>VZRQ01009156.1:287-18818 GCA_013397975.1 Machaerirhynchus nigripectus | reverse complement strand
CAGTGGGGTTTTTTTGACAGTTGCACTAGTTTTGGCTGGGATAATTTTCTTCACAGAAGCTTGTATGGGATTATGTTTTGGGTGTGTGACCAGAACACTGTTGGTTACATAGGGGTGTTTCAGCTACTGCTGCGCAGTACTTGCACTGCATTGAGGCCTTTTCTGTTTCTTACACTGCCCCACTAGCACAAGAAGTTTACAAAAGGCTGGGAGGGGACACAGGACAGCTGACCCCAACTGACCAAAGGCCTGTGTCATGCTGTATGACACTGTCCTCTGCAGCAAAATCTAGGGGGAAAAGGAGGGGTGTTTGAGTTAGGTCTTCTGAAGTAACTGCTGTGTGCGGTGGAGCCCTGCTTTTCTGGAGGAATAGCTGAACACCTGCCTGTTGATGGGAAATAGTGGATTCATTCCTTGTTTTGCCTTGCTTGTGCAACTAAACTTTTCCAGCTTTTCCAAATAAACTGTTTTTATCTCAACACACAAGTTTTCTCACTTTGACCATTTTGATCCTCTGACCTATCCCCAAGGGAGAGAGAGGCTGTGTGGCCCTGAGCTGCTGTCCAGGATTAACCCACAGTAACAGTGTACACTGGTCTCAAAACATGACATTACACCTGTCGTTATTGCATCTGGAGCTGCATGGGATCTTGGCAAATATCTTGGCTTGTTGTGTATTCACAGAAGAGCAAGTCACGTGCTCACAGAGTGACCTCTTTGGTAAGCATGGTGATGAGAACGTGGCAGGTTAGGTGGAAACGAATGACAGATTTCACCTTGCTGAGGATAAGGAACCATGCACAGTAGCAGACAAAGCTGATCTTGCAGGAAGCAAGAAGGAGGGGAGAGATGATAACTCACAACATGGTGGCAGAAGATACCAAGGAGCCTCGGAAAAGAAGAGAGAGCAGAAGAGTGCCCAGGTAACATGTAACATGGATGGTTCAAAGTGTATCTGCATCACATAATTTAAAAGGGAAGGATGTCCAATTTCCCCTTCCCAATTTGTAGCCAAAGCCGTAGACTGTGAACATTATGCAGCCTGACCTTAACCGCAGTCCATTAACAATGGTTTACCTCAGTTTGGGTCATGTAATATTTTTTTCATGGACAATAAAGGTTTTTTTGGATGGTTGGGTTTGGGGGGGGTTGTTGGTTTTTTGTTTGGTTTGGTGGCTTGGGTTTTTTTGCAGGCCTACTTGTTTGGTTGGATTTGTTGTTGGTTTTCCTGAGGAATTACAAACACAGCGTAAGTCCAAAGCAGATGATCAGTACAAGAAGTGCAAAGGGACTTCTCAGACACCACCAAAGAGTACCAGCCCCACTTTGTGCTCCTGCAGTGATGCTTAAAGGACTGTTCAGGTGAAAAGCCATTGATTTTACAGTTTTCTATGGGCCCTAGTGGCTGAGGAATCTGATTCTGCTTTGTGTCTGCTTCTGAGTTGAACTGTACTGTCCATGAAGGACTTTTCTGGTCAGAATTTTTGTAGTAATTAAAATACACTTTGCTGTATAAAATCTCCTGGCCTTGTGCCAATATATTTAAAGTGGTACAATTGCCAGTGTGCATGCAATTCCCTAAGCAGAAGTATTTCAGAAATCAGTATGTTTATGAAATCATTTCAGTAGCTTATATTGGGAGAATTCTTTATTTCAGTTTGAATAAATTTACAGTAAGGCTGTTCCCCTTGAAATGTTTGTTTAAAAATGATACCCCTAAGACATATGGTTCATTAGATGTAAGAGTTGAATGTAGTTCAGCTTCTAGATAAGGCCTGGATTAATTTATGCAATCCAGGAAAGTAGAGGCAGTGATACGCCACCAGCGTTGCACAGGCTAATAATACAATTTTGGTTTTCCCTTGTATTTTTTGACAGGGCAGTTACGCATGGCTTTTCATAGACCCTCAAAAGGTGCTTTCTGCTTGGAAACACAGTTCAAGGCCACCAAAGCAGGCATTAACAGCAGAAGAGCCCAAACCACTGTATATGGTGCTTCTGGGGAGCCCTAATATACCTTACATCTGTGTCTTCTGAAACTCTTGCTGCTGTCCTTTTGGCCCTGCCCATTAGCCAGAAGAGAAAGAAAAAGCCATTGAGAAAGTCCCAGATTTCTCTATGTACCTTTTTAGCACAGTGTTGGAATGGCTCTGATATTGTCTGTACTCTTTGGTATCTTTCTCCATGCATTCTGAATTCCAAGAGGGCATTTTTGGATCTTGAAATGGTGAACTGCCCTTATGTACTCAGTGATTCTCCTCATGCCTTGGTTTACACACTCCATTTCCTTTGTACCTTGTGTTTTGCCGTGCAGACACACAGGCATTATTTGGCCTAAGAGGCAGTAGACAGTACGAAACAGAGACTGATTGGGTTTGATATGAAAGGTGATAGGATGTTTATCAATTATCAATTGGAAGTCACAAGACAGTAAAAATACAGCAACAGTTGTATTTGTTTTCAATTTCAAGAATACGAGCTGAAAGCAATAGGGACTCCAGCTCACTCCAAAAGCCATAGATGAGCCAGGAAAATACTGTCTGTAATCATACAGAAATAAATGTCTGTTAAGGATTAGAACTGATGGCAGTCAAGATCTTCTCTTTTTGAAATGGGAAGATTTCCACAACACCTGTTGAAGTGTTTGAGGTGGTGTTTTAGGGGTCAGAGAGTTTTCTCAGCTGAGGAGAGCATGGCACTGAAAGCATGGTAGCTGAAAAATTCTTCCCATTGGGAAAGCTTCTCCTTCTTTAGCAGAGTCCCTTAAAGAGTATTTGAGTAAGTACAGTATTCTGACAATTGTGCATTTGCATTAAGTTACTGCTGATGAAATTTTTCCAGAGTAGCTGAGCAGTGTGAGGAGCTCAGCCTGAAAGAGGTTTTGTTTCCAAAGGAGAAGTCATTGAGAAAGTAGTGGTTGTTACAGAGCTCTGACGAATAAATGAAACCTCACAGACTCTTTGGCCCTGGAAGAGTGAGTGCGGAATAACATTGTTATAGAGTTTTATGGAGATCAAAATTATCCAGGTCACCCAGCAGGCAGATTCAGAAAGCCAGCCTTCATTGTATGCGGCTTTCTGAACCACTCTGCAGGCATTTAACTGGACTTTTAGGACATTTTTGTGGCACGTTTCCTTTCTTTTTTCCTTGGTAGAGAGGAAAAATGAAAATACAGGAGACCGTCACAATCTTGTAGAAATTGTGCTCTCAGTATCAGCAGGTCTCTGTTCACACTTCCCCATGCCACTGCTGCCAGCACCACTGTGGTGCACCCAAGTCTTTGCATGATGCATTCCTAGTCAAAATTCATACCACTCCTGGTGAGACCCCTCTGTACAGTGTACTACATCTCAATGGTTGGGAATGTCCTTCTAAGGCCTTCTCTACACTAGGCAGATTTTGGTGGCTGTTCAAATTACAGAACTAAAACCAAATATTAAAACATTTAAGATGAAGAATGGTAAATCTGTGTGAAGTCTTCTATGATGGGATTGCAAGGGAATGAGGCCAGTGGCACAGCCCTTTGTCCCTTACTCCTAGATCAATGACAAGCTGAAAAAAGATAACATTATGCTGAGGATTTTTTATCTGTCCCTTAGCCATCCAACCCAAGAAGAGAAAACTCCAACTCAGCATTGAGTCAAATCTGAAAGCTACTTACAAGTTTTGTTCCAGCTGCAGATGGCGATCTTCCCCCCATTTGTCCCTGCCTGCACTGCTGGAAGGTTTCATGTTCCCTCAGGTCCAGGGCTCACCTTGCGGTCACACCCTAGCACCGTACCGCGTTCCTCCAGGTGGTTGCTTTTAGTAACTATGTTAGTGACTGCACATGTCACGGAGCTTTTTGGCACAGGGTACCTTGCCTTTCCCTCCTTCAGAGGCCAAGCAGATGCTTTTTATCTCCAAACACCAGTGACCCCTCCAAAGTCACGGACAGCTCAAGGCAGCAGTGTGGCTACACAGGCTGAAGCATCATTAGCTCACTGAGCAGCCGGCACAGTGTGAGGCAGAGCAGCACTCTCAGCTCAAAAAGCCATGGAGCAGTGGAAGACAGACTTCTTGGGAGCTGGAGCATGCAGGTGTTGGGACACTTTTTCCTGAATACAAGTTGTGTCTCTGTCTCCCTGCTGTACTGGTAGAAGGAATGCCTGGGAAAACAACTCAGGAAAAGTAGAGAAACATGACCTAATCTGAATGATGACTAGCAACACTAAGACCTTTGAAGCTGGTTCACACACCACTCAAACTATGGATTTCATGATGTGCAGTATTTTTTTTTTGTACTCATTCAGGCTGGTTTACATGACCACTGCTTGACTCCAGTCATTCAAGACAACATTTGGGTTTTTTATTACTTTTTTCTTTATTTGGACAATGTATATATACATATGTACAAAAAACATCTATTCCTACTTTTTTTTTTCTTTTCCTTTTTTTACAATTTCATGTGATTTACAAAACAGGACAGCAAAATAACTTATAAAGAATACGAATACTGTACAAAAATAAAACTGATTAAACTGTTGAGAGTTGGTATTTTACAGTGTTACAGATGACTGGTTTGTAAAACAGCATTTTGAAGTATGTGTCCAGTCTGCTGTATGCTGGGCTGAGACCATCTGCAAGCTGAAAACAGATCTGTAATGTCGGTAATGAAAAAAGTTCAAAAAGAAATATGTAATATAGCTATACCTTTAAATCCATGACTTCTCTATACTAATGGACTTTCTTAATCAAGGAGAGGAGCTGTCCTAACTTCAGCGCTATTAAGTACTTCCAAAATAGTACAACAAGTACATACAATATTAGAGAACCTGATTTTCCTTTTCTTTTCCAACACTTGCAACACTATTTAAAACTTAACTTCAAGATGCAAGGAACCAACCTGCAGTTTGTTTTAGGTGTTAAAGCCATTGTTTGCTTTTACTGAAAGAAAAAAAAAAAACCAAACCAAATTAACAAAAGAGTAAAATGAAATCCCCAAACTTGATTATTCCCAATGCATTCTGTTAGTGGTTAATTAATCACATTAATGCTGTCTGTCCAATGCTGAAATACAGCATACATTACCATTTAGGAAAGGTTTTTTCCAGAAACAGGGTCTTGTCACTGGCAGTGGTGACACATGCCTTGCATATTCCATTGTCCCATGGACTAAAGTACCTCCTGCCTATTTCAGACTTTGCAGAAACAACGCTCTTTAAGTGTGCATTCTACCCCAAATACACAACATGGAAACCATAAAGCTGGCCATTTACTTCCACATATCAGTTAATCCTGGTAGCTAAGTGACCAAAACGTTTACATACTGATTTAGGAGCTGCTTATCAGCTGTAGCTTCCAGTCGTGGTTGCTTGGATGTGAGGATCTCTTGTGTTCACAGGATCAGGCTTTAATTTTCCAAGTGCTGCAGATATCTCACAAAACGGTGATAATCCAGACTCCAGGACGGAGACTTGAAATCTAGCTTGATCTTCAGAGAGAAGAACAAAGATGAACATAGATGCACCTTTGAATCTCATCGGGCTGCTCGTGGCCCTGACCCTACTCCACAAGGCAGCATTAACAGTACTGGTAAGCAGAACACTTCCTGTATTTCTAGATCAATAGAAACACCAATACTACCAGTTTTTATTACAAAGAACCTATGTCCCTACAACTCAATCTGAATAAGAGAAATTAAAGTTTGGTTTCTAAAATAAATGTTTCAAAAAGCTGAAACGGAGGTAGAAAGTGTGCTTGGTTTCCTGATGTCTTCACTGAAGAAAACACATCCCTTTTATTCCACAGACTGTTCAATATCCCCAATGCTTTAAAAGCAGTTCTCTACACATAGACGAAATCTACCATGAACTACACAAGTAAAAACACAGTATGCAAACTGATTTCTAATGCTGAAAGCCATATACAACTGTAGAGGAAAACACTCTACTCTCCGAGTTAATTTTTCATGTTTGTTTCTAGGAAGCAAGCTTTTTATCAGATAAAACAATAAGATACTGTAATTGCAGGTGTGCTAACAAGATCTTTTATGTACAGAATCTTACAAGATGATCTAAATTCATCTGCAGTGGAGACACTTTGGATTTCAGTGTAAATACTCACAAAATTAATTTGGCCCTAAGTCTCTGTAGTAGGGCTGCACCTCCCCTTCCTCTTCTGGAGGAAGGGGTAAAAACCAAACAGAAGAATGTTTCTGGAAAAAGATAATATGTAAACAGAATTCTCCCCCTCTTATACAGCTGGGGAGGGGAAAAAATATATCACTGATAACCTCTTAAATTTCATGCTTTTAACATTAAAAAATTTGAAATATTCACTAATGACCACAGCTAAAAGTTTTCATTCAGTGATCTTTCTGCTCCTTTTAAAGATCAAAAAATAGCTTTAAAATAAAACTAAGATTGCCTTTATCTGCATTTGACGTGCCATGCATGACACAGGTACAAAATACAAAGAGAAGCTTATGTCATAAAGAAGTATTGCAAGACACCTTCTGTATTTCAAATTAGCTCGTGGTATTCCCCCATACTCCAGAGAAAGAGCAATCAAGAGATACAGGAGCCCTTCCAAAGTGCTCCTTACAGTAATTTTAGGTGTTTCCATTAGCAGAGTGCTCTTAAGGAAAGGTCTACTCTCTCCATAAACACACACAACTCCCATAGGACTCCAAGGGAGTTAGGCCATGGTATGAAGAGAATAAATCTTTAAGGCAAGTGTAGGAAGAGAAAAAGCCTTTAAAAAAGCAGCAGTTTGTAAAGATGGTAGCTGCTTTGTGCACCCATTCAAACAAACCACAGCAGAATAAAGCACTGTTAGTGGCATTTCTATAATACAGTACTGTATTATTGACAAGTAAAGTACAGGATCATATGAGAGACATATGCTTCAGCTCCCACATGCCCGCCACATTCTCTAGGCTGACTTGTATTTTTCCACGAACGTGAATAACAGAGCTAAATACACACACAGTCAAAAAATTACTGAGCTCTTTATGGGGTTTTTTTTTGCTTTAAGTATCTTCTTGAATCATACATGTTTTTACTGGAAAAGTCCAGCTTATATTTAAAAGTATAGTATATTTAATACAAAGAAAAAATAAAAAGACCTATTTACTTTAATGGGCCTTATTGAGTATAAACTCACCATATCTCAGTATATCAATCAGATGCTATTGGTAACATATGTAATGTTGCTCTTAATAGTCTCTTTAAGTGCAGGATCGCAGAAGATACACAGAAGTAAACCCACTTCTACAATGTGCTATGGAGTTTTTATCTGAGAGTTATTTATGTGACTCGGAAAGTGTTTTTACTCGACAGACTCTAAATACAAGCAGCATTACACTGTTCAACAAAACATGTTCATGACACAGCAATCACAACGACTTTGGGGTCATGCTACTGTGGTGGCACAGGCCAGACCGCCCAGTCATATGTATGTACACCAGTATCAACGCATTACATTAGAAGAGGTGGTGGCCTCCTTGCTGGCTGCCCCTTCCCTCCTCGCACCCCACAGTCCACTTGTTCCAGACAGTTGCTGTCAGAGCAGGGCCAGGAGGTGGAAGATGGGGAGGGCGATACTGAGTACGTTGGTTATTTTTAATGCCGGCTACATGTGCTTTTGGACAGCGAGGGTGACCGGCACCGCATCGGATGCTCGTGCTCTGGCACCACTGCCCGCATCCTCGCCACAGCCTGCCTCTTCCCCACTCCCCCCCCCAGGGCCAGCCCTGCCTTCACAAGGAGCTGCTGGAGCTGGACTTTTTGGATCGCTTGATCATGCTGGGGTGGAACTCGGTGTGGCGGCGGGCGTGCTTGGTCAGGTGGTCGCTCCGCATGAAGCGCTTCTCACAGAGGGGGCACCGGAACTGTTTCTCGCCGGTGTGGGTTCGGTAGTGCCGCGTGAGCTCGTCGGAGCGGGAGAACTTTTTAAGGCAGTCGGGCCACGTGCAGGGGAATGGTCGCTCACCTGTGTGGAGGGAAGGATGAGAAGAGGTTTAGGGGGGCAGGGGTAATGCAGATCGGCACATGCCAGCTTAGCTGAGGAGACAGAGAACATGCTGCTGAGGGGAAAAAGCTGCTTTTGTTTCCTGCCATGGTGCCAATGTCTGTGGAGTAGTTGATAACTCACTTCATCAGGTTTCAGTCTCACCTCCAGCAGAAGCCAAAAACCCCTCCAAGCACATGAAACTCACATTCTAGTGCAGAACCTTACATGACCTGAAGACTGTCAAAACAACAGATGAGCTCTGCCTGTGCCTGTCTGTTTTTCATGTTGGTCTCTCTACAGCAGCTTGGGAAAAGAGTGCCAGAATTATTACTCTGACACTTCCATTCTACTGAATTATTTGTAACAGTTAGAAAATGACGACAAAAAAAAAAAGCTTCACCTCGGACAAGTCATTCCAGCCCAGGAAGAACTGAGTGGGGTGGCATCGAGGAGAAGAGTGAAGCCTGAGGGCTGCAAACATGTAGGGCAAAACAGCTGCACCTGCAGAGAGAAGTTCCATGCTCCCCTCTCAGTCCTTCCCCTGGAAATACAAGGTGTTTCAGCAAGTATCAATCTCTTAGATGATTTGAAGACAGGAAAAACACCTCATTATTCACACTCTATCAGAATAAATGTTTGCTATAGTGATGAAGAACAAACCCAAACACCTTAACCTAAACCACACCTCAACTTTGCTTTTACAAAACAAGGGTGCAAGGACTGAAGAGCACTCTATGTCACCTTCCTGGCATTCCACATCCCTACAGTTCACCTCTGTGGGTTGCACAGGCTTTGCCTTCAGGCACACACACAGTGCCTCTGGAGCAGCAAGGCTGACCCTAGTACGCAGCACAGATGGAAACTGAAGGTGTTCAGGTTCACATTAAAGCTTTCCACCACAGACACCATGCACTTCTGCTGTTCTGATGCCTTAGTTTACTTTCTTCAGAGCCTCCTGAAGGGAATATAAATGGCAGCTATGTCACAGCTATTTATAGTCAACCATGAAATATAAAAACTGTCCCAGGAGTTTTCCACCTTGGAAGAGTTGGAAAGAAACTCAGGAACTCCAGTATTTCTTGGTACTGTGGGGTTTGGCACAACAGGTGAGCTCATTTTACATTCAAAGATCAACAAAAAAGGAGTAATTTACAAAGTGAGTCCTGGAGTTCTCCCCAGACACAACAGCAGGGACAAAAAGCTACAGACTTGAATGAACAGCCCTGAAGCCAGGAGGACAATCAGAGGTAGACAGGATGCCAGAGTTGTAGGGAGGAGAAAGGAGGTGGGGAGGGACTCACTGATGGCATCCAAAAGGCCAAGGAAAGATAAGACAGACCAGGTGAGCTGAGGTGTAGCTACACCATGGGCCCTGAAAGCCATATGGAGCCTTCCCTGAATAACGCAGCTGCTTTCACCGTTTGGGCTCCTGGTTTTTTGTGCTCTTTAACAGGCAGCTGCCCTATTCCAGAGCAAGCAGTGTGCCATGGAGCTGAGCTCGATGAGTGGAACCTCATAGGTCACAGCAGCCCTGTGGCTGCTCCTCCTGTGCTTGCCTCCTTCGCCTCCTGGCCTTGCTGGTCCTCAGACAGGGTAGAAGGATGGAGCAGACAAAGTCAAAGCCTGAGCCTGGTGGAGGCAGAATTGCCAGCCATCCTGAGCCGGGGCTATTTTGTTTGTTATAAATGCGTTTCTTGGCTCCCTGATGTATGTTTTCAGACATGGTTGGAAGACCTCTGAACAACCACCACCTGTATAATTAATTAAAACAGTATGTATGGTCACACGTGCATGAAGACCACGACCACAGCTACCCAGCGGAGCAGCACCGGGAGCTGTACAGAAGCCTCACAACACCGCCCTTGCCCAGCGCCTGCCCTCAGCATCTGAGGCAAGCGTTCCACTTGTGCTGCTCTTTTCCAATCTATCCCATGGTTTCTGTCACAGCTCCTGGAAGCAGGTGGCAGTGGGAGGTGCAGAACAGCTTTCTTGCTCCCCCTGGGAGCGTGGGAGGAGCGCTATACACCTGGCACGTGCGGAGCCATCTAGGATATGCCTCTGTGTCAGGCACTTGCACCCCAGAGCAGTGGAAGCAACTGAGGCATCCTGCCTTGCCAAGCACCTACCTCAAGACAGCTCTTCAGCCTGCAGAAGTGCCCTGCTGTAAACAGGGAGATTAGGTGCCTAGGCTGGGTAACAAGCATCAGTCTTTGGGGTGCAGCACCTACATTTTAGCTGCGGTACTATTCACCCTGAGTGCCTAACAGTAGTATTTAAAATCTGGCCTCAAGCAGCCCTCAAGAAACTCAACTCCTCGCCCATGCCCTCCTGCAATTGCACATGGGAAGAAAGAATGAAGCCCTGCTTCTGGAGTTCCCTCTGACCCATGACAGGAGCAGCATGACTTCCACCGTCGCTATCCCACACACCTTAACGTGCCAGGGGAAAGCACTCGAAGGTTATGCAGCGTAACCACAAAGCTTTAGGGAAAGGCAGGGCTTCCTCAGGATCCCTTGAGGATCACCTCGCCTGCTGTGCCTTTGGCACTCCCTGTACTCTGCAGGCAATCAGGCCTGGGCTGGGCTGGGCTGGGGGAGGACACAAATGCTGCGGGAGCCTGGCGTGGTGCAGACACGCCCGCTACCAACAGGAGAGCCGCAGCGCACCGGCACGGACCCAGCAGGGATCGCGGGCAGAGACGGGTGGCCACGCTGTCTCGGACGCACCTGGATGCCACCAGCACTGCCCCCACCCAGCGCCGAGCTCCCAAGTACAGAAGCGGAGAATGGCGTCACCACCTCGGCAGTGCAAACCTGCAGAAGCTGTCACAGCCACTTCGGAAATGCCTATACGAAAAGTAGGCACAATCCCTGACACACGGATGCATTAAAACTCCAGGCTTCTCAGAGCAGAGACAAGGGGGTGGGAGGCTTTTCCAGGCCCTCCGGGGTCGTCTCCGGGCCTGAGGATTCACTGCTCCCCTTGGTCACAAAGCTATAAGGGATGACACCAGCCCAAAGGGATGGTGCCTCAGTGAGAGTTTCAGCAGGTGCAAGGCAGGCGTGGAGTGTCTCCAGGAAGCACTTAACGCAAGGCAGAGATGGCTGATGGCGTCTGATAACTGTCCACTCAGCACAGCTGCTGTATTTGACATGCTTTCTCTTTAAAGCAGCAGAGGCGGCCGTGGAAGAGCCCTCGGAGGAAACGGGTCTCGCAGCTCATGTGCTTGCTGGGCAGGCAGTGGCCTAGAGAGCTGCAGTGCAAGCTAGTGCTGCCTCCACCTGGAGATACGGATTTCCGTGTCAGCTCGGGCAAGGCAAATCTTTCCCCTATGATTTTGTCCCTCAGTTTTGGGGGTAGTAATGCTAAAGCTTGAAACAGCAGAATGAACCATTGAAACACAGTGCTGTTATACACTGATTCCCTTAGTGGCTGTATGCTACTGACATTTTAAGATATGCCTCTGATGGGATTTTCTATCAAGAGATGAAGGAAAGGTCAATGGCAGATCATGATAATTTAAAACTATGTGTGATTGGATCTTAACACAACAGACACAAGAAGTAAATAATTTTTTTTAAAAAAAAAAAAAAAAGTAGATACACATATATCCAGGGCAGCTTACAGAAGTAGGAAGTGAACGAGAAACTGATTTATAGGCTATAGGAACAGGTGCATCTGCATATTCCTATTCTCTGTGCTCTGTGGCACCAGGAACATAGTGAGAGACATCGTTTATTCTGAGTGTAAGCTAATAGCAGTGCTTCACAGGTCTTCTCAACAGTCTAAAGAATTCTTGCTCCTGCAACCCTGGCTTAGTTTAAATCCCATACGGATCTAAAGGCCTTTACCGAACCTTTTAATCTTAGCCCTCTTGCTTCACCTGACATTTTCTACTTGTTCCTTCTCCCCACCCTCTACCACAAATTTTTAGTTTCTTCTTTCTGTGCAAGTTTAAACTCTATATCCGAGGTATTTTGTATGACACCTGAGGCAGGTCCACTTAATTTTATCCCACTTCCATTTTAATCTGAATAGACAAAAAATAATTTTTTTTCCTACCCTGGGACATTTCATATTTCCCCACACTACAGTTTTATGCAGAAAGGGTTTCTGAAAAAAGAATAGAGAGTGGGCATTAGCTGACTCATTAACATAAGTACAGGTAGTAGTGGTATCCTGATTAGTCATCTGCCTTCTCACCAAAAAAAGCTGCTTTATGTGTGGATGACTGAGGTTAGGAGCTGCAGTTCATGGTGGCTTTAATACACAGAATAGCTGCTTTCTCAGGTATCTCTCACTTCTCTCCACAGTTGTTTGTCCCACACACCCTGAAGGAGCAATTTCCTGGGACACTGGACTTTCACTGAGTGTCCATATGCAAGATACACTGGTGAAGACAGATCTTCAGGGCAGACAGATTGGAGGCCTTGCAAGCAGGCTTCTTCCTCTTCTGAGATATTCCAAAATCAGATCCTTAAAACACATGGCAAGAGGGTACAGATACTAGTGCAGAGAGAGATCAGCAGGGAGGATGTTAGGGACCACACGCCTAAACCAAGGCTTTCTGGAACACACAGACTGTGGTCATCCAACCAGACAACAGATCAAACAGATGGGATAGGCGACAGATGGATGGGTTCCAGCAAGGGGTTTATTCTGCCAGGACTTAGGATTAAACACAACAGTTTGATTCAAGTATTAAAATGCTGCTTTCAGCAAGTATTTAGCATGTCCTGACATTCTTAAAACTACCGCTCAGCAGCTGCTTGGACATACAGGTGTTTTGAGTCTCTTTCAAAAGTCCAGATGCAAAACCACCTGCTACAACCTGCTGCTGCTGAGTCTAAATTCCAGGAAAACTCTGTCTTGCTCTTATCCCACTGTGACACAGTATCAGATGCAAGGGATGCCCTTTCAGCTTCTCTGCCAGAGCACAAAAACCTCCTTGACTGTGTTACAAAAGTGTTCTCTGGGAGACTGTGCCTCCATACATATATACATAGAGAGAGATCAGTCAGGAAAGCTACTTGGGAGAGGAAAGATCTTTCCAAACCTCACCAGAGAGTTAGATCCATGCTTTCATAGCTGAGATGAGTGCCCTCAGCAGTATGTTCTTGGTTATGTGAGACAAGTTCCTAACTCTTCTCTTTTCCTGACTTACCGTCATGTGAACTTCCTCAGTTTTGCAGTAATACTTGAGTATTAACTGAACAATGGAGAGAGACCACGTCCTAGCCTGGTGCTTAGGGCACTTACCTGGGATCAAAGGACATTGGGTTTAAGCTCCTGTCCTGTAGGAATAATCAAATTTTCTTGCTGAGAGGAAACAGCTTTGACAGGGAAAGGAAGAATCCAATTTTACATGCATTCAGAAAGATAACATAATTTTTGATATTTCACTCTGAATTTATTAGCCACTATTTCAACAGACCTTTCCCTCAAGTTTAAGGTATTCATAGGGTGCTCTCAGGCTATGCACATTCATCATAACCTGAATATAGATGTTGAACTGCACTACTGTCATACTCAGACACGAAAGGACCACGCAGACACCGTTCTGTCAGGATAAGGCCTGGGCCAAAAGAGAGAGAGCAAGAAGGGCCAAGGTAGGGCAAGAAGAAGGAAGAAGGAGGAAGAAGACCGGCCCGGCCCTTTATTTTGTCAGTTATATATCTTTTTAGAGACAACCATGGATTGGAGGATGGGGTTACCACCTCTCCATGACACTGGTCAGCCCAAAAGTCTATCATAATTCTCTGCCTAACAAAAAGAATGATAATAATAGATATTGGTAGGTAAACATGCCTGATGCTTACAGTAAAGTGCCTGGGAAATTCTACTACAAGAATGAAAACATAGAAAGACTGCAAAATTCAGGGCGACACACTACCACAAGTGAACAGTGTCTGAAGTATTCTTTACCGTCGCTCCCTCGGACCCTGTTTATTTAATCTTAAATTGGCCCTTCCCTGCTCTTCCAGCTGCAGGCTTGGAAGCCGTGCAAGGCCAGAAGCACAGGAGCAGCAGCCTGGTGCACAACAACACAGCAGCCAACAAAGAGGAACAAAGGAGTTCCTGCAGGGATCCTAACAGCTGGGGCTGTGAGAAACACAGCCTAACAGAGCAGTAACACCCACCACATGGTCTTCCGTGCCACAGCACAAACACTGTGCAGAACTCTGTAAAGCTGCAATTTCAATACATCCATCTGAAAGCAGGAATTGTGCTCTTATGGATAATGCCTGCTCACTGCTTCTGTCCTACATGTGAATTTGTCATGCTGACTCAATTGATAAACAAACTTTTCTGGAGCACTTTCCCACAAGTGACACATACACCTGCTTAAAATTTTAATTTTTTATCATAAGACAACTGGGAATCAGGCAACTTTGAACTTAATCTTGAGGATTTTTGTCTACCTTACTCAGCTGGCAAGGGTCCCAGTCAGGATGATCATGTTTCTCCAAGACCTGGAAACATGCCCATTAGAACTCCAGCAATTTGCACATTTTCATTAACCATGGCATTTCACATGGCAATCTGAATTTAGCAAAAAATGTCTTGTCGGTTCCACTTTTTGGTCTTTGGTCCTATTCTAAAGGATCTAGGTAGGTGGCATTGCGTGAGCTGGATAGAAGGGATAGAAGGAAGGATAGAAGGGGCGTAAAATGTTAAATTTCAGATTATGCTCAGACAAAATTACTGAAAAAGCTCTCAGCGAGCAGAGGACTGTCAACATGACAGCATCCGTACAGTCTGCTGAGCAAGATAATCTAGAACACACCTAGCAAAGCAGCACAGTCGAACCAAACTGATACAGGGGCTGGTCCAACACTGCAATATCTGGACAGCAGCAACAGGCAGCCCCAGCGCTTGTTCTTACTCTCTGCTGGAAATGCTCCTCGGCTTCCCTGTGCAGGCTGCCAGCCTCTGGGCTCACACCTCTGCCTAAGCCCTGCTACCGAGCACTGCTGAGAGCCAAGCACTGGGAGCACTCAAGAGTGCATCACCTGCCTGGTGTAACAAAACTCTTGGCTTTGCTTGGATCCAGTGTACATGATGATGCAGTTGGCTAAAAAGCCTAGCTGAAGAGGGAGAACTTTTCCCACATTTGGGTTTGGTGCATCTAAACTCTTAATTAAGGCCACCTGATATATATGTGAAATTCCCATCAATCCTCAGCCTCCTCAGGCAAGTAAACTCCTACAAATCCTGTAGGAGGAAGCATCCCACAAACGATTTTTATGGTACCTTCCTGGTCAGGAAGGAGGGACGGGGAAGATCCAATCTCATTGGTCATGTGCCCATTAACTGCAGTATATGCACACCATCATAGCAAACATGAATTTCGTACAGCTTGTTTCTCTTCCCAGTTTCTCTCCCTGCCCTTAGCTCTGCACTTCCTGGCCAGGCCTCCTGACTGAGATTGCTTGTTTGCTCTTGTATGCCTTCATTTTTCCTGGAAACCCTCTGGCCTGCACATTCCTCTCCATTAAGCTGTTCCCCCTGCTCTGTCTTTGAGGCTAATAATAACCACACCTCTAAACCCACCTATTTAGAGAATTCTGTGCATTTTGAAGATGACTCTCTGCTTATCTGCTGTTGCTTGTTATTTTCTTGGCCTTCATCTTTTCCTGAACTCTGTACCACTTCCAGGGCTTGGGTCTATCTAGGCCTTTTTCCTATACTCTGAAGGTCAAGTCTGCAATCTCAGAGCTCAAGACTCCTAAGCAGATAGGCCACTTATAATCCCTCCTACCGCCATCAAACTTCAGCCAAGTTTACAAGTCCTATACTCCCATAATGCCATTCCATAAGTGACAGGGAAACTTAAGGTATGGTCATGTTGTGTACACTTATCCCTCCACCTCCCTTCCTGACAAGCAGCTTTTGGGAGCCGTCTGGCGTAATGCCAACTCTGCTCTCCTACACAAGCACTGTGCGCCTCAGAGATGCTACTGGGCACAGCTCATGCTGAAGAACAACCTCACCTGTAGTGCTCTTCCTGCTCAAGACCCAAAACTTAAATCACAAATTCCAAGTCACTTTTGGCTGGCAGTCAAGGGAGCGGGGAGGCAATAGCTCAGTTTCAGTGATGCCTGTCTTTGTATCCCTGCACCTTTGCAAACTAATGCATTTTGAATGCAGCCCTGGTGAGGAATGAAAAGACTACTCTCCCAAGAAGGGGCAGGGTTCAGAATTCCTTGGCTTCCCCATACAAATCCTGCTCTACTAAGTCAAGCTGATTTCAGTGGGACTAGCAGCACAAGCGGGGGGCTCTTTGCACAACAGGATATGCAGTGCCATCTGCTGGTCTTTTTCTGTAAAGATCAACTCAAAAGACAATTTCTGATGGATGGCTGGCTCATTTGGGCCTTCTGGAAATTGAACTAGCATTATCATCAAAGGCCCAAACTTCAAGCAAACAGTTATATTTTTAGTATCTGAAATATGGAACCTTTGAACTAACAAGTGTAAAGAATGGTTAATAAGATCAGACCTCTAACCTCTGAGCATCAAGTTTTTGCCTTCTACTCTTCTACGTTGATTTGGTATTTTTTTCTAGCTTTGCATTAGGTTACCAAAGATGGTCTGGGGAGTTTTTAGATTCCCAGCCACTACAAAGAAAGAGAAGGATCCAGAGCTTCCCAACTAGCTTGGTTAGGGTTCAAGAACAAAGAGAACTGTGAGTACAAACAAGTTCATGGGTATGAACAGAAATCTTTAAGCTATTTTCCGAGATAGAAAGACTGGGATTAAATATTAAAAATTTAAGACCAGGAAGCTTCTACTGATGGCTGTGCACCTACTTCCACTAAAGGCTACACTGCAGCAAGAAACCTAGGTGGTGGCCTGATGAAAAATGGCAGATAGATGAGAGAGAGATTATTTGAAAAAAAAAAGGAAATAAAATGGTACTAAGGAGGGTGCATTAATGCTCTGCAAACACAGTTATGAATAACTCCAGAGGTCCCACTGAATCCCACTGTTGCTAAGGAATTGTTGTCATCTATAAAAATAATTAACATTATCAGTATCATTTAGCATTTCAGTTAGCTACAATTAACTTCACATTAGGAAGCTCTGAAAGTTCATTACTTCTTGATGTCTGCAGTGATTTTATTCACACGGAACTACCATGACAGTACATCAGTGTGTCTGAGTCAAATGCCTCATACTTGGAGCTAAGGCCACCCACTTGTGAGCAGCACATGCTAAACCTCATACCACTTCAGCAGTACTTATTATAACACTACTGCTTACAGCAAGCTGTGTGGGTTGTACAGTACATTAATTTACAAGTCATCACACAGAATGCTATCTCAGCCAACATCTATTCTGGTTCCCTTATCGGGTGGATATTTGAGCATGGGATAGTCAATGGAAATGGTACTAACAACGTTTTCTTTGTCACTTATGAGACAACATTTTGGAGAGCACCAGTTACACTCAGCCTCCATAAGAGCATCTGAGCTGCAGTCTCTGAGCCGGTAACACAGCAATCCTCGGCGCTGGTCATGAGGTCAGCATAGGGTAACCACTGACCATCCTCTTTCCCTGCCCACAGAGAAAGTCTAACCGCAGAGCTCATCGCTGAGCCCTATCCAGTAATCCTACCTCCTTCTCTCCAGCCTCTTGAGCTAAGCACCCAGCAGATCTGCCAGCACGGCACCAGTAGGCAACCAGCACTGAGTCTCTTCCTCTGCAGTGCATACACACCTAGGCACACAGGCAAACTGGAGCCATGGAAGCTGAGCTGCAGCTCAGATGTGGTCATATCCTACCCAACCCGTGTCAAATTCTACAGCAGTGCCTCACAGAACATTTCGTGGGTGATACACTCGTTTTATATTACACCACCGAGTATCACCACCAACAGACAAAACCCAAAAGGCACCATCATTGACTGAACCGATGTGAAACACGTGAAATGTGCTAGCAGCGTTTGCCTCTTTTGATTCACTCTTTTCCATTCTTTTACACAACCCTTTAATCCAGAGCATTTTAAAAGCAGCTTTTTGTACTCCACTATGATTCCAAGAGCAATTCAGACCCATAATGGCTTTTATTCAATCACTTGCACAGAAGGTCTAAAAACAAATAAACAAAAAACCCACCAAAACGAAAACCAACAAACGAAGAGAAGCCTGCAGCTGCTGTCCCCTTGGGGCCAAGCTGCCGCAGATACGTTTTATCTCCAGGTTTCCATGTTGCCACACCCTCCGAAGCGCCCGGGCGAAGGCCGGGAATGGGAGCACACAGCCTGATGAATGAAGCCCTTGTGGAACGCGCCAAAGCTGGGTCGCGATAACCGACAGTGCGAGGCGCTGCCACCGGGAAGAGCGGGGTCGGTCCTCCCCGCATGGCGCCTCAATCCCCTCGTCCGGAGGCGCGGCGCGGGGCAGCGCCGGGGCGGTTCGGGGAGCAGCCCGGCGGTGGTCTGCTCCACCGGTGCTCCGCCGCTAGCCCGAGCGCCTGTCACCGGCTTTCGGTGATGCGCTTCCCGAGTTCCCCCATCCAGCCCGCCGGAGG
>VZRQ01009151.1:60923-78280 GCA_013397975.1 Machaerirhynchus nigripectus | reverse complement strand
CTGCTCTGCCTTTGGCATCTGCTATGCTGCTGGTGTGCAGGTGCAGCAGGATTTCCTGTGGAAAGAGGTGCCACCGCTGACAAGGCCCTGGGACTCCAGGGACCCATGGCTGTGCCCCCCAGCACAGGGGTGCCACTCTCAGTGGGGCAAAAGAGGAAGGGGAAGGGCCTTAGAAGGGAGAGAAAGCAGTGCCCAGAGACTGTGTGAGGGAAATAATTTATTTCCTTTTCCTTGAATAAAGAGTTGCAAGAGCCCTGCTAGAGCTGCTGGTGGTTTGACCTCTTGCAAGGCTGGGGGGAGCCCTGGGGCCTGGAGTCCTTCCTCTCTGGGGGGCACTGGGCCCCCCCGGGCAAGTGGCCTCTGTCCCAGGAACAGAGGGGCTGTGACTTCTGCCCTGGGCAGAGGGACCTGCCACTGTCACCACCTCCTGCCGCAGGTCCTCCTGGTGCTGGTCCTGCCCTGCAGGGATGTGCACAGGTGGGGAGCGGCTGTGAAACCCAGGGTGGGGGGTTTAACATTGACTGTTCTCGAGGAGTTGTCTGGAAGTAACAGTTTTCCTTTCTCTGCAAACCGAAGCTGTCAGTGTTTCTGTGTTTGTATTAATGAGAAGGGTAGAGTATAGGTTTGTGGTTTAATGGAGACCAAAACGGTGTCTGAATTCAATTGATTTAATTTTTTTCTTTGATGTTATTTTTTCTGAGAAAAGTCTGAAAATCAAGGACATCTTTTTGGAAGGGCTCAGAATCCACTGTCTGTGACCTCAGTAGTAGCTGAGTGACCCTTCAGAACCTTGAACTGACAAAGCAAAGGCATGAACTCTTTTGGCTTTTTTTAGAGGGAGAAAAAACCAAAGCCAAACCTATTTTCTGAATCCTCTGGAAAATCTGATTTATTCAAGAAAGTATCATTGGGAATGTGTAGATTTTCTGTTCATCATTCATTCAGACACTTGTGAAGCCAGAGCAGTAATGCTCTTTTTAATGATTTAACAGCTTATTGAAATAAAATCACTTGAAATTTTGGCCTCGACTTTCAATGATATTTTGAATATGAGAACGTCCATTTTGGGGAGGATCAGAATGCATTTGCACAGTTTCATTATAGTTTATCGTTCAACGCACAGATCCAGTCATTTCCCCTTCTTTAGCCTTAAGCATCAAAGTCAACCATCTGCTTTGGAAATGCAGCTCAAATGTAACTGTTTCTCCTATTTTGCTTAACTTTTTTTGCATGAACTGAAAATATTCGGTTGTAATATGCTTTATAGAATTCTTTGTCACTGTGGGACTGGAAAAAGACCACAGGATTTTCTCCCACCATAGATTTTAAAATATTTTAAAATAGTACTATGAAGACTATTTGGCAATATTTATGTTTTGCTTTCTATGTAACTTTATTAAATCTGTACTTTAAAATAAACATTACCTAGCAGGTTTTCAGTTCAACTACAGCAGTTGCTTTTCAGGCTAATTTTCCTGTAGGGCTAGATAAGGAAAGTAATCACTTAGGAAACTGAGTTTTCCACATTGTTGTGGTGTAGGGATGGTATTCCCCAGTTTAGTGTTCACACTGAAACACATCCTGCCATGTGCCACTCAACTGACTTCCCCGCCACTTTNGTAACTGTTTCTCCTATTTTGCTTAACTTTTTTTGCATGAACTGAAAATATTCGGTTGTAATATGCTTTATAGAATTCTTTGTCACTGTGGGACTGGAAAAAGACCACAGGATTTTCTCCCACCATAGATTTTAAAATATTTTAAAATAGTACTATGAAGACTATTTGGCAATATTTATGTTTTGCTTTCTATGTAACTTTATTAAATCTGTACTTTAGAATAAACATTACCTAGCAGGTTTTCAGTTCAACTACAGCAGTTGCTTTTCAGGCTAATTTTCCTGTAGGGCTAGATAAGGAAAGTAATCACTTAGGAAACTGAGTTTTCCACATTGTTGTGGTGTAGGGATGGTATTCCCCAGTTTAGTGTTCACACTGAAACACATCCTGCCATGTGCCACCCAACTGACTTCCCCGCCACTTTCCCTGTGGCAGGATGGAGAGGAGAGCACAAACAGGTAAAGATCAGGGGTTGAGGTAAGAACAATTTACTAGAAACAGCAGGGAAATAAGAACACAAAGGGTAACAACAACGCCAAAAGCGGAGTGTACAAGAGAGGCGAACGAGTCACACACGATCGCTCCTCACACAGAACTCGGCGCCCCGCGACTTACGGCACACCGCCCAAACCGGGAAGGACAAACTCCTTCCATTCCCCCTGCCAAACGGAAGGTGGTATCCAATTACCCCAGGGTCCTGGCCGTGCTCCTCCTGGCTGGTGCAAAAAATTAACCCTGTCCTGGCGGGATCCAGGACACAGCATCTGCCCTTCGGTCCTAGCTCTTGCTCTGGGTGAGAAACCCCCGGGGCACCTGCCCCAGCAAAAGGGACTTCAGGACATCCTCTCCCTTACTGCCATTCTCCCCTCTGCCCCCGCCCCAGCTCCCTTTTTGCCTCCAGGAAACTTTGAACAGAAGTAGCACTTAAAGTACAGTTCTGCACGTACTGAAGTGGCACGAATGTGACCCGCATGCCTTGGCACATGTGCAGCAAGGACAAACAAAGCTTTTGAGGGGTCTGGGTCTCAAGGCATTCACTCGTGCAAAACGGGCCCTGTCTCTGAGAGGCACGACCCGCAGTGGAGCAGTCTAGTGTGGGGAACAGGGGGATCTCCTGAGCCAGGGAAAGCCTGGGGGAGCAGAGCGACGCAGACGCCGAGAGGACACCCAGCAACACCTGCTGCTGGCGCGGAGGCACCGCGGGGACGTGCACAGCCTGGTGTGAGCTTGCTACGCTTTACTGGCAGAGCCAGGCCTGTGTCATGGCTGGCGCTCTCCGGGCCCTGGCTGGGTGGCGTCGAGCCCCGGGCTCGGCTCAGCGGTAGCGGCGGCGGCGTCTCCGGCTGCGGCTGCGGCGATATCCGCGGCGGCGGGACAGAGCCCGGCGCCTCCTCCGCACGCCCCGGCGCTGAGAGCGCCTCCGGCTCCGGCTCCGGCTCCGGCTCCTGCTCCTGCTCCGGCGTCCCCTCCGACCGTGGCAGGGCATGATGATACTGGAGGAGTGCTGTGCGTGTGGCTGCCCTGCCTTTTTATACGGGTGCCGGGGCGGAGCACATTGTGACAGACCCAACGCCAGCCATGAGGTCACAATGGCGTACCCAATACGTATGCATTATGTTTCTCAGAAATAATTAAATATGCATACGTTGCTTGAGTGTGCACAGTTAGTCCCTGAGGGTCTTCTTGGGGGTCTGTAGAGACCCTGGGTGGTCTGAGCTTTTGGACTTTGGTTGACCTTTCATTGTGGTCTTCCATAGAGTAGTTATTTTCATCTTGGTTATCTGAGCTGTACAATGTGTTCTTTAACAAACTGCATTGCTCTGGCTTGACTTGGGACATAGGTGGTTTCAGAGCTCTCAGTGTTTCACTAACCATTAATTCCTCCCAAGCTATTTGGGACAATTGTCCACTTTGAGACTTTCAAGATTTATCTTAGAAACCTCACTTCTAAAACTCATTTTCTTATCTATGATAACAGTGTTTGTTATTACAAGTATTTGCAAAACACATCATGAAAGCTGGAATACACTGAATTATTACACAACACAAAATGCAGACTTGCACCAGTTCCAACATGGGTTATAAATAACAGTTTAAACCATTAAAGATCTGGAAGCCATGAGGAAAGCCAGTCCCACCAAGAGGTACTTTTAGTCTTCTCACATTCTAGAATTGCTTTTTTTGATTGATGATATTCCAGACTGCTGGATATAAAATCCAACAGCATTCTTGTAACAAATCCAGCAATTTGTAACCTTCACGGTCTGCACAAGTTTGATTTTCAAATTAGATAGCTTTTCTCACAGCTTACCCCTTCATGACTTATCTTTACTTTTATGGCATTTCTTCTAAATAATTCTGCATAGCATAAAAGAAGTAATATTTTTGTGCTTTAACAAGTTTAGCTTCAAATTCTCTGCTGACTCCGTTTTCCCCTTTGGTGCCTCAGGTGTGAGAGCTTGCTTCCCTTAGCTGAGGTGTATCAATGCACTGATCCCATTCCCTTTTATTGCTGCAGGAGTGCTTAGGAGTACTTGAGATGGTCCTTCCCACTTTTCTGACGTACACCCAGTCTGAGGCAGACCCAGTCCCCAGGTTGATGAGGATGTACCTGAGCATCCAAAAGCATCAGGGATGGTCAAACAACAAAGCTGTGCAAAGAGGAGAGCACTTTTCCCAAAGATGATATACATGGCCTTAAATTATCATTTCCTGTCACATGACTTTCCCCAGAAAGGATTGTAACTTGGTAAAGTCTTCCCTAGAGAATTTCGTATGAGCTCACTTTTTCTTTAGAACCCACTTGAATTTTGATTCTCAGTAGTGCAAGGTGAAGCACTTGTGGCCACTAGAGTGAGGTTCCTGGCAAATTTTATTCATTTCTGGTTTTAGACTCTGATTTTTTCTCTCAACCTTGCCGCTGGGGTAAGACCTCCATGGGCTATGTAAGTTCCATTGAACTGTGAGTGTTTTGCGAACATTTTGTACACTTTCAGCTATGAAATGAGAATTTCTATCGGATGACATTCCTAATGGGATCCCTAACTGGAGTATTATTTCTTTTATTGTGACTAGAGGTACTTCTCTAGCTTTGTTTTTGTGACAAGGAAAAGCCTCTGGCTATGCAGAAAATGTGTCTACCAAACCTAATAAATACCTATGTCCTTCTTATTGAGGGAACTCAGAAAAATCTCGTTGGCAATAATCTCCTGCACTATTTCCCTTTTTTGTGAACCCTAATGGCAGTGTTCTGTCAAACTATGCATTGTTCTGAAAGCAGATTTCACATTTGTTAACTCCACTTGTCACAAGCCCTGTCAGGCCAACACTAAGTACCTGCCTTTCCAAATTGTCTACCATACCTTCAATATCCCAGTGAGTTTCCTTAGGTTTGTCTTCTACAATTTGTCTCATTATTGCTTGAGGCACTCTCCCTTGTTGATTTGTTGTTACCCACCACCCTTCAGGATTAAATCGGGAATTTAAGGATTTTGCCAGTTGATTGTCTTCATCGTGGTATTCTGTGACTGATTTTGAAAGGTTCACAACTTTGGAAAGTATTGCCAACAGGATGTTTTGTTTGGCCACCTCTCTAGCAGTTTTGTCTGCTAATCAGTTTCTGATGTTGACTGATGTTTGCCTGAACTGATGAGCTTTGCAGTGCATTATTGCTACTTTAGTGGGGAACTGGATGCTCTGTAAGCTTCCCACATTTGATTGGACATCCTGATTCCTTGGAATGCAGAAGGATTGAGGAGCATAGCAGTGTTCAAGGCAGTGGCTGTCTTTAGGACCACATCGTCTTGTTCCAGGAGTACCACCTGTTACTTGAACATTCTGCTCAGGGATAACCAGGGACTGAATTAAGGTGCAAGCAAGACCATATTCCAAAGTCAATAGTACAGATGTTATTTAACAGTAAATGTGAACTAGGGAGATAGAAAGAAATAGGAGGAGAGAGCTGGGGTGAGGGGAGAGAGAGACATTAATAGAAAGATATCCCCACTTCATGGATTCTGTGTAGTCGGGCTGGTCCTTCTTCACCCTGGACCTCTCAGTGCTGGGGGTCCCCAAGTCGCTCTGGAAGTACCACCTTTATACTGTCCAAGATTTGGGTATCTACAGGGTGATCACAGATGTTCCCACAACTTGGGCTGGGATGGATGTAACTGGTTGTTTCCTTTCCCACAGTCTCTGTTGGGGAATTTTTCCGAGAAGCGCAGGGAGGAGGGGAAGCAAGACAGACACTTGATGCAAGTAATAGCAAGCTTCCACTCTATTGTTACACTACGTAGCTTTTTATATGTTACAGTTAATTATGCATACTTGTTTACATTCCTTTCCCTATTACAGTTTGCTAACTAAACATTCTTTCGGGACTTTCCAGCTTGCTCAAGGACACTCCATCCTTGCTTAGCACAACATCTTCCTCCTAGTAGCATTTCACTCTAATCTTCCTCTTTTTCTTATGCCCAGTACTTTTTCACTCAAATCTTCCCTACAAGTCTCCACAGCAGAATTTTTGTCTGCTGTGCTATTCCAAAGCTTCTCCTCTGCTAGGCCAAGGCTTAGTGCTTTTCTTCATGCCATCTGTGCTTATCTTGAATTCCTGTTGTGGTGGCTTATCTTATGGGAACATCCTTCTTTGACAGTGTTCTGAAACAGTTGATGGTGCTCTTGCACCTTGTGAAAAGGGAGTTTTGAACCCAGGGACTGAATACATGAAGGCACTGCTCTGTATTACTGCACTACCATTTATCCCTGCTGTATGGTCATGAAAAAGCAAGACTTTGTTTTCTGCCATTGCATTTCATTGTAGCTCTTGGTTTAAAAGACAACGACAGCAAAGCCCAGAATCTGTGCTGCTGAAACCTTATCTAAACCTATAATCATTTTTAGAAATTCTCCCTCTATAGTGCAAAACCAATCAAGAACAAAGAAATGTGAAAGAGATTGCTGTTGGGAGAACCTGGTTAAAAGGAAGAGCCAGGTACTAGAAAGTCACAGAGAATGGATTTTTTCTTTCCATTTGATTTCTAGTAAACTGAGAGTTGACTGAGACACCGCGTTTTCCATCAGCAAGTTTTCAAGTCTGCATGCTGGAGATAGAAGCCTGTCACACATTTATTGCCGACCTGTTTACTGAAACATGTAGATCAAACCTCAATGATTTCATCGTTGTTCACTGAACTCAGCCTTTTCATGGCAACCCCAAAAGCTGCAAAACCTGGCCTGTGGTTTTTTGGTGTTCTAGTTTGAACTGTGCCATGAGCTCCTCTCCATCTTAGCTGCAGAATTTGTTTCTTCAAAAGCTGTAGAAGTAGTACAGAGTGAAAATGACATTGAGAAGCTAAACAGAAATGCTCAAAGAAGACTTGATTTTGGGTCACAGGGGCACACCCAGTAGGGGAGAGTACAGTTGCTTTTTTAAATCTTTGTCTCTTTTAGAGGTGCACTTGCAAATGACAAGTTGGATTTAGCCTGGGGGCATGTTTAGAGTGTGCAGATGCCTCTTGCAAGTGGTGGTGTGCTTGTAGAGACAGGTGCTTTTGGTCTTTCCACATTTCTTCTGGACATCCAGCATGGTCTGTGCTTGCCATTCACTGTGTGCTTGGTTTAAAATTGCACGTGTGCTTTATGGAATAGAAACATATGCTTTATGGAATAGAAGCATATTAGAAACATGTTCTCTTAATGCACACTCATAGAAAAATGGTCTAATTTTTGCAGTAGAAAATACGTAGGTATTGTCTCCTTGGAGCAGCTCCAGCACTACAAGGATGACTTCAGTGCAGAGTATGAGGAATACCGGAATTTACATGCTTAGGTAGGCAAGATCAAAACGAATTTCAGACAGTGTAATGAACAATGTCAGTCTCTGACTCTGGGCTCAGAAGCCTATCAGGTAAAAAGGGATAAAACCGTGGAGACTGTGCTTCATCACAGCAGTATTTTGGACTCCCTGCTACTGCTCAGTGAGACAAAGGGAAACTGTGGAATTGGCATATATGCTCAGACACTGCTTGGGCTGGGTCTGATTTTTACAAGACCCTGCCCAAGAAACCCTGTTTAAGCTGTCTGTGAAGAAACAGTGAGGTGAGAGGAGTCCCAAGCAGAGTCTTAGAGCATGTGATCCTTCTGTTGCCTACTGAGAGGCTTAACTGCAGATCTTGGGTGATGCCGGGAGTTGGGGATTTCTTTTTGCAAACCTCCCAGAAGAGTGGTGGCTCACAGAGAAGAAAACCTCTAGAGTCAACTTGAGTGTATTTTTAGTGGTTTGTGTATATTTGCATTTTATGGTGGTAATGAAATGTTCTTCATGGTTTTTTTTTCTTGAAGATGCTGCTTCAGCAAATCCTAGCAGATAATCAGCAGCTAGAACAGGTATGTTCTATGACACCAGACCTGCAGGGTGTGGTAACTTCTGAGTCTGGCTCAAGGCTTTTTTAAAGCAAAGCGCATCATCTTCTAAACTCTGCGGAAATGTCTGCATGTCCCAATTTTCTTGTTATTTCTCCTTCATAAGGTAGCCCCAGCTACTCTGAGGTGAAGAGCAGGTGCCAGTATCTCCACAAAAAGCTGTCACATATTCAGAGCTGAATATCTGAATTCGACCGGCAGCAAGTAGAGTCCTAGCACCAGCCATCTGCTTCAGCCTATGAAAAGTTATGAACTCTGGCTTTTTTATTTCAAATAGATTAGTTATTGTAGGATTGTTTAAGTTAGTATGGAACAGTAGGTTATGTTAGCATTGAGTGTAGATTGTTTCTTAAAAAGGTAGGATTAGTTCATCTAGGCTTAAAGAAGTTAGTGTTGAACTTTACAGTAAAGACATTTCAGTAATTTTAACACCTTTACCCATTGTCATTTATATCATAATTGGAGTGGCTTTGTTCTGGTCAATTCTTTTCTTCAAGACTTATGTTTGTCCAATAATTTTATCAGTAGGTGGTGGAAGCACAGTACCTCTACTAAGAATATGCACACATTTTAAGAAAATATTGCAGCAAATGACAATTCTATGGTAACTGTCATATATAGGGGTGTTTTCTGACCTTTCTTGTTAATTCAAACTCTTTGCCCTAAGTGGTTGAAGGCGTAGAAGTTTGGACAACCCCATCCCCAAATCACCTTGATTTGGAGGGTTACAGAGGAATGCAGGTGGGCCACTCTAAGCTGTAATCTGAAGCAGCTCCCAGGACTGCTTGTAAATTATGACCTCACCTTTTCAGTGAGCCAGTAAATATCCAGATCTTCTGCAAGTGTTTTTAAAACACATAGAGAAGTGTTGGAGGCAAGGTACTTCAAGGGGTTTTAAAGAGATACTGGGTTAAAGTGTCTCTATGGAAACTCTGTCCATATTGTAGCTTTTTTCAAAATAGTCTGTCACAACCAGTCTTTCCAGAGAGACACAGCTGTTGATTCCTGCACAGACCTGTGGGGACTTGGAAGTCTAGTCCTTTTCCTAAGTTTCCTGCCACTTACTTATTCAACTGACTAGGTAGAGGTGTGGCCAGCAATGCCATGACCTTCTTTTGGGGAAGGGTATGAAATTGGTTGAGGGAGGACAATATTTGGGAACATTCAAACAGGGCTGTGAATGCCCCTTTCTTCCTTGGCGAGTATTTTACAACTTCCTCAGTTCCATGCCAACGATGTTAAGCCCCTGAGTCATCTTGGGGCATTTTGTGATTGAACACCTGAGCCGTTTTTGCTCTTTTGTTCTGCTTCAATTGAAGCTCAATAAAATGTCACCTGTTTAAACCCTGAGACTTGGGTCCTTGTTTTTGGCTTGGGCAGGGATGCTCCTACACCTTTGCAGTGCAGCAGCACAAGGAATGCTGCTGTGGGGAGAATGGGGTGAATTGTGCTGGAGTGTCTTCCCTTTGCCTGGTGACTGCTGCTGGTTGACAGAGCGTGCAAGAGTGCCGCTGTTGAGAGTGGGCTGAGACAGAGGTTTTACAAGCAGAGCTCCGTATTCTGGGTCACATTTCACTGTGCATGTAAACTGCCTTTAGAATGTGTAGTGTCCAGATTCTTATTAGGCCTGCATGTTTCTGGCTGTCATTTTGGTCCAGATCCCTGAAAAACAAACAAGAAATAAAAAACACTCTACTCCAACCAGGAAAAAAAACAAACCCCACAACACCCTAAAGTGGAAAAAGACCTAAATTTACAATGAAAAAGCCACCAATCCAGTAAATTATACTTGCTGGAAAGCTGCTTTGTATGCCTGTTAAAAATGATTCTATGAGCTCAGGAGGCTCTGTGTAGCTTGGCTCTAACTCTGCAAGGTCATAGCTGGGGAATAAAGCAGGAGCATCCCTGAAGACTGAAGGCTCCTCGAGACCCTTGGCAGTGGGGCAGGGCACAGTGTCTTTGGCAGAGGTAGGTGGTGGGGGGTTGGCACCTTGTTGGTTTCACCAGAAGCCTGTCACCACTCCTCTGTCCCATGCCAGCTCACAATTGGGACAACCCACGGTGCAAAACATTGCTAAGCATCCCAGCTTGCAGTGCTGCTGGTGAGGCTGCACCTGTGCATCAGGTGGTCCCCACCTGCTCCTGCAGGTAATAAGATTTTGGTGTGGGAAAAAGCAGAACTCATCAGACTCATAAATAAAAAGACATCCTAGTCTTTAGAAAGTCTTTGTATATGAACTGGAGTATCCCTGGCCTTCAAAAGGATGGGCCTTTCATGGTCTAGGTTTGTTCAGCTGATTTCTCTTGTTGACTGAGCATGGCTGGACATATAAAAGAGCGTAGGTAGCTGCTGATTGTGCATTTACAGCCTAGAGCCAGCCCCTGAGTCTTTATCCTTCTGAGCAAAGAATAGTGAGAACTTCAGCTTGGAGCTCCCAAGTGAATCTCTAGGTCACATGGAAAATCTTTCAGGTTAAAAACCCTTAAACACAGACTTCACCCTGACAGCCACAAAAGTCAGAATCAGGGCTGGCTTTCCTCTGACTAAGTCTGCCTCCGTGACACACAAAGGACTTGGCCAGCAGCCTGCACAAGATGAAGATGGATAGAGTGATGCTCTTGTTTGGTTCAGCCATTGTTTCCATCTGTCCTTGAACGAGCGGCTGGGAGTGGAGCAGAACTGAGAAAAGGGATGGATCTCAGTACTGGAAGGTTGGGGTTTTTTCTCCATAACTTGGCCTGAACCTCCTCCTCCTTTCCAAATGTGACAGCCACGTATACAGGCTAAGAATGGCTCCAAGACTTAATGAGATACATGCTTTCAAAATAGCCATTTTCATAATAATAGAATTGAATTCGAAACACGTGCAGTAAAAACACTCTGTAAGGACATCACTTTACTGCAAAGTCAAAAGTACTGACCTGGAGAGGAAGAATGACTGCAAACCTTTTAAAAATAAAGCTTTGACCAGAATTCAGTCTTCCACCCCAACCCACCCTCTGTACGTGGATGAAGTGTCTCTGCCATAGGTGTTTGCCTTCTCTGTCTTGCAACCTGAGGCTCCTGGAGCAGACCCGGGCTCGCTGATATGTCTGTCTTCATACTGACATCCCTTTCTGCTGTGTTTTCTAAGAAACACTGTGGACCTACAAGGACAGCAAATACTGTATTACTTGCTCTCCACCAGCAGAGCTTCCCCTGATACCGCTGCAGTGAAGTGGTCACAAACTGTCCCTGGTAATCCTTGAAGGCTGAACACCATGTCACAGCCCTGGAAACCAGATGCCATCTGCAGCAAACTTAATGCCAGTCCTCTGCATGATTTCTAATTATTCACCCATCCATCCCTTTCCTTCTGTGGAAAAGTAAATTTCTTGCAGTTCTGCAGTTGCCACAAGATGGCAGAAATTTCATCAGACAAGATTTTAGGAAAGAGATGAGCAGGTTCCCACAGATTTACAGTAGTGACAGTGAAGATGGAATAAAAGAGACTTAATGGTGTCCTTGGCTGAAATACCTCTTGTTTTCAGAACCACTGGAGAAGTCTGACAGGTAACAAAAAAATGCAGGGAAGCTACATGTGCTTACCTATAAAAAGGTACACCCACAGATCCTGGGTGGGGAACTCAGAATACCCTGGACACCCTTGGCTGGATCAATGCTGGACTCAGAACTGGTGATCCTCTCCTATCAAATCTCCCCTTCCTTTTTCTCTTTCTTCCCTCTTTCTTCAGTGCCTCATTAACCAAACCCGTCCGCCCTTCCTCCCGAATCCTCCCACTGCTGCCTGAATACACTCCTTCTTTTGGGACACGGCCTGCAGCTCCCAGCACTGCTCAGTGCTGCTGCTGTGGCTCAGTGGGTGCTCAGTTGAGGAGCTCTGAGTGTCCAAGGTGAGGCTGGGGCTCTGACCAACCTGGTTTAGTAGAAGGTGTCCCTGCCTATGGCAGGGGTGTTGGGACAAGATGATCTTTAAGTCCCTTGCAACCCAAGCCAATGGCTCTACCCAAGCCAGTGTGGTTCTATGATTCCAATAAACTACAAAATTATCTCCAGTGTAACACTCAAATATGCTAATACACATCCATAAGTAATCACATGAGACTGATTAGAGAAATTTTTTTCAATTTTGTATCAAAATTTTATATAGTCAATCTAAAAATGTATAATTTAGTCAGGGAACATTAAAAGAAAAACATACAAGAGTTTCAGGACATGCCTAATAAAATTGTTATTCTTTTTTCTAACAGGTTTTTTTTTTTTTTTCAAATCAAACACACCATAGCCTAAGGAGATTAACAGAGGTTTTCTGACTATCATGTGGAAAACCTTATTAGTGCAGAAAGCTTTCTTGGTTAGTCTCTATAAAGCTTAGAGCTAGTTTGGGACAAGAACACATATATAGGACAACAAGAATTAAGGGTGTAATCCACTATTCAAAAAATTATTTTCCAGAAGTAGATTTTGAGAATTAGGTCTCCTGAAGGACTCAGGCGTTGCATCTCTACTTAAACTTAAGCCTAAATATATAATCTCAAATGCTGTATGCACTGCCGAAGGGCATCCAAATTCACCACTGACCTCTTTCTTGCATCCCAGTGATGCCAGTGCCAGGGGGGTTTGGGAGGTGTTGGAACCAGTGGAGGCATTCCAGAAATATTTTACTTTTTCTTTTTTCAACTGGTTCCTGATTTTTGCTTTATACCGTAATATAAGGTGGGGGGAGTTTATATCATAGCAGTTTTTACTTTATGCCATACACAGTTATAAATAAATACCAAATTCAGTACTGCCCTAATTCCTGACTACTGTGATGGATACAGTCCTAAAGCCTCCAGTAAAACCAGCTATGAAGAGCAACTCACAAAGCATCATTATCTACTTTCAGTCATGTTTCTAAATGATAAAAGTATCAGGTTTAAAAATAGCTTTAAGATACATACATTTCTGCAGAAAATCATCTTAGAGAATGACAATAAGGATTTATACTTAGAATTCTTCTAAGAATTAAAATTTATCAGATGGTCTATATCTGCAACTACAGCACATCCGCACCTGATACGGGCAGCAGTATGGGGATACTCAGTAAAATGGAAACACGGTTTATTGTCTGAATAGTAGTAAGCATTAATCTCTGAATCTCTGAATAAATAATAAATATTTTTATACTGCCTGACTTCCCTGTATAAAACCTGTGGCTACCACTGACTAAAATGCATAATAGCAAAATATTTCTCTGGGTTGGATATAAATTGTTTGTATTTCCATTAAGCCTATTTTTAAATACCTATAAAACACTTACAGAAAATTAAACCAAATATTTTCTTATTCATTATCTATACACAAATCATGGGCAACAGACTAACCCCTAGCGAAAAACCTGGGAAAGCTTTCAAACTATTTAAAGTGCAGGACTACAGGAAGCTCAGACAAACATTCACAGAGCTTTTGTGTCATTTTTCACAGGATGTCAGTATGAAGCACTTAATCCCCTCTCTTGAGCTGGCTTCTGGTAGAACACCCAAGGATGCAATCAGACATTTAGACAAGCTGTAGTTCAGCTCTATGCACAATTTTTTCCATGACTTTAAGCTTCAAAAAACTCACAGTTTTACTCATATCTATCCAGTTAATTTTTGCTTCACTTTTTTTATAACTATATAATGATAAAAATTACTCTTTTCATGTTCAAGTTCCATACCTATTACTTTCCTACTAATTTTTTTCTTTAATGATCTTGAAAAAGCAATGTAATGCTCTATATTTTAGATTCCTTATATGTGAGATGTAGATAAGTATATTTGTCTTTTAAAGAACTGTAAGATCTGCAGATGCAAAGCTTTAAAAAAAATAAATCATTCTTGCATAAAACTAACCTTGGAATTTTGAGTGTGCAGTAACCAGCTGAATCATAAACTCCTTTTTATTTTGTGTGTATACAAAAATAGGGAAGGAAACACCCTCTCAAGTTCTGCAAATTATCACCAGGAAAAAAAAATCTCTATAACTCTGGAATGGAATTTGAAAAGAACAATTTACCTATAAAACTGTATTGAAAAATAAAACTATTCTTATAGCTTAAAAAAAAAAAAAAGATTCAGCTCCAGCAGTTTGCTTTCCCACCTTCTTCTCACAAGTGCAGTTTCCAGGTACCTTTGATGTGGTGGACATTGAGAAAATGCCAGAGTCTCAGGCTACATACCAAATTACAAAGGCAGATGGAAAAGCAGAATCTGAAGTACAAAAATGATAATGAAGCATTTAGTTCCTTGCTTAGATTTCACTTCCAGAAAAGCACCTGCGCTCAGGTAAAGGCTGGGTTCATTTTGGCATTCGCACTTACTACGTACAGACAAATCAGCAGCATGACAAGTTATTTTGGTCAAGAAAATGCTAAATAGCATCTGCAAGGATCATGCCAGTCATAATATTCTGGGGTTTTCTGTTGTATCTCAGAAAGGATCCACAGCTAGGTTTGTCTCACACGGTGTAGCTTATGAGCACGTGATGGTAACTAAATTTGATCGGAGTCCCCCCCGGGGAGGTTTGAGCTTGAAGTCCCACCATGAAAGCCAGCATCGGTGGCAACACTGGCAAATCTGTGAGGGTCACCTCCTCCGTGACCAGCACATCTAACATTTATGCTGCCTTGGGGACCTATGATTACAAGACACCCAAAAAAAGTCACTTCTGCTAGTGAGTTTTCTCGCTCAAACCCCACAAAAGGTTGGTAACCCCTCTGCCTTTCTTCCCTGTCCCTCAGTACCATGTGGATATGCCCTGAACATATGTGATTTTCCCTCTCTTTATTCCTCATGGGGAAGTATACAATATGACCACACTAACAAAGGTGTTCTGCAGATTGTTAAAACAGGCTTTCTTCTCCTACTTACTGGCAGGAAAGATTATGTAATTTTTTAGATATTTGGGAGGCACTAGAGAATACAGTGATGCATAGACATTCTCTGGAATTAAAATATCTATTCATAGGATTGTAACGGAACCACAGACACTCTCTGAAGTAATAAATTAAAAGTAACTACAATGCTTATTAAACCTACCCTTTATACTGTGAACTAACAAATGCTGCAGAAAATTTTTGCATTCTGAAGTATATGAAGAACTTATGACCTGGCTTCTCAGCTTTCCTGCACTGCTACTGTTCTCCTATGCTTCTATTACATTCAGATTTACAAAACCAGTCTATTTTCAACAGATTCGGTTTAGCAGCCACAAATAACCATGAAAAACAATAAAATAAACAGTAAAGAAATTAGAAGGGGAACAGATGGCAGTCATGGCACTGTCCTGAACTTCATTTAATCCCCATGAATATTAAGTCCTTGCGCTTAAAATAAATCTTCAACAAACATTTCTCAATGCTTCAAGGTAAAAGTTAGAGTAATTTGTTAGCAAAACAAAGAATGTCTGTGAGTTCCAGAGGAGGTCAGCATCAGGTTTCACTCTTGACACAGTTTTTGAGTTCTATATAATCCCCAATCTGAAATTTTACAGTTGAGATGCACTTTGTGTGTATTCATCTTCTTTACATTACTGTGCAGTGGCATTTCTGAGAGTGGATATAGTTCCTGTAATCAGCAAGCTGCTTCAGGTACAAGTTTGAAGGCCATCGGTGCATCTCTACAAAATTGCGCTCTTCCACTAGACAAAGAAATAAAGGAATTAAATGTAAAATATAGACAAAGGGGACACGTGCACAGGCTTCAAAAAGTCTTTTAAAATAGACTAAAAAACATTGAGGATATAAATACAACTACAAAAGTAAAGATGAGTGCTGCCCATTTTGCATTGTGCTCTGCTATGGCACAGATGTAAGAGTTACCACACAATGTTTCCTTGTTATTAAATTAGTAATATACAAGTTTTTTTAGGAAAATGAATACAATATTCATTAAGGAGAGCAGAGAGATATTCCTAAAAATGAATATTCTTTATCCCCGGAGGATAGCCAGGTGTGCTATGCGAGGATTTTTCTATGCTGCAGCACTCTAAAGCAGGGTATTGTCAATTCCTGTGCCAGTAGTTGGTCTCAAGATCAGTACAAAAAGCAAGGTGAGGAGTTCAACTAAGAATTCAGCAAGATGTTAATTTGCTATTGTATGTGGTTTTTATCACTGACAAAGTCATATAACAGAGTCCTTTACCCATATTATTTAGATTAATCCCCTCTGCTTTTGCAGAGAGATGCATTTTCATTCCTTTAACTCCAGGTATTCCAGAGTCAGCCTGCAGCCATGGTTCTTGGTTCTTTGAGAGGCTCAGACGTAGGCACAGCAGCGAGGCCCACAGCCTGGGGAGCCTGAGGGCAGGCAAACTGCACTCACAGTGGGCACAAGGCAGGGCTTCACTCTTCAGGGGAATATCCTGCTAATCAAATCTGATTTCCTCTAGGGCAAGGTAACCCACCTAGCTGATCGAGGGAAGCCAGTTGATGTAACGTTTTTGGATTTCAGTAAAGCTTTTGATACTGTCTCTCACAGGATCTTTCTGGACAAAATGTCCAGCCTGCAGCTGGATAAACACATCATGTGAACATGCTTGTGCACAAAGGGTTACAGTGACTGTGGTGACATCAGACTGGTGACTTGTCACTAGCAGGGTTCCAAAGGCCTCTGTCCTTGGCCCTGTGCTCTTCAACATCTTCATAAAAGACCTGGATGGAGGACTGGAAGGGACACTGAGCAAGTTTGCAGATAATACAAATCTGGGAGGAGCTGTTGACTCCCTCAAAAGCGGGGAGGCCCTGCAGAGAGGCCTCAACGAATTTGAAGACTGGGTGATCACCAACCATGGGAAGTTCAAACAAGGAAAGTGGTGGACTCTGCACCGGGGATGGACAGACTGAGGAATGAGATGTCGGAGAGCAGTGCCCTGGAAAGGGATCTGGGGATCCTGGTTGGTGGCAAGTTGAGTATGAGTCAGCAGTACCCTGGCAGCCAGGACGGACATCCTTGTTCTGAGGGTATCAGGCCCAGCATCACCAGCCAGGCCAGGGAGGGGATTGTCCTGCTCTGCTCTCCACTGGGGTGGCCCCACCTCAAGTCCTGAGGCAATTTGGGACACTACAGTATAAGAATGATATTAAACTATTAGAGAGTGTCAAAAGGAGGGCAGTGAAGGGCCTTGAGGGGAAGCTGTGTGAGGAGCAGCTGAGGGCACTTGGTCTGTTCATCCTGGAGGAGACTGAGGGGAGACCTCATTGGGGTCTGCACCTTCCTCATGAGGGGAAGAGGAGGGGCAGAGGGGAAGAGGAGGGGCAGACACTTATCTCTTCTCTGTGATGACCAGTGACAGGA
>VZRQ01009151.1:36137-55040 GCA_013397975.1 Machaerirhynchus nigripectus | reverse complement strand
AGAATTCATATTTCCTTAGTTTTGATGCCATGGAACATGATCACCTCTATGTCCCAGACTCCTGAAGATGGGAAAAACTATAAAGGCTGGAGGCAAAGGGAGCAGAGGCACCTTACCTTGTATTTTGAAGATGACATCAGCCAAGACAGGTGTGTTAAAGAACAGCCTGAGAGAAGTATTATAGAGCCGTTTCATCTGATGTGACCTGCAGTCCTTTGTAGTGTTTAGCTGGAAAATAAATTGGTAATAAAGAGCTGTCAATTGTAGCAGCCCACAGAACTAAATATTATGGGACATCATTTATATGGGAAAATAAACAGCAGACTCTCTCTCCTGTCACACATGCATTCCTCTGCAATCACCTATTATCTTCAAATTTCCTATTCCCTGCAGTGCAGCAGCTCTGAGGGGTCTCTTGTTCCCCCCAGTCACAGTTCCCCTCAGCTCTCGCCTTTCTTGACCTTTGACAAAACTCCCCCATCCAACCCCACCAGGCACGTTGGGCTTTACCAGAGTTTTCTGGAGTCCACACTTCCTCCTACATTCCCTGTCAAGACCCAACACTGCAGCAAAATGAGTTTTGAGGGCTCTGGGGGTAGCAGGGGACACACATCCACCGCCCAGTGTGATGTTGTGTACAGAAGCAAGGCAGCTCAAAGTTCTGTGTTTCTTTAGATTGCCCTGGAGCTGCCTCCACAGAGGCAGGGGGAGCTCACAGGCTGGAGCACAGACTCCTCTTACACCTGATAGTGTCAAGACCCTCCAAAACCCAGTACTCCCAGTTAGTTTTCAGTTTTGGTTTTCTTACCTTTAAAATGTAATCTAAAGCTGCCAAAAGGAACAACATCAAAATCATATTGCTAGATTGTGACAAGTGAAATTCAGATGAGGTTGAATTTATGGTTAAAATCTTAAATTTATCAATTTTTTAGTTTTACTAAGAAAAATCACAATTCCTTTTTTTTTGGCCTCCAAAGAAAAATCCTTAAATGTGAAAAAAGAGTAACCTGAAGGCATTAAAAAAAAAAAAAGAAAAAGAAAGAAAAAGAAAGACAACAGTGCAGGCTCAGTATCTGAAAAGTCTTCAGGCTCTCCAAGTCCAAGTCCAAGTCCAAACCTATAAATGTTTTAGCTGTGGGCACTAAGGGCTGGTAAGCCTAAGAGAGCAGGCAGAAGCTGAAAACAGCTCAGTAACTTTTTGATCTTTATCGAATATATTATTCCAAGAGAATCTGAGAGGTTTTCCCATCTAAGTCGACAGAAATCATTAGAGTAAGTTCTATATTATCAGGGAATGTATAAGCTCCACAAGCAAATGTCTATAAAAACAAATACTATATTAAAACTAATTCTACGTTGTAACTTTTACTAACTTAATAATGAGTTGCATTTTTGTGTGAGGTCTTCTACTGAATGAACCATACTGAGTTATAGACAGCTTTCCACATCACAACATTTATATGAGAAACCATCCCTCTGGAGCTAGTGCAGAATCCCAACTTTTGGCAAATGTTCAGGAGCAAAGCTTTCCTGGGCAGCCTCTATTACATGGGAATTAGCAACCCATAATCATAATGCCAGACAATGTTCAAAGCTGTGAATACGACTAATCCTTTTAGAATACCTGCTTGCGTGATTTTTACCAATTACATTAATTCTGCACATTACATCAGGATAACTGTGTACGTGCCTGCAAACAACCCACTGAAAACATGAAAAAGTACAGGCTGTGTAGGACAAAGTGACTTTAAAACAAAGACTGACAGGAAAACGTTGCTTACAAAACAATTTCTCGAGAACTTAAGTGACTTTAATGGTGACCCCAAGGGAGTCAGGTGTACCTTCCCTGGAGTTTTCAGGATACATTTAACTTTCTCAAGCACGTGCTCTGTTTTATCTGGATCCTTCAACTTCTTTTTTATGTCCTCTTCTAATCGTTCCCATTGGAAAGCACCTGTCACAAGAGCAGAGAGAAATGGATTATACATTGGCAAAGCATGGGCCTCTGCAGGCAGACAAAAGGTGATACCAATGCCAAACAGATCCTGCAGAAATGGTATATTTTTGTACATAAGTCAGCCAGATCTTTGCTTTTAGGGAGGGCAAGATGGAATTTTTACACGTTAAAATTTCCGTGGTACTTTTTATAATCCAACCAAGTACCAACAGACTAGAGCTTGTCCCTTGCTTTCAAACTCTATTTCTGAATTCCTCCCGGTTCAGTGACTACATATTGCAGGTAGAGATTCAGAGAAAAAATAATCCTCAACGTTTCAACTTGAGGCAGCCTCGATTACATGGGAATTAGCAACCCATAATCATATTGCTGCTGCAATATGACTGCATGCTGCTGGCTGCAGAGTTCTGTAGGTGTCTGAACCAGAGAAACTTCATGCACAGTTACATTCTGAGTCCTCATAGCTAAAACCAGCACAAAGTTTGAAGTAGAATTTCTGTTATTCTTGTTTTCACAGTCAAAGCCATGATATTAATTGATGTGTCTCAATAACTTTATTGGAAAAATGATTAGAGTTAGAACAAAGATAGTTTATCTTCATGCATTTTGCTGGAGTAAATCTCAAAAGCACCATGGGGCTTTGTGGTAACTTTCAGCTCTAACCCAGGACTAATAAGGAGACAGAAATAGACCAAGCTCAGTGACAAGACCAACTCAGCACAGTCCTGAAGATGCTCTGCTGTCGAGAGGCTGAATCAGCACCTACAGCACACAGCATCCTCAGCTCAATCAGCTCCCAGCTTATACCACACTGGTTTATAACCTCATGGGCATCATGTCACAATCCTGAAAAGCTGAAAACTCATGATCATTTTTTCTCTTCTCAGCCTGTACCTCAAGTGCCTTCAAAAGACAAGGTCACCTCTCAGAGGCACCAAAAAGCACAATGACTTTTGGCAATGCCCCTCAGGCTGGGAGCTGTGACCTAAAGCAGAGCTCTGCCTGCAACTGCAGTTTCACAGCTCCTTGGTTGACATAAACAAAAGTAAAAAAGTTAAATTAGTGCATACAAGGCAGCAGACACAAGTTGAAGATGGAAGCAGATGAAGATGTTTACAAAGATATTTAGGCTGGAGGAAAGGAGGCTCAGAGGTGAGCTTGTCACTCTCTTCAGCTGCCTGGAAGGAGGTTGTAGCCAGATGGGGGTCAGTCTCTTCTCCCAGGTAATAAGTGACAGAACAAGAGGAAACAGCCTCACGTTGCACCACGGGAGGTTTAGATTCAATATCAGGAAAATGTCTTCACCTAAAGCGCTGTCAAGCACTGGAACAAGGTGCCAATGGCAGTGGTAGGGTTACCATCACTGGAGGCACTTCAAAAATGTGGCACCTGGGGACACGGTTTAAGTGATGCGCTTGACAGTGATGGGTTAATGGTGGGACTTGGTAATCTTAGAGGTCTTTTCCAACCCAAATTATTCTATGAATCAAAAATACCGTATTTATCCATCACCTGCTGAAATTCCAGTTTTAATCCCCTATCCTTGTCTCCAATAAATAAGGACCAAAAGAAATCCATTTGCATTGAAAAACTTGTGCATCTGTTCTTCATGTTTGTCACTGTTTTGGAAAAAACTGAAGGGGATGCCTTTGATGTACAAACTCCAACTGAAAGCTCAAAGATTCTCTGACAGGTTGAAAAATATTTTATAAAGAACAAACAGGTATTTCTACTTCCAGAAAAAAACCCCAACTCTTTCAGCTGAGGATTTCTAAGCAACATCTGAAAAGCTAAAAAGTGCCAGTGCCATTTTAATAGCTGGCATTAGGTAGGTGAGGTCACAGTCTGTACAAAAGTAACAAAAACTCATGTAACATATCAGAGATCCACACACTCCAACCACTTATCACTGTTTTCTCTTCAGCAGCGGAAGAGAAAATGACTTGAGTTTTCTTAGGTAACTCTGCACTCTTGCTCTTGTGTTTAGAACCTGCAAACTGACTCAAACTCCAGATATTTTTGGCAAAATTTTGAATGTTATTGATGTTAGCTTATGGACTAATTTAATTTAGGCCCATTAGATCTGTAATTTAACTAACTTAATCTTTGTTAAATCTAGGTGATGGTCTTTTTTCATTGTCCATGGTAATCACAAAGGATAAAATAGGTCTGGAAACACGGTGAAACATCATCTCACAACAGCCATGTTTCTTAGGGTAATGCACATACTCCTTCATGAGAGGACAGGAAATGAGTAGCCAGACCTGTTCCCAGCAGGTACCTGAATAAATGAAGTGGAGGATGTCTGGGAGACAAGAGCAGAAGACAGAATCCTTCACCACCACCCTGACTGGTGGGACACAGGGTGGGACACCACGGGGGGACGAGGGAAAGGCATCCCCCGCCTCCACCACAAAAAGTCTCTGTGCCAGCTGCATGAGGGAGGCATCGTGGGCGTCGGACGGGCTCTTCACCCCGAACAGCAACATGAAGAGGTGGCTGACGGAGCAGAGGATGATCTTGTGAGCCTCCACCCCCGTGCTGAGGTCCTCGGGGTAGAAGGCCACATCTGCACACTGGCAGCAGCAGAGCAGGTTGTGCAGGTCTGCGTTGTAGTGCGAGGCTTCGCCCTTCAGGATCGGCATTTTTTCTGCAAAAGAAGTCAGGCTGTAAAACTTAGGCAAGTGCTAACCGCAGAACAACTGACCTTATCAAACAAAGGGCAATTTTTAAAAGAGGTACTCGATGAGAAAATTTCTTATACGCTGTTTGAATATCTTCAGTAAAATACTCTAAAAATGGAAATACTTAGTACAGTAAATAAGTTAAGAAATACTTAGTTTAATAGTAAGTGTCTGTCCTTCCGTGAACCCTCTATAGAAAGTTACACTATAAAGACACCTTGACTGTGTATCCCAAATCTGAGCAAATTTCTAGAACATGAAGAAGAGACAACTACAAATTTAGAGGTAACTACTTGTCAGTAATTATTTCACTGAATAAATGCATCATGCTCAGAAATCACATATCACATGTGCGTACTTCTCTCCCTTGCTGATCTTGTAGAATAGTAATTCATGCTTTCTTTTGTAATCTGTCTGTAAGGCCTTTATGCAAAGCTTTTATCAATTCATGTTTTCATTATTTCATTTAGTCCACCAGAAAACCACTCCTATCAGTTATATCTAAAATAAACTAGAAATCCATGGCTATGTTACATATTGCCATACAATTCTCCCCAAGTTAAATAAACCATCACTAAAAGATGATGCAACACCATCAGAATAGCTGACAATAGATAGCACAGCTCACAGGAACAATTGTTAGTAAAAAATGCAGTAAAAAATACTAAATGTGCACAGAAAGTGACACACATAAGGAATGACACTAGACACCAGACATGAGTGAGCACCTGGCTGTTCAAGCTGAGGTGGCTGGACTCGATGGCACTTCTGTGTCTTTTTCCTTTTCTTCATTTTTTCAGATGACTTCTGATTCAAACTTTGGATCATAAAATATTCCAGCTAGGACAAGAAATATATATTTTTAAAACCCTTGTTATTTAATACAAGTCAAGTTAAGGAGTATACCAGGTTCTGTGCAGGGCCAAAGCTACTGACACTATTACCAATCATCCAGGAGAGTCCCAACACTCCTTAGCAGAAGCTACCATATTTACATGGAATTAGGACCATTTAAAAGACTATTTATTGAAATGATTGTGGTTAATTTTTGGATATTTAATCTTCCTGGAAATGAGAAACACAAAGATATTCAATTTGCCAACCTGTTTAGATGCTAATTGTATCTTGCGGAGTGGCCTCGTTCACCTGGGTGTTATCCAGCAAGATAAAAGGACAGGAATACAAGTGGAAAACTTCCTGCAGTGTGTCATATGGCTTTCCTAAATCTTCCTGGTAAAACCAGAGCAACCTTGGTACTGCTAATTCAGACATCGTAGAATCATAGAATCCTAGAATGGTTTGGCTTAGAAAGTACCTTGAAGACCATCAAGTTCCAATCCCCCTGCCCTGGGGAGGGACACCTTCTGCTAGAGCAGGTTGCTCCAAGCCCTGTCCAACCCAGCCAAGANTATCTTCAGTAAAATACTCTAAAAATGGAAATACTTAGTACAGTAAATAAGTTAAGAAATACTTAGTTTAATAGTAAGTGTCTGTCCTTCCGTGAACCCTCTATAGAAAGTTACACTATAAAGACACCTTGACTGTGTATCCCAAATCTGAGCAAATTTCTAGAACATGAAGAAGAGACAACTACAAATTTAGAGGTAACTACTTGTCAGTAATTATTTCACTGAATAAATGCATCATGCTCAGAAATCACATATCACATGTGCGTACTTCTCTCCCTTGCTGATCTTGTAGAATAGTAATTCATGCTTTCTTTTGTAATCTGTCTGTAAGGCCTTTATGCAAAGCTTTTATCAATTCATGTTTTCATTATTTCATTTAGTCCACCAGAAAACCACTCCTATCAGTTATATCTAAAATAAACTAGAAATCCATGGCTATGTTACATATTGCCATACAATTCTCCCCAAGTTAAATAAACCATCACTAAAAGATGATGCAACACCATCAGAATAGCTGACAATAGATAGCACAGCTCACAGGAACAATTGTTAGTAAAAAATGCAGTAAAAAATACTAAATGTGCACAGAAAGTGACACACATAAGGAATGACACTAGACACCAGACATGAGTGAGCACCTGGCTGTTCAAGCTGAGGTGGCTGGACTCGATGGCACTTCTGTGTCTTTTTCCTTTTCTTCATTTTTTCAGATGACTTCTGATTCAAACTTTGGATCATAAAATATTCCAGCTAGGACAAGAAATATATATTTTTAAAACCCTTGTTATTTAATACAAGTCAAGTTAAGGAGTATACCAGGTTCTGTGCAGGGCCAAAGCTACTGACACTATTACCAATCATCCAGGAGAGTCCCAACACTCCTTAGCAGAAGCTACCATATTTACATGGAATTAGGACCATTTAAAAGACTATTTATTGAAATGATTGTGGTTAATTTTTGGATATTTAATCTTCCTGGAAATGAGAAACACAAAGATATTCAATTTGCCAACCTGTTTAGATGCTAATTGTATCTTGCGGAGTGGCCTCGTTCACCTGGGTGTTATCCAGCAAGATAAAAGGACAGGAATACAAGTGGAAAACTTCCTGCAGTGTGTCATATGGCTTTCCTAAATCTTCCTGGTAAAACCAGAGCAACCTTGGTACTGCTAATTCAGACATCGTAGAATCATAGAATCCTAGAATGGTTTGGCTTAGAAAGTACCTTGAAGACCATCAAGTTCCAATCCCCCTGCCCTGGGGAGGGACACCTTCTGCTAGAGCAGGTTGCTCCAAGCCCTGTCCAACCCAGCCAAGAACACTTCCAAGGATGGGGCACTCGCAGCATGCCTGACCATTCTGTTCCAGTGTCTGACCACCCTCACAGTGAAGAATTTCTTTCTAACTTGAATCTTGCTTTGGTGGGAACTTGCACTAGGTGGAAGGGCCCACACTGTGCCTCCCCTGGCTCTCTGAAGCTCTCACATCAATCATGTGCCAGCCTGTTTCCAAACCAGCAGATTCTCACTCACCACTCCTCCAAAGTATTTCTGTATGTAGAAGTCATTAAGAGTGTGCAGTTCAAGGTAAGTGGCTCCGAGTTCCTTTGCAAGCTGAACTCCCTCAGAGGTCGTGACACAGCTCCTCCTGTCTGAAGTGCATAGGGGACAGGTGCAAGGCACTGCTGGGGTAAAAAAAGTGATTAGAAAAATTATTTTGGCAAAATAATGCAGAATTTTTAGATTCCTAAATAACTGTAAAGATATCTTAGTTAGAAGAGAACAAAGAGGGAAATGAAAACATAGTCATTTTATAGTAAGAAATTTGTACTTACAGAAAAAAACCCAACTTCTAATAATCAGTTAAAAATACGAGTCTACAAGCCTCAGTACACATTACATTAGTGTTACTTTTTTTTGGTTTTGTTAAGGTGGAAAAGTCCAGCTGGACTTCTGGAAGCCAGATTTGGCTTTGGCTCAGTACCTTTGCATGCCCAGGTCTTGTACTAGCCTGCAGGTGTTACCATTCATGAATGTCACCCTTAAACCTGTTGAATTGCTGTGGCCTGTCCATGCAGGAAGCACACACAGAAATGGAAGAGGAAAATTGCCACTCCAGACCAACCTTTGATGGGCATGTACATACTTCAGGATCTGATTCAATTGCACATATTTTACATGTATTTTTAAAAAAACAAATTAGGTACTTGTAAGATTATGCCAGTTAAATGTTAGAAATCTTTTAGCCACACTGGGTCAGCTTTGTTTAATGACAGTAAGAACCTGACAGCCATGGAACTGTTTTCAAATGTGCTGTGCATATTCCAAGTTAATGTCCTCTGCCTAGACCTATGGATAACATGTAATAAAACAGCTTTTTGTTGTTTTTTTTTAATCATTTGTTTTGGCAGCACCATTTACCACTACAGAGGATTAAGATCTTAGTAATCTGTATGAGCAAACTGCTGTGTTCACAAATGCCTCCTAGAAACAAAAGGGTTCTGTGTGCACAGCCGTTTGCTCTGACAGGTCCCAGGGCAAACCCAGAGGTCCAGCCTGATGTCTCCCATGGCCACATTACTTAGGGAGGAAGACACTAAGTGGAAAATAAAAAAATAAAATAAAATAAAATAAAATAAAATAAAANTAAAATAAAATAAAAATTTTAAAAAACCACCACTAGAGGAGTCACTCAGTTTGCTGATATCCTATGCTTAAATACAAAATGTAAGACAAGGGTTGGGGAAGACAAAAAATTTACCAAGACCCTTGCCTTTAGAATGGGAGATTTATTACTCCTGAATAAATCAGAGCATAAAAGCTTTTGGTCGTGATCGGTAAGTTATTAAATGGAAGAAAATAAATATTTAATTGTTATGGAGCTCTTTAACTGTCCTTTATCAGTCACTGAGCTAAAAGATTTATAAGTATACCCTGACAAAACTGAACATTCCATCCACAGAGGACATATTCACATGGATGAATATTTCTATGTACATTATAAAATAAATGTTTACATCTACACCCATCATGTCTCTTACTCACTAAAAGGAGGGATGCTCAGAAACACTTGTTTTAGTCAAGTGTCGTGAAGTAAAAGACAAGCCAGGCTTCTGTTTTTCATTCACTGCTTTATGAAAAAATCTCAGAGAATTTCAAGGCTTTTTGCACCCACTCTCCAGTGTTTGCAGACTGCTGGATATAATTTTAATCTCCGACACTAGAGATACTTTATACCCAAATGTATGTTACTTAATCCAAATTACTGGATTTAATCCCCATGTGTGATGGCTCCACAAGAAGAGTCGTTGCAGAGGTCAAAGAAGGATAGGCTGCCTTTCATCACTGTTAATTAAGCACAGTGTTCTTGCCAATACATCAGTCTGCAGAGCCAAAATACATGTGCATATTACTGTCATCCTGACAGACTAATTGTTTCTGTTAGCAGCTTGGAAAAACAACCAGCTTCTACTGAAATTACACTATACCCAACTTCCAAATAAGATTTTATCTGGTGTTACAGGAGCCTGGATACATACCGTTTTTTCTCACACCAATAGCAGAAATTATTACTGGAACTGAGCAGTGGTTTAATGCTTTTTTTACCATTGGCACATAGCTGTCCTTTAGTTCTTGAAATGAAGTCTTGTCATTGACAGAGTATTTAATCACAATAATATCAGCTCCTCCAATGAGCCTGCAGGAGGTGTACCAGTCACTGTCAAATATATCCTAAAAAGAAAAAAACACTAATCAAGAATTTACTGTCTATAAAGAAAAAGATGAAATATTCTATATTCTTAATGCAAAATTTTACTTAAGTGTCTTTGTCTGATTAGATCTTATTTGCACACAGGCAACAATGAGCAGAATTCATGCTTTATAATTTCCTTGTATGGAGCAAGTTGTTATAATAAATCACAAATATTTTCCATGAATTCAGGAATTCTGCAACAAGAACTAAAAATAGGGTTTGTCTGGGAATATTCTTTTCAGGAAGAAACTTTGCTGGTTTAATTACTTAACTTTAAAATTGTTTCATTTAGGAAATAAAAGCACTTTCAGTGGCAGAGGTCTTCAGCAATTCCTACAAAAACATTATTAATCACACCATTTTAGGGAAAAGGTTACACAGAACTATCTTATGCACCTATGACCTGTTAAATACAAACTTAACAATCCAGTGTGATTTTTACCTGCTTCACAAGAGCTTACACACAGCTTTACCAAGTGTTAATGTCTGCAGGAAAAGGCCTTCATAACCTAACATAACCTAAACTTCCGTTTTCAATTTCACATTGAAATTTTCACTGCTGGTGCTGAGGACATAACCTCTAAAACTGTTTGATACTCTGTCAATTTCCAACTGTGCTGTATCCACATGCATTGTGCAGTTATTACTTGTGTATTTGTCATGGAACTGTGATTCCACAATTTCTGCTTTACCTGAAGCTAGCTCACAAACACCCGTGAAAACCTTGGCTTTGAATGTATGCTGAATCAAAAACTCTTGAGAGAAGTCTGGAACTGGTCCAGAGAACTGGAAAACAACTCCGATAACCCAAAATACTATCGCCTCTTAGAACAGAGTTTTTGGGTTTTTTTTTTCTCTTTATATACTTAAAGGGGGCTTATGAGAAAGATGAGGACAAGCTATTTGGCAGGGCCTGTTGCGATAGGACAAGGGGCAATGGATTTAAACTGAAAGAGGGTAGATTTAGTTTGGACATAAGGAAGACATTTTTTACTAAGAGGATGGTGCAGAGGGTGGTACTTAGAAAACTGGCACAGTTTTCTCCAAGAAGCCATAGGTGCCTCATCCCTGGCAGTGTCCAAGGCCAAGCTGGATGAGGCTCTGAGCAACGTGGTCTACTGGAAGGTGTTCCTGCCCATGGCAAGGGGGTTGGAATGAGATGATCTCTAAGGTTCTTTCCAACCCAAACCATTCTGTGATTCTGTGATTCTACAGCAGCCCTGGATAGCATGAGGCAAAATTAGAAGAACCTGGGATCTTGAAAATGGAAATGAGCAGTGATGAAATAAAGACAATGTGAAAAACAGGAATAAATGAGCAAAAAGAAGTGACAAAAGGGCAGGACTCAAAGTTTGGGTTGGGGGGCTCAATGTGAAATTTGAAAAGCAAGTCAGAGAAATAAATACATTACAAATGGTAGTCAAATACATAAAAGGGTAGTAATATCAACAAGTGACGTGGCTTGCATTGTCAACATAACTATTTTTGATCACTTCAAAAGGGTAATTGTTTGACATATGGTGGGGTAGCTGCAATGCTGTTAACTACAAGAAGTAGCATGACCTTGATGGAAGTCAAAGTCAGCAAATATTTGTATAAACTGTGAGTGCACATCATTCCCAGTTCAGGTCTTGACCTTACAAAGAAATAAGTCAGGAAATAAATTATAGTAGGCATTCCCATTGATCTCTGTAATAGAAGCTTTTGTTCTGCAATAAGTAAGCCACAATTAACAATTCATCAGGAATAGCTCTTACGTGATTAACCATGTTGACAAGAGAGGAGGTCAAGTGCACTGCTCTTGATATTTGTTTCTTTGAGACCATTCAGTTAGAGACTATTATAATCCCAGGCTAAGGAGAGTCTCAACTAGCACTTAATATAATAATTTAGGCCCAGTTAATAACATAACATTTGTACATAAATGCACCTTTAGCACCTCTAGCAGTGAGACTACCAGCTACACTGCTTCGAGATAGCCATCTAGATGGGCATTTGGAGAACTTGATCACACAAGCAGGCAAAAATTGAGAGTTTTCAAGGGACAGCTTTAGTACATTTTAACTGATGAAGATCTCAATGGAGAATTTTTAATAGAGTTGTATACACTTAACACAACAAAGGTTTAATGGAAAAATACAGTACAACCCCAAAATAACATAGAATATTTTTCTGTTCTGTTCTGTTGGCAGACAGAAAGCACGTCTGTTCCTTTGCAATTTCCTTCCAGGTGACTCTCTTCAAGATCAGCCCAGGTTTGCACTTGCCCATCTCTATAAGACTGGAGACAACTGGTGGTATCATAAGCAAAGTGTAGAGCACAGGTGCACAAATACTGGGTAACTGCACAGCTTTAAGCAGGAGCAATAAAAAATGCTTATGGAAACTTCTTATGGAATTTAATGTGTATATTTTTTTACGTGTATGATATATCATACACGTAAAAAAATATATTCATATATTGTTTGTATGTTGTTTTTGTGATCTGTTTGTATATTGTTTTTCACTCACTCCAGTGTACAAGGGAGCTAAATCTCATGTGCTGGAAAAATTCTCCAAAAATATCTCCGACAATGGGTTATTTGCACAAGGCATCCCTGAGACAGAGCATCTGGAGCCTCCTTCAGTATTGCTTTTAGAGAACCTTTCATGCAAAAAGGACAGAGGGAATTCCTTTAGATGATGAACAGCAGTTCATATTCAGGAATAACCTTAATTTCAGGTTCCATCTATGAAATCTGTGTAACAGCTACTCCTCAGCATGCTCCCTGCTCTGTTTCCCAAGTCAGCTGTTGGCAAAAGAAAGAAGTGACTGCACACCTAAGGTTATTTTAATATGACTTTATTAATTATAATTATATTTATACTTCAGATAATGTTCCACTCAGGACACATTAAGAAAAACCTTCATTCTTTCCTTGCATGCCTTCATTCTAAGTGTCTCATAACATATTCTTGCCATTAGTAAATTATACTTCTCAAGATTCAGTGTTGAAAATAAAGCTTTCAGAGGCATTGAAGATACGATTTTCCTACAAAATCACATGATTCCTCAAGACAACAATACTTGCTTTGTTAAAAATTATTTATGAATGCCTTTTTGGAACAGCAGTGAAATTCCTCACACAAGTGCCCTTGCAATGCCCACGCTCTTTCTGAAAGCTGCTCGTAAGTGTGCCCACGTCTACCCAGCCCAGCCCTTGATCAGAGGCAGCAGCAATGCCAACCCCTCTTTGTGGGGACAGCGGTGCCTGGCCACACCGTAGGAACGTTCCCCTGGGATTTCCCCAGGATCCAAGGGAGCTGCATTGGGAATACTGGAGACTTATCCCTCTCTATGATCCATTTACAGACCCAGTCTCCACTACCAAAACCTTCTTCACACTGATTCTCTCCACACCACATATCTGGGGCCTTCCCCATTTTTTTCAAGATTCCTCTGCAATTTCTTATCAGGTCTGCAGCAGGACAAATTTTATGGGCGTACTCTCCATAATTTACTAGTCCCCTGAACTTACTCAGATAAGTAATCTGCAGCACAGATGGAAGTATCTCCTTCAGAAATCCCCCTAAACATCCCCCCCACAAAACAAAGGAAGCTCATATTGGCCTCTGTCATCCTCTCATAAATTAATTTAATAGTATTTTTAACCAGGATATGATCATTTGTTGTAAATTGCCACTTCAGGCATTCAAGTTTAAAAATGAGAAGGGGTGACATTCTGAAAAATGAAAAGTTACATGCTGTCATTTTTTACTGAAGCAGTAATTCGTCTAGATTTCTAAAAACAGTAAATAAAACCTAAAAGTGGATTGCATTCCTTTACCTTTAGACATGATAAGGGCTGGCCAGCCTTGGCAGCACAAGGAGCACAAGAATTCTGATAAATAGGAAAAAGCCAGACAACTACCCTGTGGATGACACCATTGACATAAGAAAGCTCACAGGGTTTGAGGGACTACTCCTGTGGGTGCAGTAAATGAAAAAGAGCACAAGAAAAAATGCAAAAGAACTCAGGGAATGAGAGTGTTGTAAGGGAGAACCAGGGAAGAAAATCACAGAACAGCTTTTCAAAATCGTAGTTAATATATTTAAGTTGCAGTTAATATATTTATGTACTAGTGAGCCCCATGGAGGTCTGCAGCTCTGTGCAAGGCTCTGAGCAGTCGCAGTAGAGCGTCCACCCCTCTTCAAGTATCTAATCCAGCACAAGGCAATCTCTAAAACCCTGCTGCTCTGTTTTCCCCTTTTGTAACATTTCTGTACTTGATGATGTCAGAAATTCTCTAGAAACTGAGCAGTTTTGATAAAANCAACCACAAAAACAAAACAAACGACCAAAACCAGGCGGCTCTCAGTAGAAAAAGTCAAAAAGGGCAGCGAGACCCCTAAGCCAGGACACAAACACTCTCATATCCTTAGGGTGTTGCTCCAAGTAAGAGAGGGGAGAACAAGAGTTACCACAAATAGGGAACACTTAAAATGACGTTTTTATTTTGTCATTTATTTTCAGCACTGTAATTAAAGGAATCAAAACATGAATTACAGCTTCTATTCTGTACTTAATTCTGGACTTGAGGGAGATTCACTTGCCATCAGATATTAAAAATTGTGCCTGCATTTTTTCTGCAGAAGCATAAAAAATTCAGTGTTAAGTGGAATTGCAAAATACATGCAAGTCAATAAAATGGTACCTCACTCCTGACGACTGTCAAATCTAATATAGAGTGTTAATTAAAGTAGCCTTTCCCAAAGCAATCTTAAAATTCATCTTGGAAATGACTCCTTGTGAGTTACTAGCTCCATACAGAGGTTTACCCCTCCAAAATTAGAAAAACTGGGAGATTCTTGTTCAATATGCCTTACGACAGAACAGTTAAAGCATGCATTAGGAACTGATCAGCTATTAAAGTCACAATACTCAGCAGAGATGTTAGCACACGTCTTTTTCCTAGTTCTTTATGTCTCCTTTCATCCCAGGTCTGTGTTTTTTTTGAGGAAATGTTTTGAAGCCACGTGATTTACAAGGATGTTGGTGCACTGTGCAGCTGTCCCCTGCATACAGCACACAGCTCCACCAGAGCAGTGCCGGACACAGCAAGCCACAATGGTACACCCAGAGAATGGCACACAAAGAGCAACCTGTCCTTGGAAACTCTGACATTTTGCTCCCAGATTTTGAAAAGTGTGGTGTTCCACTACTGTCTCTACAGCCCTGTGACATCTGCATGGATTATAAGGGCCCCAGAGTCAGCATTTCCACCCTCCACCCTGCAAATGCCTTGGGGAGGAGAGCTGCTCACATCATGCTGTTTTGAATATTGACAAACATGAATCTATCTTTGTAATTTCCCAAAGACACCTGGACTGCTGACCCTCCTGCAGACTCAAAAGGCTGAGCAGCATCCTGGGCTGACAGGCAGGTGCAGCAGCAGACTGGGACTGAAGAAAAGTAAACTGCATCACAATCTGCCATACAAAAGGGTCCCCCCACTCACCATGGAGCTTTATTCGGTGAACTCACATCAACACTGCTTTTCCAGACTGATGGCTGTGGAGGACAAAGAGCAGCTGGGCACCCCTGAGTTTTGAGACTCACAGCTATCAGTGTACTCAGCTGCTAACTTTGTGTCTAGGACTGTCTTGCCTTAATCACATGGATTTAAGGTAGCTAAGGTACAAGTACCAGGTAAAGCGCAAATCCGCCTTTGTGCTCAGATGGTAGAGGTTGAAATACTGCAAGGCCCATCATGCCACCACCTCTGTGTTTTGGTAATGTGCAGCAGGGATCCTTTTCCATGCAGAATACAACTTGAGGCAACATCTGTTAACATTTTGAATTGTTCTGTGCTGTTTCCCCAGGCTAGCAGGGGAGCAGTCCTGAACGAACCGCTGTGACATGGTAAGCCTCCAGCACCCAGCCCATGGGAAATAGTCCTGTCTGCCCTACCCTAGCAAGGACACTGCTTCATGGATGACGAATAACCTCCCACAGAGTCCAGTCCTGCTATCCGAAATGTGTTCTATGAAGAGAAAAATGCTAATTTGTCCTCAACATTCTCAGTAGTGTATCTCCTGCCTCCTTTAGCTGACAGAAGGAAAAAAACCTGAGGCCTCAGAAATGCAATGACTCAGACAGTAACAAGCTAGCTTTTGAAGGGCAGAAATTATAAGGTCTCCAGAACTGAAGAATCTTGTTTTGCAGAAGGGCAAATGCAATTAAAGCAACGTAAAAACACGTCAACTCTGTCTCCAATCTATGTCCTTCCTTCCCCTTCTCCAGCTACCCCCGCTTGCCTTCCCACCTCCTTTACCATTCTCCATTCCTCTGAAACAGCCTTTTGAAGTCCTACAGACTTCATTTATATTCAGGAGATTTTACTCCTTGCTGCACTCCGGTGACTCCAGCAAACTGCACGTGCAGGTCACATGCAGCTTCACAGATTAGAAACAGGACCCCCCAGTCCATCTGAACTGGTGTCTGTAAGGGCAGCTGGAAAAAAAGAAATAAAGAACAGGACAGCTAAACTGGATTGTTTAGTTTCAGCATTGCCAGCTTCTGATCATGTATTTCATGAAGCTGTTATGGTTCCTGCAGATTCTCCAGAAGGTTTCCATTACAGGAGTACAAAAATCACCCAAAGGGTTAGAATTATGGAGCTGAAACTGATTATTGTTTTAATTTCTAAAAGCTGGTAAGCTGATGGGGTTTTTTTTAAGTCTACTAAGTAGTCATTAAATATGTTTTAATTTAGATTATTAGTATCATTTCTTACATAATCACTGATCTGCTCATACTCAAAGTTTTCTCACTTACTAACTAAAGTGCTGACAACTTGCAACAGTGCCAAAATCTTTTTTATTTACCATCAGATAAAGGTAATAGTGTTAAGATGTGATTATTCTTTGTAAGAGATGTAAAATTACTCCCTACATTGTACTTTGCAAGCTATCAAATCTTCTAATCTGTCATTTTTCAGAGATAGAAAACTTATGGCCCATTTTCTTACAGAAAAATAAAGTTTCATTTTATTGTTGACAAGTATTTGGAGAAAGAGCTTATGATGCAGTGTCACAAAGAAGGCATTTCTATTTACCTCTGGGTTATCTTTAACAAAATTCCCACTAAGTTGAAAAAACCACCTTGCTACGGGGGATGATGGCAGGCGCTTGTTTACAGGAAACTTTTTGTAGCACCTTAGAGATTTCACACCGTTTGCCTGGTTACATTTTATAAGTTTTTACTATTTGCAATAATAAAGCTACTAATAAAATCCCACAACAATGAAAACAATTTAAAATTAGGATATGTTTTCATTTTACTAAAACAGCTCACACTGTTAATTGCAGTTGAAAAGACTGAGATGGATCTCTTACCCAGACAGGACAGTCGTGTACCACCAGTCTGACATTTCCAAATACGCAGGCTTGATACTCAGTAAAAACTGGGTTTCCAACATGACTGGCAGACAAGCTGCTCTCGATCTGGGAAATGAGAGCACTTCTCCCGAGATAGCTCCAGATCAGGCTGGGCTGCTGATTGTCCTCGGAAAAACCATCTCTTTCATTCCCAAAAGCTACAATATTAACCGACCTAAAATAAAAATAATAAAGACAAAGTTGTGTTAACAAAGATGAAGGGCAGGGATAAGGGGAAAGAAAATAAAATCCCCTTAAATCAAAACTAACATATTAGTCCTTCTGAATCCTCTTCCCTCCCTAGATTTTAACACCCTCCTGTAATCAACAGCAAAACACATACATGATCTCAAATCCAACAGCAGGGTGGGAGCAAAGCAGAAAAGAAACCTGGAAAGGCTGCTTGCATTGCAAATCCCCAGCGGGCTTGGCTTGTTATTCCTTGGTGTCCACCGAGCTCAGCCTCGCTGCGGTGACCTCTGGAGATCTTGCCGCTTTCCCTCGGCTGTGGCCGGGCTGGATAACTCGGTGCTGGCTGTTCCGGGCGATGGACTGCGGCCGCACGCCGGAGCTGCTGCAGCAGCACGATCAGCAGCAGTCGCGGTATCAGCAGTGGCAGCAGCAGCGGCAGGGTCTGCAGCGGCAGGGTCTGCAGCAGCAGCAGGATGAGCAGCCGTGGCAGCAGCCCAGGCTCCGGCGGCCGCGCTGCTCCGGCGCTGTCGGGGAAGACGCGGCAGCGTCCGGCCGGGCGGTCACGGCCACCGCAGCCTGACGTCAGCGAGCACCGCAGACGCGATGGGCAGAGCGAGATGACGTCCCGAGAGCAGGTGCAGCCAGGTGAGCAGGGGCAGGGAGAGGCTTTGGAGCAGACCCGTGTCCCACCCCGCTTCTGTTCCTGCCTCTGTTGCCGCCCCGCAGGAACAGGACCCACATCCCCACACCAGAGGACGGTGCCACCACTTCTCTGCACCAGGGGAGAGACCTGGGAGTGTCACAGCCAAAGGAAAGAGCAGTCTGAAGATCCTATCTTAAAGTATTTAAGCATTTTAATTTTTTTAAATGTAAATCTATCTTTTCAGTATTAGGCTGATAATTTCTTAAATGCCGTGTAGATTTTTTTAGTGTTCATATGACGTTTAAAGCACTATTTTCCAAAAGGATGATCTCAAATTGTATTCAAACAAACACAAATCACAGAATCACAGAATCACAGAATGGTTTGGGTTGCAAGGGACCTCCGAAGATCATCTAGCCCAAACCCCAACCCAGGGTCACCTACAGAGGTTATACAGGAAATACAACAAATCAGTTCTAAAAATACCGTGTTTGCTGTCAGATACCCCTGCATACACTTTTTTAAAAAAATAAAAAAAAAAAAAAAGAAAAAAATTAACAATATTTTAGGCATACTAGATGATAAACAATACTCTGTTATGTGAACACATGCTGCTGTTAATCCCACGGGCAAGAACTCATTCAAAACAGGACTTGATACGATTATCAACAGAATAATGAATAGAGCTTTGCTTGCAACAATCTTTGAGAAAAGTACTATTCCACTATTTGCAAATGCAGGAGATGCCATTTGATGTCACTGCCAAAGTTTTGTACCAATATGGTACTGAATGCCAAGACCATTTTGATAAAATGTGAGTATTAATATCTGTTAATGAATGCTAA
>VZRQ01009151.1:25916-36106 GCA_013397975.1 Machaerirhynchus nigripectus | reverse complement strand
TATTTTTGTTATAAATTTGACAGGGACTACTGAAATTTTAAAAACCATGAAGAACAAAACAACAGATAATTTACCAACCTGTTTTCCACACATTTTATCCCATTCCAGCTTCTGCTTTTCAATCTATCTTTGCTCTAGAAAACTAAAAGGCAAATGACAAGTGGAGGTTGTGGTTTTGTTTCCTCCTGCAAAAAGAAAAATTTAGAATACATGTTTCTCAGGTAAGTTTTAAAAAGTATCACAGGAAACCACTGGTTTTTTTCCCCAGGTGATCCTCCAGCTGTGATGTATCACCCCACACCTCCAAAGCCTCAGTGGTGTCCAAACGCTGGGTGTATGAAGTTGTGAATCAACAGAGCACTCATAATTTTGCAACCATGACTATTTGTATAGTGTTTAAAGGTCACTGAAGCTGCCTTGGAATTCTTAAATTTGCACTTGCAGCGACCTACCCATTGAAAATGAGGAAACCTTTGGGAGAAGAGTTCTTCACATCACTGATGAGCCTCACCTGGTACAGCTAAATGCATAAATAGCTAAATACATAAATAAATGTGCACACGCATATACCTACAGAAATATACATACACAGACTTATATAAGCACATGTTTAAAAAACATGTATGCATGCATATTATAAATACAACACACATACAAATGCAGATGTGGTCACACATACAGATAGTTATAACACCAAAAAAAAAAAAAAACAATGGACTGGTAAATAAGGCAGTACTAATGAGGAGTGACCTAATTAACCCAAACGCCAATTAACATAGTTTATTCATTGCTGCAGGCCAAGTCCTGCCCAGGGGTGCCAAGGGCAGGGGTACCAACCAAGACAGAAGGTCACAGAAAACAATTATTTTCCTCTCACTCCTTCCTTCAGCCACCTGGGAAACCACTTGGGACTGACAAAAGTATCAGCTTTGGCAAAGTATGCAGATGGTGGGTGTCAGATTCGTCTCAGCTGATGAACAGCACTTGAAGCTTACAGACTAAAATACACAGAACTGTTTTAGTAAGTGCTTTCCAGCAATCAGAAGACTGAAAACAGTATTTAAAAGCAAGCATTAAAATTGGATGAGAACGCTGTCTGTACTCCTGTCACAGTAAGTCCATAACCCCGTTTTTGCTTGCATCGCTCAGGGATTGTGCAATGCATTTCAAATAAACAAACAAACAAAACAGGAAAGGAAATCAGTTCACTTTGGCAGGATAATAAATACCACAAACAGGGAAGTTGCTTGGCACCCCTACCCTAGATGCATTCTGCCAATTACATGGGCACTGCAAGGGAAATCGGTAAAAGATTGTTTGAGAGGATTACAGAGGATTTCTTGACTGTTCTCTGTTTGGCAATCGGGAAGTTGAATACCCTGTGATCAGCAAACCCTTCAGCCAGCGGGCATTTGCCATTGCTGCTGACAAACAAAAACTAAACTGCAGAAAAGGGAGTCTTTGACAGGGTCCGGGGAAACAATCGCATGTTCGGTCTTGTGTAGTTTTCGCTGGAACATTATTGTTTTGTTTCAAACCACTTCCGTTGTGGCTTTCCGGTGAGTACCTCAGATAAAGCACTGAAAACAAACACACAGTCGTTAATGACAAAGGAGGGTGATGTTTGCCAGTGCAAGGAGATAAGTGCAGGCAAGTCTGTAGCCTTACTTGCACTGATCCAAGCAGAACTATCCAGCCTATACTTTCAGGACAGTCAGGAGATTTAATGTACCTGAAGTCAAAGTCGTTGCCAAACCTGCTCATTAGCTGAATCTGCACGTTGCACAAAGCTGCTGCCTGCTGGTGTGATCAGCTTCAGGTGCAAGAGAAAATGTGTTGTTCTAGGAGAGGTGAATTTCCAGGTGTCTTTTTTTTTCAAAGATAGAAGGTAATTCCAAATAACACTAATACATTTTGCTGTATAAAGTTGTTTCCTCCTAATACTGCAAAAAACAACTTGTGATAAGCTTGGCTTTATTGGTGCTTGTCCAGACCAGACACGGCTGCTGCAGGATCTGCCAGCCAAGACCCCCTGCTCGGACAAAGCACCAGCAAACAAAAAGGAGGTTTTCTGTTGTTGTAGCCATCTGCCACATCCCTACCAACAAAAGCCATCTGTGTGGGAAATGAATGGAGGGACAATGTTCAGGACCGGTAGTATTTTTCAGCATAACCATGCCAGAGAAATCATGTAGTGTTGCTCAAACTTGGAAGCAATGTTTTAAATTTCCACACATAAATCACAGAATGGTTTGGGATAGAAAAGGACCTTTAGCATCACCAGGTTCAGCCCCACTCTGCATATTCAAGTCTGTTTCAGGGATGACACAAGCACTCACAGCCAGAGCTGGATGTCCCTCCAGCCCAACAGGTTTCACTGTTGACTGCTTTCTGGAGGTCACAGGTGGAGGCATCAAGAAAAAAATGGCTCAAATTCCAAGGCTTTTGTGTCAAGTTGTGGAATGGCTATCCTTGGAGACATTCAAGGTTTCACTGAAGAAGTCCTTGCACAACCTTAGCACTTTAGACACACTTGGAGAGGAGGCTGGGTTAGATGACCTCCAGAGGTCCCTTCTGACCTGAATTATCCCCTGACTGCACAAATCTCCTCCTTCCTGGAGAGTGACCACTAAGCCCTGTCCCTCACTTCCTCTTCTTACACCAGCTTTCAACTCCAAAACCAACCTCTCATCCAATCTTGTGGCAACTTATTTTCTTTACAAAGTTTAATAAGCTTTGCAAAAAGCTTCTCAAAAGCTTTTTGAAAGTGCAAGAGGATTATTATGCCCACACGACCCTCTTTATTGGCATACTTACCACCCTTCCTTCAGAAGCCAGTGATGCTGGACTTCACTGGAGCCTCTCCAGCAGCTTCCCAACAGACTGTGTTCGTCCCTGGATCTCACTTTTTGTCACAGACTGTGTCATCTCACCAGGAGTGGTAGCTGCTCCCACTGCTTCCGCATTCCCCAGGCCCTGCTAGAAGAGTTTTTGAATGTATTGGTGGCCTCCAATGATACACAGACCCCCGACACAATTATTATTTTTTTCTTATCACCATTTCTGACTGTTCTCAAAAAATTTATCTAATCCTGTCTATTTATTAACATCTACTTTTACTACTTCTTTTTTCTACTCTTAGTGTATCAGATCAAGTAATACCAGTGTAATACTGAAACAAAAATATGAAGTGGGTGGGAAACGATCTGATGGGAGGAGAAGGAGAAAGAAAAATGGCACTTTTAAATTTAAAACCAGATCAAGTTTGGGGCAAAATAGAGCCGTGCAAGCAACTAGTAAACTATGGAAAGCCGCTAGCCCTGTGAGGGTGAGATGTGGAGTACAAGAGCCAGGTCTGCTGCTGCAAATGTCCCACACAAGAACTGCCTTACAAGCTTTCTGCCTTTGGAGGTGAAAGAAAGAAGGTCCTCTGCCATGAGGAGGGGACCCATGTGGTGCCTAAATGCCCCAATCTGCTTCAGAGGTGAAGGGCTGAAAGCACAACGTGATGCAGAAGAAGAAACCCCACTCATACTGGTGAAAAACCCCAACTGTAAATGCAGAGGTGCACCCTCCAATTCTCATGTCACAGTTTAACAAGTGTTACTAATTGCATTAGAATTCAGGTCAAAGGATTAAAAAAAAGTAGTTTATATGTTGTTTCTGCTGTTTTACAAAGGGAAGCCATCGCCACTGGTGGACATGGACCAGCATGTCATGCAGAGGAGCATCACCTCACACCAGCCTGCCCTGGTTCCCCTCCCAAGGCTTGTTGGCTTCAACTTGTGCTGAGGCTGAGCTCCAGGGGAGAGGTGGACATGGAGCAAGCACCACGAAGGATGGGGAAGTGGCATATGATCCTCACTAGAGAACAGGGAAAGGTCCCTTCTGGGGCAGCCTGGCCACACATACTGACAAAACACCTTCAGCAAATCTCTGCTGCCTGGGTGCCCTCTCCCACAAGGTACTCAGAAAGGTACCACCCTGGCCAGAGATGCTGCTGATATTTGGGGGCAGGGAAGGGATGGCATACACTCAGCATGTTTTGAAAGTTCTGAGCTATTTTAATCCACCTTATGATCCCCCAGATAAGCACTTAAGACTGAGTGACCCAGCACGTGAATTTTACAGGGAGAAGTGCCTCAAACTACTTAACGTGCTCCTGCAGAAGCTCTGCCCTTTGCCTGCCCACGCTTTTTTCCAGTAATGTGTAAGTATCTAGTTTTTCTTACTTAAATCATGTTCCCACTTTTTCTTACTAAAAACATACAACAGGAGTGCAGATAGCATTCATTAGCTATGGCAAATGAAAATTATCTAATAATGTCAGCAAAACATATGAGTTAATGTCCATTTTAAGGAGACAAAATTAAAGAAAAAAGATTATACCTAGATATACAAATAGCTGTCGTAGACTCTATGCATAACAAAAGCAGTTATTCACTTATCGAAGTTGTAGGGTCTCAATAACTCATAAACAGATCTTCATCGGGAGTAAGTTTCCTGTTTGAAGTTGCCTTCTAACCCTCTTTATGCAACTGCACTTTTCCAAAATCAAAAGACATAGCACATTGTTAATTAACTTTCATTATACAGATGTTAATCATCTGCCATTGGATGGCCATTTCATATATAAAAAACAATCTAAGAAAACCCTTCAGTTTACTAAAATACACAGATCCAATTCAGAGTTAGACTCCCAATCATCTGTTTCCTTTTAAATTTACTTTCCTGATTTCTATTTTCTTGTTTTCCTTTCTGTAATGATTTCACTGTTGCTTTCTAGTTTTCAGCCTCCCTCTCTGTCTGCATAGCTGTAAATACAGAAGCAATTATCAAGGCAGAAAGAGAGGATGAGCAGTGTGTGATAATGGAATGTTTTTCATGGATTTGATTGTTGTCCTTACTGCTGTCAGAAGTTAACTTAATTTTAGCCTTGTACCCTCTTGCATTACCCTGCACTCTCATATTGCTTATTCCAGAAGGGCAGCCCTCTCTAAGAGGTGTTTGGTTGCTTAGAGCCTTTGCTGCATCATAACTCTGTATCCAGTGTGAGAAATAGCACGTGATAAAAGGACATAAATAAAGGTGTCTTTATAAACGGGTTATTCACTCCAGCCTTTCATCCACCAACATCCACTGTTGGAGTCCAAGGCATGCCTCTGGCAGCCCTGGCAGGTCAGGGAGCCCTGGAGCCCCAGCGAGGGGGTCCCAGACCCTGGCTAGAAGCCAAGAATGAAGGTGGTTTTGATCTTAGTCCATGGGAGAAATTACCAACACTGCGAGAAACATTGCAAAACATGAGAGTTTAAGATAAGTAGTGGTTTAGTGTGTTACAAGGTAAAAAGGTAGATTTTAGGGTTTTTAGAATAAAGATAAAAGACTTAAGATGGAGGATTTTGGGCATTGCCCTGCCCTTCTTCTTCTCCTTCTCCTCCATCTTCTCTGGTGGTGGTGGCACAAAATGATTGATAGAATGAAAAAGAGGTAGATATTACTTGTCTAGAATAGGTGCAAATTAATTGGTATAAAATGGTAAATAATAAATACATTGTGAAGAATGGTTGGATCATGGAAAGGGTACAAAAGGGACGGGACAGCCCAGGACTGGGCAGTTCCCGCTCGGACACGGCTGGCATCAGGCTTGTGGCACCGGAGCTGAGAGCTGGCTGGAGATAAGAAGAAATAAACAACCTAAAACAACATCTGCAGGCGTTTCTCATCTGTTCGGGCTTGAAGGTAAAGCCTCACAGAGGAGGGAGATAACCTGGACTTGTGCAGAGGCCAAAACTCCCACAGTCCACCAGCATCCATCCTTCTCTGCAGGGCTGCTCTCAAGGATTTCTTCTCCAGGTCTGTGCTCATGCCTGGGATTGCCCTGACCCAGGTGCAGCAGCAGCACTTGGCCTTGTAGAACCTCATGAGGTTGTCATGGGCCCACTTTTCAAGTTTGTCCAGGTGCCTCTGGATGGATCCCATCCTTCTGTTGTGTCAGCTGCACCAACTCAGCTTTGTGTCATCTGCAAAAGTACTGAGGGTCCACTCAATCCCATGGTCTGTGTCATCAATAAAAAGAGTAAAGAGCACTGGCCCCAAGACACAGCCCCGAGGGACACCACTTGTCACCAGCGCCCACCTGGACACTGGGCCATTGACCACAACTCTCTGTCTGCATCCACCCAGCCAATTTCTCATCCATCAAATAGTCCACCCTTCAGTTGCATGTCTCCCTAATCTGGATGTGAGGACGTCGTGTGGGACCATGTCAAAGACCTTACAGAAGTTGAGGTAGATGACACCGGTCAGTCTTCCCTTGTCAGTCGTTGCAGTCACTCCACCACAGAAGGCCACCAGATTGGTCAGTAGTTCCCTGGGTCTTCCTTTCTCCCCTTTTTAAAAATGGGAATGATGCTTCCATTTTTACAGTCACTGGGGACTTTGCCCGACTGCTGCGACTTTTCAACTACCACAAGAGTGTCCTGGCAACATCATCCCTCGGGGTACCAGGATGCATCTCACCAGGTCCCATAGACTTGTGCTCATTCTGTTCCATCAGGTGCTCTGGAACCTGGTCTTCACTGACAAGGGGGGGGACTTCACTTCCCCAACCCCCACCTGCAGCCTCAGGGAGTCAAGAGACACAGGAAGCCTGACAGCCACTGAAGTCTGAGGCAAAGAACTCACTGAGTACCTGAGCCTTCTCCATATCTGCTGTGGCGAGTTCTCTCTTCTCATTTATCAGGAGAGTACACCCTTCTTGGCCTTTTTTTTCTGACTGATGTCCTTATAGAATCCCTTCTTGTTACTCTTCATACCCTTTTCCAAGTCCTGTTTCATTTTTTGTCTTGGCTTTCCTGATCCCATCCTTACACACCCGAAAAGTATCCCTGTACTCTCCCCTGGTCACCAGTCCTTGCTCCCACTGGCAGTGTGTTTCCTCTTACTCCTCAGTCTCAGGCACAGATCCCTGCTTATCTGTGGTGGTTTCCTCTCTGCCTTGCTTGATTCCTTGCACATCATCTTGGAAAGGTCTTCTGCTCCAGGAAAAGTTGCTTTAAAGAGTTGCCAGCTCTGGTCAGGTCCTCTGTTCCTAAGGACAGGTCCCAGCTGATCTCACCCACTAATTCTTTGAACAGCTGGAAGTTCATTCTGCTGAAGTGTGGGGTCCTGACCCAGCTCCTTGCCAGGCCAATGTTCTTCAAGGTCACCCAGGGCAGGGTCATTACAGCCTGGAAAAGAACTAATGCTGGCACTGGTGACAGGATGGCTCCAGCACCTTCTCCCTGTGGGTGATGCCTGTAGAGCCCTGTGCATGTGCTGAGGTGCACTGGGCCCCTGTGCCACACAGCAGGGCTCAGAGTGGAGAGTGAGGAGGTCTGGGATCAGCCATGGAGTTCTTTCCACACCCTGCACAATGCTGTTCCTCACTGGCCCTTGCCAGCAATTTGGGCCAAATTAGAATCATATAATGTCCTGATTTGGAAAGGACCCATCAGGGTGTCAGGGTCCGACTCCTGGCCCTGCACAGCACAGCCTCACAAATCCCACTATGTCCAAACACTTCTTGAACTCTGTCAGGCTTGGTGCCATGACCACTTCCCTGGGGAGCATGTTCCAGTGCCCCCAGTGTTCCATGACCCCTGAGTGAAAAACTTTTTCCTGATATCCAAACTAACACTCCCTGATACAGCTCCATGTCGTTCCATCAAGAACACCTGAAGCAAAACCCACCCAGAGCCCTTCCCTAGCTGTCTTCTTAACTTTGAGGCTTCTGGTATCCCAAGCCCAGGCTGTGACAAAGCTCTACTTCCCCCTTGTACCTGTCACTGGCCATCAGGGTGTCCTCAGCTGACAGACAGATCAGGCCAGCCATCACCTCCCCTAAGATGTCACCATAGTATTCAACCATAAACGCCACCAGCACTTTCACCTGCACACATCAAAGCCTTGGTTTCAGCCCAAGTGTCTGAAAAGTTGTGAAGCAGCCCCCTGAACAGAAGGCTGTGGAGCAGCTCTTCCAGCAGTCTCCCCTCTGGTATATGCTGGAGAGAGGAGGCTGCCAGGGACTTCTGAGCACCCAAACTCTGGTGGGATGGGAAGGCTGCAGCTGGTTGGTCCAGACACACCTTCTCCGTCAGCTCCATCAACTCTTTCAATGGCTTTCAACTCATCCTGCTGGCTGTGCTCAGCAGGTTTGGCCCAGGCAAATGGCTGGGTTGCTGGAGGTCTCCCTGCTGGTGGCTGCATTGTGGCCAGTGTGCTGGAGAAGGGCCAGCAGACACTTGAGAAGGAGGAGATTGGCCACAAGCAGCTCCTCAGTCACCTGAAGGGAACAGGGACACAGGGTCAACAAGGCAGAAGTTGCCCATGGACTTTCTCGAAACTGGAACGAGGCAGGGGGGAGGCAGCAGCGGATTTACAGGTGCTACAACACTCCTAATTCTAAGGATTCTATTTTTCTGTTGGAAACTGGATTATCAAGCTCTGAAAAGGCTGAACTTCTGAACAAAGACAGGATCTCACAGATACACCATGTGCTGCCTCCTGGCAGGCCAAGCTTTGTTTATGAAGAAACCTTGCCTAATATGCATATATATGCATAACCATGTACCATAGCTCCTCTTAATCCTAATTAAAATGAGCCTGTGACTAGGGTGCATTCCCAAGTACCACAAAGTCATGCCAAGATCCCATCTCGGCAGTAAGCATCACATATGCCCCACATTCAGCAGGATGGGACACAGCTGCAGGCAGCTCAGATGTGCAAGCTGTCAAATGCTGCTGGGCTAGAAAAGACCTTACAAGGAGTGAAAGAACCTTATTTTGGAAACTCAGTTCCTCCCCTTTGAAATAAAGGCCTGAATTTTGCTGGTTGTCAGGCAGCTTGCCCTCCATTGTTCCATTTCCCTGGCTGCAAGGAAACTTGGACATGGGTGATACGTGAAAGATCTTGACAGCGATTTTTGTTCCAGTATTCATTCTTAACTAATGCTTATATTGCTCCTGAGGTATAGAGATAACATTGCAGAGGATGTCATCCTGGTGTTTAAAGCCAAACACCAGGAGTTTTTCAATGTGAAGTTGCATTTATTTTTTTATAATTTCAGCTGGAACAACTCTGTCAAAATAAACTGATATTCTTCCCACCTGCAGCTCCTACAGAAGGGGACTTGGAGGGGTGTGACAGAGACAAAAAAAATTCCCTCCTCCTTCCCCCCACCANACACTCACTTCTGGACAGAACACAGATAAAAGTCCATGAAGTGTCTCCATTGGTGCTTTGTTCCTTTGTTACTGTGCATTCTGCAAGGCTGAAGACTGTAAACCTGTGTTTCCAGCTGAACCTGCTGACATAAGAACCCTTTAGACACAGGCTGTCAACCAAATCTGAGACTTAGTGGACTGAGTCACGCCCACTCTGGGGCGAGTTCTGCAAAGCCAGGTACAGGGAGGGCTGGGGAGCTTTCTGAAAAACTGCCTGGTACACGTAAGGAGAGGGTAAATCTGTCACAGCTGCAGTGACAGGACAGCCTGTCACCACTGTGGGAAAGCAAAACTGCTGCCCTGAGCAAGGGGCAGCCACCATGTACTTCATTGTTTATCTGTCATCTCAGGAAGGGAGTTTAGAACAGCTCTGGTTTTGTCCTTTTGAACTTCCAAAGACAAGAAATCTGATTTGTTTTCTTTAGCATGAGGGAATTTCTTGTTTCCATTTTGCACTAAAGAGATATGGGGAGAGTGTTTGAGTAAACGACAAAACCACACTTAGCGTTTTTATTGTTTCATTTCCAGTATTTGCACTTTTTAAATAGAAGAGTAATACTCTATACCAAAACTAGGGAACATTTCAAATGTTTATTTCTGCTTCAGTTTCACAGCTATCAGCTATTAAAAAACAATGGAAAAAGTTACTGGAGTACCACATCACATAAAANTGCTGCTGGAGACTGGGACAACTGATGTCATGAAGTTGCAGGCAGCTTCTGAATGGAACATACACACGGACACATACACACACCCACACCCCCAACAGGAACGCCTGCAGGGTACATTAGGCAGGAAGCCTGGGGAACACTCACTTCTGGACAGAACACAGATAAAAGTCCATGAAGTGTCTCCATTGGTGCTTTGTTCCTTTGTTACTGTGCATTCTGCAAGGCTGAAGACTGTAAACCTGTGTTTCCAGCTGA
>VZRQ01009141.1:61023-72210 GCA_013397975.1 Machaerirhynchus nigripectus | reverse complement strand
GTGCCCGGGGGGTGTCCGGGGGTGCCCGGGGTGCCCAGGGTGCCCGGGGTGCCCATGCCCGCTGGAAGACGGCCGGTGCTGGCGGCTGACCCCTCGCCATTCCCGAGGGATTGGCTGTGAGGGTGTGCCCAGGTCCAAGGATGAGATGCTGGGGGCGGAATAAGCCGTGAAAAGCGGGAAAAAGCCCAAAGCGGTGTTTCCGAAAGGGACCCGGGGACACACCTGGAGCTGGGGACGGCCACCGCCACCAGGACCAGTCCAGGCCCCCACATCCAACCTGGGAATGTCCTCGGAGCTTCCCGGGGGAGCTGATCTGTACCCAAACCTTCGCCCAGGGAGCCCCCACACTCCTCCCGAGGGAATCCCAGGCTCCGGATCTCCGTCCAAGAGGAGGGGACACCACATCCCTCGGCCAGGTGGCATTGGCAGGGCTCTGCCAGCGTCTCCCGTCCCCGGGTGGCAGGGCCCAGCACTGGGCAGGTGACCCCACACCCCGGTGATGCCCACGGTGACCTCCTGCCCATCCTGCCGGGGCCTGGGCACAACCCAGGATGGGGAGCAGGAAAATGAGCAGCAAGGAAGAACGGAAGGAGCTGAGCCGCGCCCAGGCTGGAAGGTTTGGGACATGGGTGACACCACCCCGGGCTCGTCCCCTGGTTGTCCCCCAGCCGGTTCAGGGAGCAGCCAACAGCCCCAGCCTCCAGGAAAGACTCAAAACCTCTCGCTGGCACCTTTTGCTGCAACCTGGTCCTCATTATTTCTTAATTAACATAGCCAAGAAATCAATTAGCCGCGACATTTCTAATTAAATACTCCAGGAGATGATCATCTCATTATTATTCTCTGCCGAGGTGAACGACTCGATGTGAGCGGCGGGCTCCGCGCTCCCTGCGCTTCCCTGGTTCCAGGAAACCGGGAATGCACACGCTCGGGGTTGTCCCCGCAAACCCGAGGCTCCGTTCTGTGCATTAGGAGAGCCGAGGAGATTAATTAGCGATGCAGAGGATGAGCACAGCGCTGTCCCTCGCTGCGGCGTGCAGCCGCTCCTGGCACCGTTCGCGTCCCAGTACCCCGCGCTAGCGCGGCCCCGCTCTCCGGGCTCCGTGGGCCCCGGCCCTGCGGCCATCGGGAGGGCTGAGCGGGGCGTGCCCGTGCTCCCCCTCGGCCCCACCACGAGGGCAGGGATCAGGAGCGTCCAGTGACGGGGCTGCTCCGGGAGGGAGCCCAACCTCGAGCTGCCCGAGAAGGGAAAGCTCCTTGAAGATCCGTAAGGGACAGGTTTGGGTCTGCCGAGCTTTTCTGCTGCTTTGGGATGAAGTTCAACCCCAGCCCTCGCTGGGATGTGGGAACCACATCGGTTGGGTTCAGCTGGGGACGTCGTGATCTTGGTGTCCCCGTGCTGGGACGCCCAAGGACTCTGGGTTGCCCAAGAGTTTGGGACCACAGGGCCACCACAAGGTGCTCCTCACACAAACCCCTCGTCCCGCTTGCCACCAAGCTGGGGACAGCGAGGGGAAGGGCAGCAGGGAGGGATCTGCAGCACCCTGATTGTCCAAGGGGGATGCACGAGGGTTTGGGAAAGCGGGGACAAGTCCCGGGGTCTCCAGGCTGGTGGTGTTGCTGATGGCAGGGCCACCTCCCCACCCCAGACCTGCAGGGACCTGTGGATGGGGCTTGGAGCACCCTGGTCTGGTGGGAGATGCCCCTGGCGGGGGCTTGGAATGGGATGAGATTCAAGGCCCCTTCCAAGCCAAACCATTCCGTGGTGCCACACTTCCAGAGGAGGCTGGGGCAGGGAACCGAGCCCAGGACACGGCAGCTCTGCCCAGCTCCGAGCCAGAGCACTTGGGCGGGGGCCACGACATTTTGGGTGGCATTGGGGTGAAATTTGGGGAGCAACCATTGCTGCCCAGCTGCCAGAGGCCCCCGGAGGTGACCCCTGGGGGAAGCCTGGCTCGGGCCCGGGATGGTTTCGTTCCTCAGCGCAAACCCTGCCGAGCTGCCTGAGCCCCATTTCCCTGCCACACAAAGCCAAACAAGTCTGACGGGGTTTGTGCGGGCAGACGACAAATCCAGACTCATTTAGGCCCTGTGATTGTCACTTGTTTGACGGAGCAGCTGCCTTTGAGCCGAGCCACGCTCACAGCACAGCTCCTCTGCCATCCCCCGAGCCGGTCCTCAGCCCCTCCCGCAGGATCGGGCCCTCTGCGTTCCCTGGAGCTGCCTGGCTTCATAAACCCCGAGGCTCTTCTCCAAACTGATCCAGCCCCTGCGGATGATCACTGGATTAACGGGATCAGCAGCCCCTGCTAACGAACGGCCCGCGCAGGCAGAGCTCGGCAGGTGACGGGTGCAGGGAAAGCCTCCGCACCCGCTCCCATCACCCGGAAACCGGGAGCCGGCTCCTTCCCAAGGCAGAACTCGATCAATCCCTGCTTCTCCCTGGGTGTCTCCTGAAGAGGCACAGGCAGCAAGGCCCGGCCTCCTTCCATCCCCTGGGATCTCCGTGCTGCGGCTGCAGAGCCGGCAGGCGAGCACAGCTCACCGTCACCGGCCCTTCCACCTGCGCTCTGCGCCAGAGCCCGACCGCCGCTCCCCGCCCGCTCCACCCCTCCGGGACCGCACCGCAAAGCGCAGCCTCCGTCCCTTCCTCCTTCCCCCTGCTCCAAACAAAAGCCTGGGATGAGGAAGCTCTGCAGCAGAACAGCTCTGACGGCGCCCAAACCCGCCGGGAAGGGGGAATGATGCACCCAGACAGGCACCCGAGCCAGGAGCCTTCTCCCTGTCAACACAAGAGGCTGTTTCTGTCTCAGCCCCGCGCTCCCAGCCGGCAGGAGGAAGGCAGCGAGTTGTGCCTCCTGCAGCACATCCCCTCTGGCTCCACGGAGCCCTAACGGGAATTTCAGGCTCCGAGGAGCTTTTCCCTGCTCCACACACCCCCACGGATGCGGTGCCCGGGGGTACCTGCAGCCCCAGCACCCCACAGTGCCCCCAGCCCCATGGAAAGGGCCCGTTCCAGGCTCACAGCTCATCCCAGCTGCCTCTCCCAGGCCTGGCCATTCCCACCGCAGGCGGCTCCTGGGGACTGCCAGCACCTCTGCTCCCCTTCCCTGGGCTCCCCCTCTCACTGCTGCAGGGGGTTCCCCGCTCCCAGGGTGCTGCCAGTAGGACAGACGGACATCAGAGTGTCCCCAGGACAGCTGTCACCTCCCTGCGGCCTCCCCAAATCCCACCCGGCGTGGCCTCATCCTCTGGGACATACATTCATCTCATCTAGTGCATTAAAGGAACTCCACCGGGCCAAACCCAGCTGTCCAGGCCCTGGTGTAAACCCAGAACAGCCCCAGGGGTAGGCAGGACCCACTCTGGGTTTCCAGCAGTGTTTGGGACCGGGAGCTGTCCCAGGAACAGCAGCTGCGAAGAGCCCAGAGCCGGCCCCTCCTGTCCCGTTCGCTGAGGTGTGACTCCACAGCGCCCATCCCTTCTGTGCAGCTACTCCTGATTTACACCAGGGCAGGCCCTGAGCTGCCCCACGGTGTGGCTCCAGCTCCTGCGGGTCTGACCCCACACGAGGGGCCTCAGGCCTCCCAGTTCCAGGCACTGCCATAAATCCATCAAATACATTCTGTGTCAGCGGTGATTTGGTTTCCCCTGTCCCCCCACCCTCCCCGACCCCACAAAGAACTGGCATCTGAAGGGTAAGAGCTGTGCCGCGCCCAGCAGCGCCACGGCTCCGTCCCCGTGGTGGCCCCGCGGGGACATCCCGCCTTTGGAATGCTCTGCTGCTGGCCACGCTCCCGAGGAACCCGAGGGAGTCACCCAGGGTTGAATTTCGGGTGTGAGGTACCAGAAAGCCAAACTGTGGCCCCAAACCCAGGGGAGGGCAGGACTTGGTGCAGTGTGGGGGTGATTCCTCTTGAACCACCCCAAAGCGGAGCTGTTGAAGGGACAGACAGACAGACAGATGTCCCCAGAGGGCAGTGTCCCCTCTGAAGGGGCAGTGTCACAGCCATCAGCTCAGCATAGCTGCCAGGACCTGGCTTTGGGTCCTCGTCTGCACCGGCACAGGGCCTTGGGCAGAGTTGGCTTTGCTGGGTGGAAGGGCTGGGAAAAATGGGGGAGAGAAGAGGAAGAGGAAGAGGAGGGAGGAGGAAAAAAGAAAAGAAGGAGAAGAAGGAGAAGAAGAAGGAGAAGGAGAAGGAGAAGGAGAAGGAGAAGGAGAAGGAGAAGGAGAAGGAGAAGGAGAAGGAGAAGGANAAGAGAAGAGAAGAGAAGAGAAGAGAAGAGAAGAGAAGAGAGAAGAGAAGAGAAGAGAAGAGAAGAGAAGGAGGAATTCCAGTTGGAAGGGGCTGCAATGATCCTTGTCCAACTGCCTGCCCAGCTGGGGATTGATCCAAACTTAAACCACATCGTGTCCTTAGACCAGCTCAGCAAAGCGTGGCTTAGCCAACCACCTCAGATCAGCAACATCCCTGCCAGAGGGTCCGTGCTGGGTGAGACAGACCCCCCTCAGGGCTGTGCAAAGGAACAGAGCAGCTCCAGCAGCACTTCTGCTCCAAGGCTCCACGTGGGGCACCTTGGCTTTCCAGGACCTTGAAACCCAGGCAAAAGCCCTTGTGGAATTCCCGGTGGTGGGACCCAGAGCCAGTCCAGCAGTGCAGGGCAGGATGCCACCAGGAGCATCTGCAGGAGGAGGAGGAGGAGGATGGATGGATGGATGGATGGATGGATGGAGGGAGCACAGCTGGGCCCTTCGCCGGGCACACGGACGCGGGAATTCCTCTTCAGCGCGCGGCTGCTGGGCTGGGATCGGTGTGAAATCAATACCGGGCACTTCCCAATCACCTGATCAATCACATCCACGCACCCCTCGGTCTCTACAGAGCCGGTGTTGGCAGCATCAGCGTGGAGACCGGACTCCCGTGGAACACAAGATGTGCTGGGTGACGCCTGCGTTGTGCAGTCAGCTCTGAGCACGTGAGCTCGCCCCGAGCGCCCTCCATGCAGTGCCAGCAGTTCTGAGGTTTGTTAGCTAGTTCTAAAGTGTTTCAGCGTGATCTTATTTGTTGTAGTTGCTGCTCCTGTTGCTAAGTTAAAACTTTTAATATTAATCCTTGTGAGTGGTGCGAGGTGTCAGTTCTCTGCAGGTGTTAATTCACTCCCGGGCTGCCGGGAGCAGCTCCTGTCACTGAGCTCTACCGTTTCATCTCGTCGTGGTTGTTTGCTTCCTCCCGGTCGGGGTCTGGGGTTTCCCCTCTTCCCTCCCCAGATCCTCTGGGCTGGCCTGATCCTCCTGCACTTACAACCCTTTGTTGTAGACCACGGTCTTGCTGGTGGTGGCCATGGCGATCTCTGGCTCCAGCTGGGACGTCTCGATCTGTGGGGGCAGAGAGGAGCGGGATCAGAAGGGAGCGGCTGCGGCAGGAGCTCCACGGATCGATCAATTACCGTGGGCAAGGAGGAGATGGGAATAATCCCACGTCAATCACGCCTTTTCCTGGTGTTTCGTGTGCTTTGCCGTGCTCCAGCCCCCAGCCCCCCCCCAGTTTGGATGGGTTTGTAGCACACGAAACGCTGCACGTTCGCTGCCTGGCAGTGCTCAATGAATTATAGAGTGTCTGAGGCTCCAACGCATCCCACCCATCCCGGTTTTCCATCCCTTCCTTTCCCTGCAGTCAGGGTGCTCGGAGGGATGCGGCGCCCAAAGCTGGACCTGGCAAAGCCCAGGGCTGAGCGGTGCCACGCGGGAACGGCCTCGCTCGGCCCCATCCTCCCAGCCAGACCCTCCCGGCCCTTTCTCCGTCTCCATGAAACCTCCATCCCTTTCCTAATTTTTTCCCTCCACCAGCTTCTCCCGGAGCTTTCCCTTGCTCTGAAACCACTCGGGATCTCTGCGTCCCCGGGCGGGATCCGCGGCGCTCCCGGCCCCCACGGCGAGCAGAGACCCCGCTGGCAGCGGGGACGGGGCACCTCGGAGAACCTGGAACTTTCCAAATCCTGCAGGCTGAACCCACGCTGCCGCTGACACAATGCGAGGAACCCACGTTAAAAATCGAAATGCTTTTGAAAATGTTTAACCTAGTTAGACAAATTAGCAAAAATTTGTGCAAAACAATTTAGGTATTTAAAATATTCAATGTTTTTAAAAACTGGAAAAACTGTTCTTAGCTTTCAGCTGCAAAAACCCAACAAAATATAACATCAAAGCAATCTTAACATGAGGTGCAACATAACCCTTCAGCAAAGCTGTTAAACAGCTACTGAAGCATCATGGGAAATAGCACTTCATTTATTCAAATGCACATATGTCAGGTTTTTGCACCATATGTCATTCCAAGCTATTTACAGTAATAATTAAATCTTAATCAACGTTTAACCTCTGTAAAATGTTTGAAGGGATCTAATCACCCTTCAGACTGCACTAATGAAGGAGAAATATATAAACATAAAAAGAAAATGATGCATAGATAGCACACCAGAAAGAACAGTAATTGCAAAATTGTATTTCTTTTAAATATAATCAGCAAATTATGTAAAGTAAAGCCAACGAGTATTTTAAGTGAAGACATCTTGGGTGTCAGAGGTGTGATCAGCTAATTTTGTACTGCTATCCATAACAGATGTAGCATATTTTCTTTTAGTGCCATTATTAGCAACTTCACCAATCCTTTCAGTGCTGCAGCACAAAGTGAAGCATTGTGCCGGGAGAGCACCGGGAAAGGTGCAGGAGATCCGGATCCGACGGATCCCTTCGGAGCGAGCATTTACTCCGCTCCGCCTGGCTCTGACGCAGCTTTTCCTCCCGTTGGGTGGGGGTTTTTCTGCCAGGGACAGACAGCACAGCTCCGAGGTTCTGGGGCTGGGGGGGTTCAAGCAGCAGTAGGGAAATATCCGAGTGGGAAGCGGAGCTGCCAGCCCGGGAGGGGCTCAGGGAATGGCTGGAAGTGGTGCCAAGGTGGGGATCGGTCACAGGTTGGGTTCTGGGATCTCGGAGGGTTTTTCCAACCTCAGTGAGCCTGGGATCCTGTGCGCTGAAATTAATTCCACCCGGAACTGGGTGTTTCGGCGCTGACCGTCCACGGTAGGGCTTGGGAAATGGGGCAGCCCAAACCCAAGCCGCTCCTGGGAAATCTCCACAGAAACCCAACGGAGAGGCCCCCCGGTCCCGCCCTCTCCAACGGGGCTGGAGAGCTGGGAGCTCCGAGGGAAGCCACACCTGCCCTGGTGGACCCCAAAGCAGCGCTCTGACAGCCCCGGGAGCGCTGGGGGGGACGTGCCGGGCTGGGAGCGGGAGGCGGCGGGGCTGGCGGCGGGATGTGCACGCGGCTGGCGAGAGGGAAGGAGCGGTGTTGTGTTCACGCTCTCTTGGGACACAATTCAAGAAGCAGCGAGCACGATCCAAGCTGAACAGCAGGAAGAGTATCCTGGTGGGAAGAGCAAAATATCGCAGCCGACTGCTCGGGGAAGGTGTGGGGCGTCTGTGGTGGGAAGTTTGCAGCACAAATTACAGGGAACCCATCAAGAATAGTTTAGGCAGAGCTGAGGTTGTCGTGGTGGAAGGAAGGGATGAGATAATTGTCTGTAGATCCTTCCAGCTTCCGTCCCCTGCTCCAGGGGGGAAACGGCTCCTTTCCCCACACGGGGGTGGGTCCCTCATCCATGGCAAGGCTGTGCAGGAGGGCCTGAGGTGGCTTCGGGAAGGGTGGGATAGTTCTGAGGCAGACTGTGGTGACTGAGCAGAAGGACTTGGCAATTCATGCCTAAGGTGGAAGTGTTCAAACACCACGTGGATGTGGCACTTGGGGACATGGTCAGTGGCACCTTGGCAGTGCTGGGGGAATGGTTGGACTCGAGGGACTCTGAGGGCTTTTCCACTTTAATGATTCCATGATTCTCATGCAGGATGGGCACACGGTCAGGGACCCGTTTGACCAGGCACAGGCACTGGTGTGGAGCTGTGTGATACCAAACTCAAGCAGCTCCCTGAAGCCTGGGAAGATGTTGGACAAACTGGGGGTGACTGGTTGAACTGGGGCCACCTCTGCAGGTCTCCTTCTGGCTGACTTTATTCAAGCAGGGATTAAAACCTGCTCTAGAGCCTCGGGAGCTCCAAGGGGTGTGTCTGCACCAAGGGGGGATGTACAGGAAACTGGGAAAGCCGCTCAGAAATCCATCAGGAGGAACCTGCTCCTCCCACCGGGAAACCAGATGGAGAGGAACAGGGAGGTGGTGGTGGGTTGCAGGTATCGAGACTACATTAAATCACAACCTCGCTGTGCACCTGGTCAGTCTTTAACTCCATTGTTAGGCTTTTTTCTTGTTGGAAAGTGCAATTTCACCCATTTTGGTGTAGATTGCTGTTCCAGCTGTCCAGAATCCTGGACCTGCTCGGCCAGCCTTCCCCTGGCCATGGAATTGTGAGACACACGCGGAGACCACAGCTCCTTGTCAAGATTTTGGTGTCTCAGCTTCCAAGAAGGCCCCGATCATGGTCACAGCCGTGCTGGGAACCCCACTGTGAAGGAGCATCTGCCTTGGAGGAGCAGGTTCCACCCTGGTCGGATTACACTGATGGGACCTGTCCTGCTGTCCCACACAGGGGACTTTGTCCCTTCAAACCACGTGCCCACCATGGGACTGGGGTCGAACTGTGTCCATCCTCTTCTTCCCACCGAGGGAGGTCTAAGGGTGCTGGAGCAAAGGATGGATCCCTTTCCTGGCTTTGGGATGATGGCACTGGGGTGTCACCAGGAAAGGGCCTTCAACAATGAATCTGGGAGAAGTCCAGGAGGGACAGAGCTCACAGCAGCACTGAGGGACCCAGGGCGGGAAGCACCATTCCCAGTGCTCCAAGGGGTTGTTCGGGGCAAGTGCCAGGATTTGGGGCTGATGCCTGCACTGACAGCTTGGTATCCAAAGCATGGAAATGGGAAACGCTCTAACGAGGCCGTGGGAGAAGGGGGAACTCCTTCAGCACCCTGGGAGGCCACTGGAAGCTTTGCCATAGATCCAGGGAGATCCTGACTGGGGACCCAGCCAGGGTGCCCCTCCCAGCTCACCCAGAAGCGTGGCCGGGATGAACCACAGCCCATCCCAGCACCTGGCAGCAGGTGAAGCCTGAGGATGCTCCGTTCCCTCTGGCAGACAGCCAAGAGCACGAGGGAAAAGGAGGAAAACCCCAAGAAACTCTGTTATTCTCCAAACCCTGACCTTATGAAGCACCTGTTTATGGACCAGCAGCCCTCAGGTAGCTCAGGCAGGACGGCAGCAGCGACAGCACTGACCCGGTGAAATCCATCCCTGCCAGGGAACAAAGGCCCGGGAAGGGAATCGCCTCCCGGGTACCCACGGCTCCCCAGCTCTCTTCCCCCCATCCCTGCCTTGCAGTGGAAGCCTCTCTCCTCTCATCAGCTCAGACAAGGCTAATTGGGGTGATAAAGAACTGGCTCCGAGTGCTGGCGTGGGCTGGAGGAACAAATGGTGCGGTGGTCACAGCTGGTGCTGCGGAGCCGGCGCGGGAGCGGGCGCGGGGGAGCTCCCGGCGCCCCAAATCCCGGCAGTCGGTCCCTGTTGGATGCGAGCGGGGGGTTGTGTGTGTTTTGCATGGCTGCTGACACGGGTGTAACGTGCAGGCGCGGCCGGTGAGGCAGCAGCAGGCAGAAAGCAGATGCTTTTTGTTTGGGGTTGATACTCATTTCTATCCCAGCTCGGGAAAAGGTGTAGAAAGGAATGTGCTCCGGAGAGTGCAGGGAGAGAGATAGGTCTAGGCTCGCTGCCAGGGATCCTGGAACGATATGGAAGGCAGCTAGGGGAGACAGGAGCAGATGGATTTGGCATACAGCTCATCACTCAGCCAAAAAAAAGGAGGGGGGGAGAAGATGGGAGAAAGCAGCCAATTTTGGGAGGGGGAGGGTCATGGGGACTGACGGATGCTGCTCCGGGGTGGGGGAAGGGAGGACCAGGATGGTCACTGCGTCTTCTGCTGCTGCCAGCAGGGAGAGGTGGTGCTGGCTCGTTTGGAGCCTGGGAAGGGTCTCCTGGCCCTTCCAGCAGCTCTTGGCCGTCTCCTGCTGGGCCTTTGGTCACTGGGGCAAAGCCGAGTGCAGGGCCAGGCTCTCCAGGCCCTCGGGAAGCTCAGCCAGATGTAGGAAGGGCTGTGGCACCACGGAACCGTGGAACCCTTGAGGATGGAAAGGAGCTCTGAGATCACAAAGCCCAATCATTCCCAGCACTGCCCGGGCCACCACTGCCCTACGGCCCCAGGTGCCACATCCACACGGCTTTAAATCCCTCCAGGGATGGGGACTCCACCCCTGCCCTGGGCACTTCCAATTCCTGACCACCCTTTCCATGAGGAAATTGCTCCTGGTGTCCACCCTGAGCTCCCCTGGCCCAGCCTGAGGCCGTTCCCTCTCCTCCTGTCCCTGTTCCCTGCGAGCAGAGCCCGACCCCCCCGGCTGCCCCCTCCTGTCAGGGACTTGTGCAGAGCCACAAGGGCCCCCCTGAGCCTCCTTTGCTCCAGGCTGAGCCCCTTTCCCAGCTCCCTCGGGAATTCTCCAGCCCCTTCCCAGCTCCCTCAGCTGCTCCGGGGACTCCAGCCCCTTCCCAGCTCTGTTCCCTTCCCCGGACATGCTCCAGCCCCTTTCTTGTCATGATGGCCCCATCCATTTGCGTTCCCAGTCAACTGGGACATCCCCAGTTATCCAGGAGTGCTGATAAAGCATGGAAAGGTCTCAGTGAGTCCTCCCACCAGCTCTCCCAGCCCCTTTGGATGGATGCATCCTGCCCCATGCATCTGTGTGTGTCTCAGCAGCATTTTGGGTCACTGACCAGTTCCCCTTGGATTATGGGCTTGGAGCACCTGTCCTAGTGGAAGGTGTCCGTGGAAGGGGTCCCTGGAAGGTGTCCATGGACGGTGTCCGTGTCCATGGACGGTGTCCGTGTCCATGGACGGTGTCCGTGTCCATGGACGGTGTCCGTGTCCATGGACGGTGTCCGTGTCCATGGACGGTGTCCGTGTCCATGGACGGTGTCCGTGTCCATGGACGGTGTCCGTGTCCATGGACGGTGTCCGTGTCCATGGACGGTGTCCGTGTCCATGGACGGTGTCCGTGTCCATGGACGGTGTCCGTGTCCATGGACGGTGTCCGTGTCCATGGACGGTGTCCCTGTCCATGGAAGGTGTCC
>VZRQ01009141.1:28774-60982 GCA_013397975.1 Machaerirhynchus nigripectus | reverse complement strand
CCATGGAAGGTGTCCCTGCCCATGGCATGGGGTGGAATCAGGTGGGTTTTTAGGTCCCACCCCACCCAAACCATTAAAGTGCCCCCCATGGATTGATCCCTAAGGAATGAGAGGAGGACAGCAGTGTTTGCTGAGGGGTTTCTCTTGGAATTGTTACACACCTGCAGCCAACTGAAGGTGACCTGGCAGGCGAGAGAATTCGGGAAATGCCCCAAAACTCTTTCGGTTACATCACAGAAAACATTCTTCAGAGGATCTCCAGCCTCTGCAGAGCCCAAGCAGCTGTGGAGCTCCAAGGCCTCTCCGTGCCCTGCTCCAGCCACCCTCACGCTTGGCATTTTCCTAAATCCAGAATTCCAGCTCTGCCTTTATCCCTTTGCTGCCCTAAGGAGCTCTCTCCTGCCAGAGATTTTCTTCCCACACAAGTGTCCAAAGATTATCAGCTCAGCTTCGTTAAAACCGACAGACAAAACTCGCAGTTCTCCTCAGCAATGTTGGTGTGAAAGCTCTTTTCTGACAATGTCCCAGTTCTTCCCAGTTGAAATCCCTCCGTGCCCCAAAACGGGACCCACTGGTTTAGAGACGTTCTCATGGCTGAAGCACAAATGAATGACTTGTAAATGATTGATTTTCAGTTTTCTGCCCAAATCACAGGGTTGGGGGAAAACAATTTTGAGAGAAACCTGAATTTTGTGAAGTTTTCCTCAAATTCATAACAAAACTTGACTTTTAAGAGTTGACCAGTACAGTTCTCTTCATTTTAGGTTTCTCTCAAGTCTTTTTGACCCCTCTCTTCTAAAGAAACATTCAATTTTCATAAGAAAAACATTGTATTTAGTCAAAATGTTTTTCTCAAAGTCATGGAAAGTCTCCTGACGGCTCAAGATTAGAATCATGGAATCATGGAATGGTTTGGCTTGGAAGGGACCTTAAAAATAATTTCATTTCTCCCCTGCCCTACAGCAGCTGGAGGTGGGTCCCGGAGGCCAAAGCTTCCACAGCAAAGAAGAAACAGAAAAATCTTCTGGAATGGATAAACCTCAGGAGCCAGAACAGCCAAATATTCCAGAACAGCCAAATATTCCAACTTTACTCCCTTTCATTGCTCCAAAGAAGGGAGAAAAGATGGAACTGCTTTGCCTGTGACAGGACCCGTGGCCAGCACTTTTCCACCAGAGCTGGATCCCAGGGCTGCTGCCTCCCCCTGGGCTGGACACAGAGAAGGGGGAATTAAAAAGCACCAGATCTTGAATTTAATGTACTCTCCATTTTCCTTAAACAGTAAGAATTGAGGAAAGTTGGAATATTTGGCTGTTCTGGAATATTTGGCTGTTCTGGCTCCCAAGATTTACCCATTCCTGAAGATTTTTGTGGGGTATTTTTGCCATGGATGCTTTGGCCACCAGCACCCACCTCCAGCTGCTGTAGGGCAGGGTACAAATGAGAGGATTTTTAAGGTCCCTTCCAACCCAAACCATTCCATGATTCCATGATTCCAATCTTGAGTTGACAAGAGACCTTTTTTTTTTGCCATGGATGCTTTGACTACCAGCATCCACCTCCGTTCTGCCTTCCCATAACATCTTTTTCAGACAATGAAAATTGAGGAAAGTTGGAATATTTGGCTGTTCTGGAGCACTTGGATGTTCTGGAACATTTGGCTGTTCTGGCTTTCGAGGGTTTTCCATTTCAGGAAACTTTTTTTTTGCCAGGGATGTTCCTGCCCTCAGCTTAAACGGGAACAACTGACTGCCCCGAAGCAGAGCAGCTTTCAGGATTTATGGGGCAGCTGTGGGACTGCAACTTCCTCGCTTCACTGCACTGGGCAGTGCTGGCTTCATGGTCGGACTTGATGATTTTAAAGGTCTTTTCTCCTAAATGATCCCATGGTTCTGTGGTTTGGTGTTGCTGGGTTCATGGTTGGACTTGATGACCTTAAAGGTCTTTTCCAACCTAAATTCATGATTCTATAATCAAGGGTGATTCCATAACCAAGGGTGGGAGTTTTTAATCTCACTTTTGGGAAATCGCCATAGCACAGCTTCGCTGAGGAAAAACACGAAGCAAAGACCTCAACAATTAATCAGGTGGGAAGAGGGGAAACGCGGCATTTGTGGCTGGAGCAGGGAGCTCCCCTCGCCCGGGGTGTCTGTGGTGCTCCGGAATGAGTGATGATAACAACGATGATAACAGAGCCAGCAGGCGGGATAACAACCCCACACCTGGGCTGGGAGGTGACCTCCATCCCCTACAAGTCCCAGCCTGTCCTGGAGCAGAGCAGCCCAACAGCTCCCGAGCTCCAGCCCCGTGGTCATCCCAAAACCAATCCCTCAGGAACACCCTGCTCTCACCTCCCCGTGCCCCACAGGGACCCTCCTGGAGCCTCGAGGTGACATCAGTGACATCTGGCAGACAGAAGGACCTTCTTCTTGATCCTGCTGTTTGAAATCTTGTGGTCTCAAAGCCTTTATTTGGGGTTTTTGGTGGGTTTGGTTAACCCTGAGCCCACAGGGCTCTCAGACCCTCAGCATTTCCAGCTTCATGGAAATTGGAAGGTCAACCCCCAGCATGGCACCACCTCCAACTCACCGTGAGGTTGTGAGTTTGAAGCTGTGAGTTTCTGGGAAAGCAGAGGGCTGCCCGCAGCACCAGAAACCTCACGTATTAACCCAAAACCATCAAAAACCCGCAAATAAAAGCTTTGAGACAGTAAGATTTCACACAGCAAGATCAAAAAAAGTTCCTTCTATCCGTGTTCCAGAGAGAGGAGACACCAAAAGCCTTTGCAGGAGCTGAGCCTTTCTGCTCTGCCCTGGAAAAGGTTTGCTCAGTGGGGGAGGGTGTGGGGTGGGGTAAATCTGAGTTTACCACAGAAAATTCATTTTCACACCAGCTCCAGAAAGGTCTTGGGCTGGTACAGGAGCATCTATGTGGTGACCTCAGGGCACGTGGCCTTCTCAGGTCAGGATCTTCCTCAGGAGAGGGCCAAAGAAACTTCTCCCTGGCTTCCTGGAGGAACCCTCACGTTACAGGGTGCAGACTCTTCTGGGAACATCCGAGCCAAAGGGTTGGTGGAAAAGTCACCGGCCCACTTCAGATATGGCCTCGAGAACTCCCAAAATTGCAGAGTTTGGTTACGATCTCTGACCCTTGCTGGGATGAAAAGCACCTACAAAGACGCTCAGAGTTTCTCCTCTCTTGGGAGAAAAAATCCTACTTTTGAACATGGACATTATGAAAAAGTTTCCCTTTGGATGAAAACGAGCTCTTAGGTCCATTCTAGCAGGAATTCCTCCAGCAGCTCTGTCAAGGAAGAAAGAATTTGCTGCTGTTTGCTGAAGACACCAAGCCCTGAATTCTCCTGGTATTCAGGAGGAACACCACGATGGGAGATCAAGGTTTAGGGATGCCCTTGGTGCTTTAAGGAAGCTGAGCCAGTTCCTCAAGACCCCAACCTCCTGCATGTTTCCTTCTCTTGCAGACCACCAGCCTCACAAGGAACGGGCTGCTGGAGCCAAATGATTCAAAAAGCAATTACAGATAATTATATCTGTGAGATGTGATTAATAAGGCATTCTCAGCCCTAAGCAGGCAAGTCTGGACAACTGATTGCCTTCCTTTGTATCCTGCACCTCTTGGAGCAGTCAGAGTTGTTTCAGATGAGCCAGAACAACTCTAAATACACCAAAAAGGACAAATCCAACCCTGTGCGACAAGAGAGGGGTAAGGCAGGAAACAGGCAGGCAAGACCTGGGGCTGAACCAAATAAAGAGGCCTCCGACCAGGAATGGTTGGGCTTGATGATATTAAAGTTCTTTTCCAATATTAATGATTCCGGTGCAGGGCCAGGAGTTGGACTCGGTGATCCCTGTGGATCATTCATCATCCCAGCTCAGGGTGTTCCATGATTCCCAGCAAGTGGACTGAGTGCTCAGGGTGGGCTGGCAGAAGAGGGGAAAGGACTTGGCTTTCAGGCCCAGAGTAAGGCAGCAAAGCCAAGGAGCCACCGGAGGACTCCGGAATGGCCACGGCAGGGCAGGAATCCTTGGGGGAAGTGCTGGGGAGGAGCCCCTCTGTTTACAGTAGGTGCTGCTGAAAGGTGTCCTGAAGAAAGACAGCAATTAACAGGCCTGCAAAAAAATGGCTTCTTTCCACAAAGAGCCTTTTAAGTCTGTTTTTCGAGCCACTCTAAGGGTTAATGTTTAGCTGTTTATCCGGACTTGTCGGATGTCAGCTCTTTCTTTTGACTCCTAATGGCTTATAGCCATCAGGAGGTGAAGACTCCTCAAAAGAGCTGGTGTCAGGAATGTTTTTTTATGCCCACCAGCACCCACACACCTGCAGCAGCCTGTGCTTGCAGGGGGATAGTTTACATACTTGAACCTGTCTCCCAGGGCCAGGGATATAAACATGAAACCAGATCCCGTCTGACACCGCTGCCGGAGCCCCTGGGCGCTCCAGAGGGGTCCCTGCTCCCACACCCGCCCCGCTGCCCACTCGGAGCAGCTCGGGCCAGGCCCCAGTGACTGCTCAGAACAGCTCAGGCAAGGCCCCGCTGCCCACTCGGAGCAGCTTGGGCCAGGCCCCAGTGACCACTCAGAACAGCCTGGGCCGGGCCCCAGTGACCACACAGAACAGCCTGGGCCAGGCCCCAGTGACCGCTCAGAACAGCTCGGGCCAGGCCCCGCTGCCCACTCGGAGCAGCTTGGGCCAGGCCCCAGTGACCACTCAGAGCAGCTTGGGCCAGGCCCCAGTGACCACTCAGAGCAGCCTGGGCCAGGCCCCACTGACCACACAGAGCAGCTCGGGCCAGGCNCTCGGGCCAGGCCCCGCTGACCACTCAGAGCAGCTTGGGCCAGGCCCCACTGACCACACAGAGCAGCTCGGGCCAGGCCCCAGTGACCACTCGGAGCAGCTCGGGCCAGGCCCCAGTGACCGCTCAGAGCAGCTCGGGCCAGGCCCCACTGACCACACAGAGCAGGTCAGGCCAGGCCCCACTAACCACACAGAGCAGCCTGGGCCAGGCCCCGCTGCCCAGAACCACCCAGCTCTGCTGCTCCAGGTTGGGTTTTAAGGCCAGAGCCTGGAAAATGTTCAGCACCTTTGAGTGCCGCTGGTGGGGAAACAAAGGAGCACTCCCAGGAGCAGCCATCAGAAACCAGCTGGGTCACAAATCAAAGCCTCGGGCACAGGGAGCAAAGGGAGAACAAAGGCACAGCCCCCAGAGCCCTCGGGGCTCTGCTCACTCGTGACCTTCCCCAGCCCTGAGGTGTCACCGAGCCCAATAATCACCCAAACAGGCGGAGCAGGTGGAAATTTAACCAGCCTGAGGTGTCCCAGGGGCTCCTAAGCAGTGATAATGGAGTCCCTGAAGGCCAGAGCCTTCCTCTTCCTGTTCCTGCTCCTCTTCCCCTTCTTGGAAATGCCCCATCCCTGGAAGTGTCCAAGGCCAGGCTGGACTGGGCTTGGAGCAGCCTGGGCTAGTGGGAGGTGTTCCTGCCCATGGCAGGGGGTGGGACTAGATGAGTTTTAAGATCTTTCCAACCCAAACCATTCAATGATTCCATGATTTTATGAAAAACATTTGCTCCCAGAAGAAGTGACTGAGATCTCCCAGAGCACTGGGGAGCAAGTAGAGAAATGCTTTGATTTTGAGATTTTGAGAAATAGGTGGGGGGAAAAAAAGGCATGGAAATGGGAGATGCCATGATCCAGACATGTTCTTTGCTTTGCCAGACTGGTTCCTCCTCTCCTGGTCAGGAGGAGCTTCAGTTGTGCCGGGACACGGGTCCAAAGGGCACCGCAGGGAAGAGCTTCCCAGTGAGTCTGGGAAATGGGGGTGGCCCTGGGACAAGGCAGGTGCTGTTTCTCTGGGATCACCACCAAGGATTTGCATCTGGAATTCCACCAGGTGGAGCAGGCAGAAGGGAATTACCTACACAACATCTGCTGCATCCCAGAAGGAGAACCTAAGAGAGCATCACATGGTGGCAATGAGGAGTTACGAAACAAAAAGGAGAATCCGGGGTTTTCCTGACGGGGATGTCCCAGCCACGCAGAGTCTGGAATGTTTGGGTTGTGGGTCTCTGCAGAAGCACCAGGCTCTGACCTGAAGCCCTCCCTGAAGTAGGTGGGAGCTGGAGGCTGCTGGATCAGCAGCTCAGGACAAAGCACCACTGGAAGGAGAGGACTAAGCCTGGCCTGTCCCTCCCCATGTTTTTTGGGAATACCTTCACTTAGGAGTGCTCTGAACTGCCTCGAGGAGGTTTGGAGCACATGAACCTGCCTCTGTCCTTGCCTTGAATGCACCTGAGCTCCCCAAAAAGCTCTGCTGTCGTCTTGACCTGGAGTTTATCCCATGGAGGGTGGTCTGACCTTGCAAGCTCCAAAGCAAATCCAGCTCCAGGTCTCTTTCTGCTGGTGGAGATGATGCCAGAGAGAGAAACTCCAGGTGGGAGCAGGAACTGGGGCAAGAGCCCGTCCTGGAATCATGAAATGGAATCACGGGATGGTTTGGGGTGGAAGGGACCTTGGAGACCATCTAGTTCCAACCTCTGCCATGGGCTGGGACACCTTCCACTGGAGAGATGGCTCCTGAGAGAAGAACCTGTGCAGGAGACCTGGGATGGGTTGGGAATGGTCCATGGACATCTACAGAGCACAGGAACAGCAGCAACAGCTCCCGTGATAACGAACAAGAGCTCATGGCCGTCCTCTGGAGAGACCCTTCCAGCCCCTGGAACATCTCCCGCCAAGCCTGAGCACAACCACAGACCCAACCAAACCAGTTCAGGCCACCAAAATCCTTCCAGCAATGCTCCCTCTGTGCTGGCATGCTCCTGGAAGCAGCTTTCCTGCTTTCCTGCTTTCCTGCTTTCCTGCTTTCCTGCTTTCCTGCTTTCCTGCGTGGTGCAATTGGAAGGAAACTAAAAGTTGCTGAGGGAATTAAGGGTGGGGCCGAGGGGGGAGTGGTGTGTGGAGTCTGGGTCCTTGGGAAACACATCCCAGGGCTGTGATCCCTGTCCCAACAGGAGCAGGTGATCCCTGGAGCGGATGAAGGAAAACCTGGGAAGGGGGGAAGGAGCCGGGAACTCATCAGCTTCTGCTTGGAGCTGCCCAGGGGTGGTGAGAGCAGGCGAGGAAGGGAGAAATGGTGAAATAATCCTGTCTCAAACCAAGGGAGAGCAGAACCTTCCCAAGGAAGTGGCTGTTCAGCCCAGTGTGGGGTCCAGGCTCCCTGCTCACCCCTTGGGAAGCAGCCTCAGGCCAACAGTCCCTGCTCAGGGAACACCTGGGGGTGCACGGGTGAGGACTCTGCTGTGCTCCATGGCTGAGGGGCCATCTCTGCACAGGGCATGGAATTGGTTAGGTTGGAAAAGTCCCGTGAGATCACCAAGTCCAACCACCCCCAGCACTGCCAGGGCCTCCACTGCCCCACGTCCCCAAGGGCCACATCCACACGGCTTTGAAATCCCTCCAGGGATGGGGACGTCCCCTGGACAGCTGTGCCAGCGCCTGACCACCCTTTTGGGGCAAGAATTTTTTCCTAAATCCAACCTAAACCTCCCCTGGCACAACTCGAGGCCATTTCCTCTGGTCCTGATGAGGACGTGAAGCAGCAGAATTGAGCACTTGGTCTCATGGTGATCCTGCTGGGGCTGGAATTACAGTTTAGGACTTCCCTTCGGCCTTTATTTTTTACCAAAGATGGGCTGGCAACTTCCACTGGACTTGTGTGCAAGCTCTGTGTGCAGCCATGGCAGCAGCAGCCTGCTGTCCCCAAACGTCACCTCCTCTCCCCCCACTCTGCCCTCCCAGGGGCAGCACGGTGCTCTGGAAGGGTCACTCATTGTCCATCCTCTGCAGGAACGAGTCCATCCTTCCTGAGGAACACCAGACACCTCACTGAGCACTACCATCCTTCATCTGAAGGCCGGAAAGGGGCTCAACACGTTCCCAAGCACCTCAGATTTGCCCTCAAGTCCTACTCGAGCCGTGTCAGTGTCCGGCCACTCGCTGTCGTGTGAATCCTGGGGGTTCTGCTCAAATTAATCATTTACGGCCATTAAAGAAGCCCCCTGGGATCAGCTCTTCATTGGAGGTCCACACGGAGAGCAAAGACACTCCTGCCTTCATCAGCAAGGGAAAGGCAAGAAGATAAGCCACAGGACAAACCAGAAGATAAACCAGAAGATAAGCTGGGTCAGCACTCAGGAGAGGAACCTCAGATGAACCTCGTGGTGCTCCCGAAGCCACCGGTGGAGCAGGAGGAAACAACCTCCGAGGCACAGCTTGAATCCTCCGCAGTCTTTGGGAGACACTTCCCACTGAGCTTCCAGCCTCCTGCCAGCCCTTCAGGACCTCGTGCCACTTCTTTGCTGAGAGGAGCTCCTTCCAAGCCCAGCCTCCATCCCAAGGGTTCCCAGACTCCCAGGAAACCGTTCCCCAGCCCCAGAAGCAAAGCAGAACTTCTCACTTCTCAAACATTTTTCCCCATGGCAGCTGGCAAATCCCTTCCCTGGCTTCTCATCCAACTTGGACAAAATTACTGCAGAGAATCCCTCCTGCTCCCCTCCCCCCCGTGCAAAGCAATCCCAAGGGAGGGATGGTTCCATGGGGACCCCCTGCTGGATTGCATCTGATTTCCCTCCTAAGTATGGAATGGGGAAGCGTCTCGGGGGCTGTGGCGGTGACCTCCATACAGCTCTTTTGTCAAGTGCCATTTCATTAAAAAATCAGCCTTTTAACTGTGGACACATTTCAACCTCACCAAATCTGCTAATTATTGACAGTTGGTGAAGAGGAGATTTCACTTGTTCCTCCTGTTAAACTGCATCTAATTAGTAATTACTGGTTCACTGTCATCTTTACTGCAATAATCCCACTGCACATTGGCTCATTAACCTTTTGCTTTTCTAAAGCAGCCTGCCAACAAGATGAAGGCTAAAACAGATTGGAAAACAATAGCTCAGCCTTGGATTTTAGGCTGTTTATTCCCCTTGTCCTGGAGATCCAAAAGGAAGATTATTTTTAAGGAAAGGCTTTTGGCCGAAATCAGCCTCATTCCGGAAGAGGCCTTGGTTTGCCCTGAGCAGCACCCAAAAAAAGCCCTTTGAATCTCCCCCAGGTGAGGGCAGGAGTGTCCAGGTGGTTGAAGGCCTCTCTGCCATTCTCCAGCTCCATCTCTCCGTTTCCCACCTATCCTTCCCTGTCCCCACGACCCCCCTGGGCACGGGGTGACACGAGCTCCCCGTGGACGCTGCAGGAGGAACGATCTGGAGGAGCAGGGCCCACGGGGCGCAGCAGCAGCGGAGCAGCCCCGTGGTTCTTTCTTCTGCTGCTACACTGAATTTCATTTGCACAAGTCCCATTTTCGGTTCGGAGCTGTCACAGCTGTTTCCATTGGCAGTGCATAGCTGAGTAGGAGTTGTCAGTGGGGATGCTGCAGGATTGGGAGAGGGAAGAGATTCCCCGGGGGGCATGGGAGGCAGTTGGAGGTTGTGGGCTAAATGCATTAACTACATGTTTCTCCTAAACTTAACAGCAGTGAATTACTCAGTGCATATTGATGGGTTTGGGAACCAGAGTTAACGCTGTACTGGGATGACAGGAACGTTTCTCAGCAGCTCCAGCGTGAGTATTCCCAAGGATCCATGGTTTCATGGCTGATACGAGGGGTTTATTTCTGTAACGTTCTCTTTCAAGCCGTAATATCTAGAAACAAGCTGTGATTCTGGAGCAGAAATCCAAGAGGAATTTCATCCCTACAAACCCAGGCTGGGTTTGGACCCAAGAGAGGCTCAGGGTGCATTACCCTCCCCAGCACGTGGAGGTTGCTCACCTTCAGGATTCCCTTTCCCTGACACTGGTGCCTCTGTCTGCAGCCAGGGCTGAGCTCTGATTTCACCGGAGTTGTAACACAGGAATAACTCCGGAGCAGCTACAGCTGATGGGACAAGGTGGCTGCATTTACCCAGGGAATTTATTAAACCTATTGTGAGGCTTCAGTCCTGCTGGAAAACCAATTGGGAGTTCAAGGCCCTTTAGGAGAGAGGATCAAAGGTGGCCACGCAAGCTCCTGGCCCAGAACAACCACTCAGTGACACCTCAGCCTCTGTGTTTGCTCCCCGATCTACAAGAGGTTGTGAATGTGTGATCATGGGCAGAATTTGGCTCGTTCACAATTCCTGCAGGGGTTGCTGCTCGGACCACAGCGGTGGTTTTGGAATGGAATGCATCTCTCACACCTTGCTGTTGATTTGCTCCCTGTAGCGCTCGGTACCACAGCCTGGTCCCACCCTGGTGTGTCCCTGACTGAGGCCACGGGAAAAGCAAAGACATTTCCACCTGCACAGAGATCAGTGTTTAAACACCTCCAAATTCCTCATCTGCCAAGACAGAGCCATGGAATGATTCAGGTTGGAAAAGACCTCCAAGGTCATCGAGCCCAACCACTGAAGTTCATGGTCTGGTGAGGAGTGCCCAGGAACTCACAAGTTTTGGGTAATACTCCCTGCAAGGAGACTTGGATTTCCCATCCCAGGCTGTGAAGAAATGGATCCAGAGAGATTGTTCCAGGTAAACCACTCGCTTTGCCCGCTTGAGCATCCCCACAGAAACCTCCACAGAGATTCTGGAGAACGGGAGAAATGTCCTTTACAAACACTCACATACATCCATAAAATGGGAAAACAGGCTGTGTTCCCCTGGAGAAGGGAAGGCTCCAGGGAGAGCTCCGAGCCCCTTGCAGGGCCTCAAGGGGCTCCAGGAGAGCTGGAGAGGGACTGGGGACAAGGCCTGGAGGGACAGGAGCCAGGGAATGGCTTCCCACTGGGAAAGGGGAGCTTGGGGTGGGATGTTGGGAAGGAATTCCTGGCTGGGAGGGTGGGGAGGGGCTGGGCTGGAATTCCCAGAGCAGCTGTGGCTGCTCCTGGATCCCTGGGAGTGTCCAAGGCCAGGCTGGACACTGGGGCTTGGATCCACCTGGGATACTGGGAGGTGTCCCTGCCCATGGCAGGAGGATACTGGGATGAGCTTTAAGGTCCCTCCCAGTCCAAACTACTCTGGGATTCTAAGACTGACCAGCCCTGGCTGCCTGTGGAGCACCTGATCCCGGGGTGCGAGCAGATGTGGCCCCAGCTGTGCAGGGGGGGTCCCAGTGCCGTGGGGCAGAGCTGGGATCCCAGCAGGCAGAGCCCAGCAGGCTCTGGGAGGGTTTCTTTTCCCTGACACGGCGCGTGGGCAGCGCTCGTCATCCTGTCTGATCCCTGATCAGCGCTGATTCATGTTTACACTGCTGAGAACATCTCAGCTGCCTTCAGAAGGTCACTGCCAGCGACGCCGTCGTTCCAGGATTGCCTGGTGCCTGCAATCCCGATATCCTTTGAGGCAAACCAGTCCTGAATTCTCCCTTTGGGTTAGAATTCATTCAGCTGCTAAAATCAACGAGGTTTTCCCTGCTGGGGTACCAGATGCTGCACAGGAGAAATTACCTGTCACCCGGAAAGCCACAGCTCTGGTGGGAGGCATCCCTGGCTGTGGCATGGAACGAGAGGGTCTTTAAGGTCCTCCCAGCCCAAACCATTCCAGAATTCCACGATTTTGGGGAACGGTGGCAACGTCACCTTTGGGATAAATGAGGTTGGTGGTACCTGCTGTGGTCTTGCTTCCCTGGTTATCCTGGAAGGAGACCCCTCAGGAAAGGCCACGGCCACCTCCTGGTGGTGCAGCTGCCTTTCCTGGAAACAGGGAGGAAACTGGAAATTCTCAGGAAAATTGCCCCAGGGAAGGTTTAGATTGGATATCAGGAAGGAGTTCTTCATGGAAAGGGTGGCCAGGCACTAGAACAGGAGTGGAGTCCCCATCCCTGCAGGGATTTCAAAGCCCTGTGGATGTGGCACTTGGGGACACGGGGCAGCGGTGGCCCTGGCACTGCTGGGGGAACAGTTGGGCTGGATGGGCTCAGAGGGCTTTTCCAGCCTTAAGAACTCTCTGACTCTCTGGAACAGGAGCAGAAGGGATGCTCCGTGCCCAAGCCTCCTTCCCACGGGAAGCTTGGACGTGCTCCAGGCTCTACCTTGAGCAGGTGCGAGACCTGGCAATGCTCCTCAGCCTTTCCCAAGCAGAACCTCGGAGCAGAACTGAGGATCAGAGCACAGAGCCGATGGCCAGGGAGCCGAGGCCAAGCTCCTGCCAGAAGGACCTCCAGCCTCTGGGGATGCACGGAGCCCAGGAGAGGCAGGGGAATCACACTGCTCCTGCAACTGGGGCTTGTGCAGCTTCTGACTGCAACGCTGTGTCTGCTCCTGATGGAAGGGCTCCAAAAACGATGTTGACTAATTAGAAAAAGTTTAAGGAAGAGCCATATGAATCATTAAAGCTTCAGCAAACACGTCTTTTAGCAAGAGACTCCAAGACTGAGACAAATTCAGGTTCTTAGAGAGAAGGGACGGTTTTCTCTCAGCCTGGAGACAGCAAGAAGGACAACAGAGAATTCCCAACGTGTTTGTCAATCAGCACACGAGTGTACAGCAAGAATCCCTGGCTGGAAGTCACGGATGAACCTGCCCAGACTGAAAAAATATGAATTAACCTGCAGACAGGGACACAAACTCCCGCTCAGCCCTTCCAGCTGACACGAAAAGAACCGCAGCAGAGTCCTTGTCTGACAGAGGTTTTATCCCTCAGGAAGGGACCTTCTCTGGAAATGCACAGGCTCACAACCAGGAAAAGCTCCAATCACCAAAATTAACGACTTACAAATAAATCCACCCGAGCAATTTGTTCAGCTCAATTGGCCTGAGTGATTGCATTGGCCATTCCCCCTTTCCTTGGCTGGTTTTCCTCTGTTCACCCCCAGGCTGGGTCTTCCCAGGAGAGGAAAAAGGAAAAGCCCTCAAAGAAGCTCTGGGAAAGAACATCCACCTCAGAGGGACTGTCCAGGCTCTTGGCTTCAAGGACAGAGCTTGCATTCAATATTTTAGCTCCAAGGAACCCCTGCTGTGAGGGAGAGGGGCCTTCACCTGCCCGGGGAAGCTGCACTCTTCACGTGAGGAATATTGGAACCAGCTCCACCCAGGAACGGAGGAGGACCCACAGGAACAGGCCTGATACCCAGGAGGGCAAAGAGGCTGTGGTTTGTACCCCCTGTAAGACCCCCCAGCAACAACCGGACACGCACTGACCTCGGACATCTGCGGGAAGAGGCTGATGGCCAGGGGCAGGGCCAGGCCAAAGGCAGCGAGGCACACGAGGCTTTGGACCGGGAGAATCATCCGGGGACGGGACCTCAGGAGCGAAGTTCTGCAAGGGAGAGGCTTGGTTAGAGACTTCCATGGACAGGGGGGTGCAGGACATCATCGGATGGACACTGGTGCTCACCTGGACCCCCTGGTCCCCCTCTCCTCCCTGGGGTCGGGCCCTTCAGAGACTCATGGAATGGGTTGGGGTGGAAAGAACCTTAAAGATGATCCAATCCCACCCTCTGCCATTGCAGGGACTCCTCCCACCATCCCAGGGTGCTCCAAACCCTGTCCAGCCTGGCCTTGGACACTGCCAGGGCTGGACACCTCTGTCTTAGCAGGTCATCACCAACTTCACCCACACACAGCCCCCAGTTCCACCCATCCCACCCTGGGGTGAGGCAGACAAGGTGACCCGGCCACAGGTCAGCAAGGTGGGGCTGATGCTCAGGGAGCAGAGGGAAATCAGGGCCTTGAGAGACACTGGGAGCTCTGGGAGCTTTGGAAGAGGCACTGGAAAAGGCACACACGGCTGCGTCAATGGGGTAATACAGCTGTAAACTCGACAACTTGGTAAAAATCCAACATCTGCAGTGGGTGACGAGGACGTTTTAACATTTGCTGCTCCCAGGGGATGTTTATGAGCTCAAGACTTGCTACAGCAAACACCTGAGGACACCTGTGAGGTCAGGGTCTGGTAATGACCCAAAAGGGACCCTTCTGATGGAATTAACACCGGAAAACTGGGACAACTGGTAGAAGCTGGTTTGTTAAACCTATCCCAGGAGACCGGGCCTCAGGCAGTTTGCCAGTGTTAAAGGGGAAAATGCAATTCTTGAGGGGTTTATTCTGGAGCCATTTACAAAAAGGATCCCTATCACTCAAGTGAAAAAAATGGGAATATGAACCAACAACTTGACAGTGAGTTTTGCTGGGATGTTCAGTGTGTATGAGCAACGTGGAGAGGGAGCAAATTTGCTGCTGGGTTATTTAGGACCTGAGGGAACGCCTGGAGCTGTGTCAGGGAGGTTTAGGTTGGATTTCAGGGAAAGGTTCCTCCCCCAGAGGGTGCTGGGCACTGCCCAGGCTCCCCAGGGAACGGGCACGGCCCTGAGGCTGCCAGAGCTCCAGGAGCGTTGGGACAGCGCTGCCAGGGATGCCCAGGGTGGGGTTGTTGGGTGTCTGGACAGGGCTGGGGGTTGGATGGGTGATCCCTGTGGATCCAGCTTGGGATATTCCACGATCCCATGATCTCCTGGTTAACACCTTCCCTTTGGGGCGGTCCCAGGAGCCCTCCTTTGGTCAGGGAAGGTACCAGAGATGACACCAAGCCCTGAACATCCCTGTGGTGACACCACTGGGCTTAAACCATTCCCAATCCACGGTGCACCATTCCCAGGTGCCAGCCAGCCCTTCCCAGCCCAGGGCTGTCCCTGCCCTGCCTCGGCACAGCCACCCTGGGATTGCAGCCAGGTCGGAGCCCAGGCCAGCCCAGCCCCTGCTCCTGTCCGGAGCCAGCTCCAAAGGCAGCTGGGGGAGCCAACGAGGGGGGATCCATCCCCTGCTCCTGTCCGGAGCCAGCTCCAAAGGCAGCTGGGGGAGCCAAGGAGGGGGAATCCATCCCCTGCTCCTGTCCGGAGCCAGCTCCAAAGGCAGCTGGGGGAGCCAAGGAGGGGGAATCCATCCCCTGCTCCTGTCCGGAGCCAGCTCCAAAGGCAGCTGGGGGAGCCAAGGAGGGGGAATCCATCCCCTGCTCCTGTCCGGAGCCAGCTCCAAAGGCAGCTGGGGGAGCCAAGGAGGGGGAATCCATCCCCTGCTCCTGTCCGGAGCCAGCTCCAAAGGCAGCTGGGGGAGCCAAGGAGGGGGAATCCATCCCCTGCTCCTGTCCGGAGCCAGCTCCAAAGGCAGCTGGGGGAGCCAAGGAGGGGGAATCCATCCCCTGCTCCTGTCCGGAGCCAGCTCCAAAGGCAGCTGGGGGAGCCAACGAGGGGGGATCCATCCCCTGCTCCTGTCCGGAGCCAGCTCCAAAGGCAGCTGGGGAGCCGACGAGGGAGGATCCATCCCCTGCTCCTGTCCGGAGCCAGCTCCAAAGGCAGCTGGGGAGCCGACGAGGGGGGATCCATCCCCTGCTCCTGTCCGGGCACACTCAGCCCCCGCGCCTTGCTGAGAGCTGCCTTCCTCTCAGGAGCCTGGGGGACGTGGGGAGGGCAAACACTGCAGAGCTTAACTCCTCCAGCAGCTCAGCTCCTCGCTAATAAGCTCTCGAGACGGAGTTGATCCTATCAATTTGTGCTGTGAAAGTCAAGCTTCTGTTCTCCAATATTGAGCTGCTTTGTGCTGCACTGAGCACGACTGAATCTCAGATTCTCTCAGAGAAGCCTGCAAGGCTTTGTCCAAGCAGGAGAGTTTTCCTGTCCAAGCAGGAATGGTTTCCTGTCCAAGCAGGAAAGGTCACCTGCTCCACACCCTTTAACACCTGCCCCAGACCGGGACTGCCAAGGATGAGCTGGGATTATCCCTGGGACACACAGGGGCAGCTCCTGGAGCTGGTTTTTCTCCTGCTGAAGCTGCTGTGATTCGTGAGAGCCCTCGCTGGGGCAATCCCAGGAGCAGCGTCCTCCGAGGCTCCCCGGGGTTCAGTTTAGAGCCAAGGCATCGCTGCTGACACCACCCCTGATACCTTAATTTGGAACTGCACCCTCTGTAATTACTGCCCTGCTGGAGACCTGATAATCACCCAAGGAAAACCTCAACCAATTTAGAATGATCCCGGGTCCAGCCCCCAGGTGTGACTTCCAGGGGTGCTTGCAGCTCAGGCCAGTCCAAATTACAAGGGCCGACCTCCTAATTAGGAAGAGTTATGGCTTGATTTAAAAAGGAGAGCAGACTAATTAACACATGTAGTGTAATGTCTTAATTGGGATTCAGATTGGAGAATTTGTGTGGTTCAGAATAAATGACTCATAATTAGTCAAGAGGTCCAGTTTTCTTCTGTCCCTGGGATCCCTGCTCCCGACACAGAGCTCGGAAGGATGGGGAGTTAAATATTGCATTTGTGAGCTGTCAGCTGCAATGCAAATCCCTCTTTTCACCCATTAACCCCCCGTCGGAAGGGAATGATGAGGAGCTTCCAAAGGGTTTCACTGCGGAGGATCAGCGCAGATTAAAAATAAATAGAATTAATATCCACGTGGTGAAGGGGGATTTCATTTACAACACCGCCCTGTGTGCTCTGCCAAAGGTTGGGGCAGGGAACCGGGAGGTCTGGACCTTCAGAGCCCCCGGGCAGCCCAGCCCTGGCCGCTTCTGGAGCCTAACAAATCCCAGGATGAGGAAGGTTGGGAGGGAGGTCACCCAGTCCAACCTCCCTGCTCAGGCAGGGCTCCCTGGAGCACAGAATCCAGGATTTGAGTATCTCAAAAGATACTCAAAAAAGAGATACTAAAAATCAGATTACTGAACATCTCCAGAGATTATCAAAAAGCAGGAGATGTTCAAAAAGAGGGTGAAGGAGCCTGATTTATCCACAAGAGCAAACCCCATCCCTCCCCGCCGTGACTCTGCAGAATATTGGTGCTGTTTCACAGGAGAATGGGAGTTTTGGAGAATGCACCCCACGCACAGGACAGGAGCAGCTTTGGAATTAAACCCTGGGTCAGATTATTCAACGAGGTGTCGGAAAGTTTGCACCACGAGTTCTCACACTGGAAAGCTGCAGGAGGACAAGAGAATCACGGAATCATGGAGTGGTTGGGGTTGGAAGGGACCTTAAAGCCCATCAGGGTCACCTCCCACTATCCCAGGGTGCTCCAAACCCCAATGTCCAGCCTGGCCTTGGGCACTGCCAGGGATCCAGGGGCAGCCACAGCTGCTCTGGGCACCCTGTGCCAGGGCCTGCCCACCCTCCCAGGGAACAATTCCTCCCTCAGATCCGATCTAAACCTGCCCTCCGTCAGCTTGAGACCACCTCCCCTTGTCCTTTCACTCCCTGCTCTTGGAAAAGTCCCTCTCCAGCCTTTTTTAAGCCCCCTTTAACATGTCTAATTTACTGTCCCCAATTTTAAAAGCCAACATTTTTGGTCTGTCTCATCACCATGACTGATCCATATTTCTCCCCTGGACTTTGGACGGCAAAGAAAAGGAAATTTCGCAACGATTCCCCGCTTCTCTTCCTCTTTTTCTCCAAGCTTTGTTCCTTTACCCCTTCAAACCCCCTGACGCCTCTTCCTGCACCAGTTTCCCTTCACAAACGTTGCTGAGAGGCCGCAGGAAGAGGCAGGGAGGTGCCGGGATCGCTCGGGCGGAGCGCTGCGGGACGCGCCTGGGGCAGCCGGGCCCGCGGCTCGCGCGTCCGCGGTGGCCGGAGGTAGCGGCGCACGCAGGCGGTGCATCTGCTGCGCGGAGACGGCGTGTTGTAGCTCTTGTAAATACACCTTCATTCAACTTTCATCACATTGTTCATTAGTGGTTTAAATCCTGCATAATTTGGCAGCTGCCTCTGGCGTTTTTCAGGAGGTGCTGTAATTTATTCCATATGGAAGTCAGGCGCTGCACTCCGAAGGAGTTATCGGGTGCAGTGAACCAGGGCTGTATTTGTCGGGGAGGAGGTGTCAGATGCTAAACTAAACATGACAGGAGTGAACCCAAGTCTCCCAGCTGACAGATTCTGTGGGGTTTCTGTGGTGTTTGCTATAAACAGGTTCAGAGGCAGCGCAGACACCGCGAGACGCCGGCGCCGCCGCGGGGCACGGGGAGCGCCGGGGCTGGGGCTCGGGGGATCCCGAGGGATCCCCAACTCCTCGGAACGCCCGTCTGATGTGCCAAGGAAGTTTGGGATGCCCAGATCCCCGTTCTGCTGAGACCCTCCCGGAGCCTGTCGGGTCTCTCTGCTCTGTTCCCGAGCTTTTCTCACTCATTTTGGGTCATTCTGGTGAAATCGGAGCGCTACCAGCGACCAGCAGCTCTGCTGTCCCACCCAGCCAGGCCACCACTGTCCCCAGCTCGGAGCTCCAGCCCTGTGCCCCTCCAGAGGACACAGCAGATGCAGAACGAGGGAGGTTGGGGGATTTTCGTGCTTGATTGACACCATTAAAGGAGCAGTTTCCGTGTTTACTCCGGGAACAGCCCCAGCATCGAAGGTGTCACTGCTGGCAGCTGCTGAGCCCAAACAAACTTCACCGAGGGCTGAGCTGGACGGGGACTTGGGAGGAAAAGCACCTGTGGGAACATCCTGCACTCCCTGACAGGGGAATATCTCCAGGAAAAGCCCATGGACACCGGGGCCAGGAGGGCCTCCTGCCTCAGCCACAGCTCTGCAGTGACTAACAGGGGTCAGACTGAAGAAAATGCCCTTCCAGCACCACAAAGCACTGGCCAGCCCCCAGGAAAATCCTTTTTTCCTGCTGCCACTGATTTAGCTCAGCCAGAGCAGCTCTGCAGTGTTGATCCAGCCTGGGAGCATCCCGATTTTGTGGGATTCAGAGGAAAACAGCCCTAGGAACTGCTGCTTGAGGATGATTTGGAGATGAAGAAGAGCAGAAATGCTCCCCTCCCATGGACACAACTGTTCTGCTCCTGTTTCTCCCTCAGCTCCTGCCCATTGCCAGCAGTTCCGGCTTTGTCTCTTCCACAAACACTGCCCAGCCAGCTCCAAGCCCTTCTCCAGTGCATCCTGACATTCCCGAGCTCTTGGAAGCCTCTCAGCCCTGCTCTGTGCTTCAGACCCTCTGAAAGGTCTTCTCCGAGGGGCACAGAGCAGGTTTAAGATGAGGATGCAAGAAGAGCCCAGGTTCTTCAGTCTCCACTCAGAGATGCCCCAAAGTGTCCCCAGCAGACGCTGGTGATGGGCTGAGCTTCTCCAGCTCCTGGCCAGACCGCAGCAGCCAAAAATTTGGGCTGTCCCACCACAGAGCTGAGACTGAGGCCGCCCTTAGCCCTGGAGTGTCCCACACAAACCAGGGTGGGCTGCAGCTCTGCAAGGAGCAGGAGCCTTGGATGGTGGCTGGGAGCAAACGGCTCCACTTCCCAAATTCCACCGTAACAACCAGACAAAGGATCCACAGACGCCTCTGAATGAAGGGAAGCAGGGATGAGGAGCCCAGCTTCCTGCAGCTGTCCCCACACCTCTGTGCCACGGAGGCACCGAAGAATTCCCACGGTCAGCTCTGCCGCCCTCATCCCACCCGACACGGCCAAACCCGTATTTTCCCCTATTAAAGTTGCCAGCACAGATATTATTTATAAAACCTCAATGAGAATACATCTGCACAAAATAACTGACACCGTGTTCCCTGCGTGGCATATGCAGGCTGAAAATAAACATTGATTCTATACGTTCCCTGCTCCAGCAGAGCGTCCAAGCAGCAGGAAATGCATGAAACATGGGGAAAGAATGGGAGCAGTGGGAGGGAACATGGAATCACTTGGAGAGCAGAGAAGGCGGCCCCGGGAGTTAAAATACACAGCAGGCAGAGAGACGAGAGGAGCCAAGAGAGCTGAAAAAAATGGCACAAGAGACGGGAGAGGCAGCTGGGGGAGTTAAAACATGCAGATGGAGAGATGGCTGGGAGAGAGGAAAGACCTGGATCCGAGCGGAGAGACGCGGCCGGGAACCGGCCACCGAAAATAAACTTGGGGAGCAAACGGGGATGGGAGATTTCCTGGGATCTGGAGCTGCTGCTGGGAGCAGGGCTGGGCCCTGGAGGGGTGGGAGTCCCATCCAGCTGAGCACCATCACCACCTCTTCCCGGGATCACACCAGGCACGGGAATCATCCCCTCCTTCCCACAATCCCAAATGCAAATCCACTGGAGGAATCATCCCCTCCTTCCCACAATCCCAAATGTAAATCCACTGGAGGAATCATCCCCTCCTTCCCACAATCCCAAAGCCGTTGGAGGATCCAGGCTGTGACTCCCAATTCCAGCTCTCCAGCCTCCAAATAATGAGTGACACGTTCGTCCTTCCCATTTATGGCCCCTGTAGGGATTTCCACAAATAAAAGGGCAACGCCTGCCTGGATCTCACCCCATTAAAAACGCCCTCCTCGAACTCAACCCCGACTAAATTAAACAAGTCACACTTTCCCCCAAATGCTCCAAAGGTGGGGTTTTTTTCCCCAAAATGAGCTTTCACCTCTGCCTGAAGGCTTTGGGAGCCAGTTCCAAGGTCTGTGAGCTGACTTCAGATCCCCCAGGCCCGGACAGGGACGCTCCCCGTGTCCCAAGGGTGCCCCAGAGGTGCCACCAGCCCCGGCAGCGCGGCCACGCCACCCCTCGCTCCGCAGCCCTGCTGCTGCTCACTCCCGGCCTTCCCGGAATCCAAGGAGGTTGGATGGAAAAGGAAGCAGGCACAAAGCTCCGGGCAGAATTCAGGCAGGCAAAAGCAGGGCCCGGATATTTTTATACCCACAGAGTTTGCGGCGGTGAGAAGGAAAATTTTGTCTCCCCAACGTGAATGAAATCCTTCAGTTGGTTAAAATGATGATTTTCTGAGGGCAACCTCCTGTTAATCCACGGATAAAATCAGTTTTAGTGAGGCCTGCCCTGAGCACAGGTGCCTGTAGCAAAACTCACATCAGCCCAAGGATTTACGCCGCCCCTGAGGACAAGGAAATGATTTATTGGTGTTATTTTGCTCCGAAGGATGGAGCAAATCTCACCGTGGGTTTTACTTTACCCCCGGGTGCCAACCTGATTTTAGTGTCAGGCTCATTTCGGCCTGGGGACGCCCCAGGACGGGCCCTCAGCGTGCCCTGCTGCAGACAGCCCTTTAGAGCAATAAATGAACAATTCACAGAGGAGCTTCCTACACATTTCTCCAAATTTTTCGCACGTGCAGGATTTTATCTGTGGATACCCAGCAAAGGTTCTCCGAAGCAATAAAATCATCTGTGCTGATCGAGGGTGCTGACCTTTTGTGGGGTGGTTAAACGGGAACCAGTTAAACCAGAGGGAACACACCAAACCAGCTCGGTGCAAAGGCTCAGTTCCTGCACACAGCCTGGAGTAAGCCCTGAGTAAATGACTCCAGAGGAAGCTGCTGCAGCTCCAGAGCAAGGCACGGTCACCCCCAGGCTGGGGGGATGCAAACCACGGCCTGGGGGCCCTGCGGGTGACGGAGGCGCTCGGAGCAGGGAAGGGGCTGCCGAGGTTTGTCCAGGAGAAGGAGCTAAAAGTCAAAATGTTTTACACAAAATGAGGGGGGGTGGAGTCTGCCCCTCGTTGGGATTAAATGGTATTTAAGGTCTCCTCCTACCCAAACAATTCCCCAATTCCACGACCGTCCCTGGCTGAGCACCAGCTGAGCCCTCCTGATCTCGGAGGTGCTCGAAGCGGAGAACTGGGAATCATGGACAGCTTTCCACTGATTCCAGAGGGTTTGGTCTGGCACTGCCCTTGCACAGTGGGTTACTCAAACTGCTGGGGGGTCAGGAATTAACACAGCCACGTCAGTGTAAGATTCAACAGGCCGGACTCGGGTCCGAAATCACGGAATGGGGGAATTTAAAAAGTAAAATAAATATTTGGTGGACGAAATTTGAGGGGAACCTTGTGGGTCTGCACAACTCCCTGACAGGAGGGGGCAGCCGGGGGGGTCGGGCTCTGCTCGCAGGGAACAGGGACAGGAGGAGAGGGAACGGCCTCAGGGAGGGTTCAGGTTGGATCTGGGGACAATTCCTGCATGGAAAGGGCTGTTAAACATCCAAGGGGCTGCCCAGGGGTGGAGCCCCATCCCTGCAGGGATTTCAGGGCCCTCGGGGACGCGGGGCAGTGCTGGGGGTGGTTGGACTCGATGACCTTGGAGGACCTTTCCGACCCAAACCATTCCATGATTCCATGAAATACCAGGGCCTGCCGCCCACTGAGGACCCTTCCCCTCGGAACGCCCCTGCCCTCGGGCACACTCACTTCTCCAGCACGGACATGATGATGGGAGGTAGAACCAGTATAGGCATGGGCAGGACCACCCTGGTCAGGGCTGTTTCCAGCAGGGCCTGCGGAGCAAACACAGACAAACACATCCAGACACCCCAAAGAAAGCCAGGACGGACCTGCCGGGCTCGGGACCGGCTCTGCGGGGTTTTTGGGGGAGTGAAGGGGTCAGGAGGCACCTCCAGCTCCACCAGCAGCTCTTTGGTGACAAACCCAGCAGAGTAACAGAGACAGCCCAGAGCTTCCCCGATCCCACCTGACGTGACCAAAGGTGTCCGAACACCCCGGCACGTTCCTACCCACACCCCCCTGGGGGGAAGGGAGGTGGGACAGCTGCCTGGAGGTGTTGTGGGGGAGATGTCGTGGGGGGAAGGCTGTAGGGGAAAAGTTGGAGGGGAAAGGTTTTAGGGGAAATGTCAGAGGGAAGGTGTTGTAGGGGAAATGTGGGGAAAATGTAAGGGAGATGTTGTAGGGGAAATGTTATAGGGGAAATGTTGGAGGTGAAACGTTGGAGGTGAAATGTTGTAGGGGAAATGTTGTAGGGGAAATGTTGTAGGGGAAATGTTGCAGGGGAAATGTTGTGAGGGAAATGTTGAAGGGAAAATGTTGTGAGGGAAATGTCGGAGGGGAAATGTTGTAGGGGAAATGTTGTAGGGGAAATGTTATAGGGGAAATGTTGTAGGGGAAATGCTGTGGGGGAAATGCTGTGGGGGAAATGTTGTAGGTGAAATGTTGGAGGTGAAATTTTGTGAGGGAAATGTTGTAGGGGAAATGTTGGAGGTGAAATGTTGGAGGTGAAATGTTGTGAGGGAAATGTAGGGGAAATGTAGGGGAATNGGGAAATGTTGTAGGGGAAATGTAGGAGAATTTTGTAGGGGAATTTTGTAGGGGAGCTATCCCACCATGGGCTGAGCAGCAGCTCCAACCCTTCCCCCCTCAGCACGGATTTCAGCCCCGTGCCCTCCCTGGTTTGCCCCTTTCGCTCCTGGGGGAGCGCAGCCCCCCGCTGCTGCCCCAGGGACTGTTCTGAACCCCCGCTGGTCCTCCCAGGGTTTTGTGGCACACGGGGCTCTCCCCTCCCGGGAAAACCCCAACCACAGAGCTGCAGCTGCCCCTCCCCGAGCCCTCCTTCCTGGCCAGGCTCGCCAGAAGGAGCAAACAGAGCAGCGGGAGCTGGGTTTATTGAGGCCCAGAGATCTTCCAGGGCCCCAAGGGGCTCCAGGAGAGCTGGAGAGGGGCTGGGGACAAGGGATGGAGGGACAGGAGCCAGGGAATGGCTTCCCACTGGGAAAGGGGAGTTTGGGGTGGGATGTTGGGAAGAAATTCCTGGCTGGGAGGGTGGGGAGGGGCTGGGCTGGAATTCCCAGAGCAGCTGTGGCTGCCCCTGGATCCCTGGCAGTGCCCAAGGCCAGGCTGGACACTGGGGCTGGGAGCAGCCTGGGACAGTGGGAGGTGTCCCTGCCCATCGATGGGGTGGGATGGGATGACCCTTAAGGTCCCTTCCCGCCCAAACCATTCCAGGATTTCACGTCACAGGGACATCCACGTCCCAACAAAGCCTCAGAGAGGGACAGAGGTGTCACACTGAGGATCTGCCACCATTTACGTGACAAGAACCAGGATTAACCTGTCCAGGAAGAGGCACTGGGACTGGGTGGCAGCCGAGCAGAAGTTCCCAGAACTGCCAGATTTTCAGTTTAAGCTCCACCTACGTGGCTCTCACAGCACCTGCACTTTGAACCTTCATTTTCTCTTCCAGCCATCAGGATGGGGAGGGGACAGCAGGTCCTGGAGCCAGCTAGTGCAAGTGAGGAAAACTGGCTCCAGGAAGCGTCTGTGAACCCTCCAGCAGATTGTTTGAATCCCCCCGTTAAACAACAACATGGAGAGACAGGAGAGACCCCCCAGCTCCCGCCCAGCGCCGCAGAGCCGGGCACTGATGGGGTGCCTCAGGAGCCTCGGGCAGGAGGAGGGAGGGAAATGCCAGCGTTGTGTTATTAACTGCTGTGCCTGGGCGTGCGCTGGGTGCAGCTCCGCGGCGCAGCGAGAGCCCACTCGGGAACAGCAGCTCAGGGGGACAGAGCTGCTCAGAGGGGTGGGGAGGGAGCGGCTCCCGGCTCCAGCAGATGGCACGGGGCGGCTCCAGGCAAAGCAAACAGGTGCTAGCGGGGGTGCCAACACCTGGCTGCCCTCAGCCCGCTCTTGGGGCGGGTTTGGCAGGGGAGGGGGTGAGGAGCTGCTCAGCTGGGAGCCTGAGCCCTCCCGGTGCGGGGAAAGGTGCGAGGGCTCCCTGCTGGCCCTTCCACAAGGAATTCCTGCAGAAGCACCAGGCACAGGATCTCCCCAGTGCCAGTCTGGGCCCCTCGAAGCCTTCGAGGCCGGTGCCCGGATTTCCCCACGCCACACCAACCCTCTGGAACGACCTCCTCCATTCCCAGCTCTTCCAGCCCCGGATTCCGGTGGCTGTGGGACATGTTGAGCGTGGAATGAGCCGTGCCCCAGCTCCCCCAGCTCCCCCAGCTCCTCGGTACTCACGTGTTTGGCAGCGACTCTGGAGGAGCCGACGATGTTCCCGTTGCTGTCCAGCACATCGATCCCTTCCTCCAGCTCCGTGTGCCTCATCAGGACAACGTTGCAGATGTTGGCACTGGCTGGGGAGGGGAAAGGCAGGAGGATCAGCCCCGGTCAGTCCCCACTGGCAGCTCCTGTTTGCCCCGACAGCCCAGCAGATTTCCTTCCCTCAGTGTGCTGAGGAGCTTCGCTGAGCTGCTCTGATCCCAAAAAAAAGAGATGGGATTCTCCAGGAGGATCATAACCAATGTTCTCTTTTTCCTCTGGGGAAAGAAGGGCAAATAGGACCACAGGAAGGCCCAGTGCAAGGTATCCCTGCCCGTGGTTGGGACTAGGAGGTCTTTAGGGTCCCTTCCAGCCCAAACCACTCCATGGCTTCACACATTTTAGGGGGAAGTGGCTCCGTGCACCAGGACCTTTCTGACCCCCACTCCTTGCCCAGCCTGCAGCTTCTGAGGCCTCCAGGCGACCCCAAACTCCGTCCAACGAGTCTGACCAGGAGCTGGGGTTGAGCACCCCCCTCCCACGTGCAGCTCCTCGCCGGGGCTCGGGCACCTCCCAGCTTCTCCCAGGAAAAGCTGCTCATTCCCACAGAACTTTTGGGCTGATCGAGTGGCATTTTCCAGCACCCCCCACACCACATTTCCCTGCAAACTTTCCACCCAGAACTGAGACAAACCCACTGTTGCTGCAAGCACCAGTGCCTTCCAAAAATGTGCTTCTGCGCTGCTTGATGGGTTAATATTCGCTAATTAATCTCAATTCATGTCATATAACAAATGTCTAATTTTTTGAGGGTGGTGGGTGGGTGAGCCCTCTCCGAAGGCAGCTCTGTGCAATCAAGGATGATTTGTGGTGACAAATGCTCCTTCCACTCGCGAGGGAGAGGAACACACACACGCACACTCTGTCTCTCTCTTTAATATTCCAACTACCAGACCACTCTTCCCATCTATCAAAATATCTGTGTTCCCAACCCTTCAGCTCCTCAATCCCAGATCAAAAACAAAACAGGCCTTTCATTTGAAGAAACTTTAGCCCCTGGTTTTTTTTCGTTTTTAACACTCGCATGCCCGGTCCTTGCCGTTGTCAATCACGACTGAGCAGATAAAACCCCCCAGCAGAGCTGCTTTGGCCAAGGATGCTCTGGCACAGAGCTCCTGCCAGACCCAGGATGGGGTGTCCAGACCTGGCGCTCCCCAAGACGCTTTCCCGAGGCTCTGGGTTCCCTGACCTGGTCCCAAAGCCAAAAGCTGCTCCCAGCCCGTCCGTCTGAGACGGGCGCCTCACGTAGCTGCTCCCCTTCTGCTGCCTGAGAGAGCAGAAAGTGCTGCTAATTATGGCTAAACTTGGATTTTATGGACGTCTCAAATGCACGGGGGGGAGAGAAATAAATAAATAAAAGTGCAGACAGAGCGAGCCGCAGGGTTTGGGGAGAAGCTGTGATAATGCAGCCTGGAAACTGCGGCTGTGAGAGCACTCTGAGGCACGCTGGAAACGGGGCTCAGGCTCCAAACCAAGCCACCAACCCACTGCTGGGGGGTTGTAGGCATTTTATCTATCCCAGGGTGCTCTCCACGCTCTAAATCTGTCCCTGTGCATCACCTAAACAGCACAGTTTTAACCCCCCACTCACAGAAAAGCCCAAGGAGAAGAAATCCTTCCTCCCTCTCCCTTCTCTCCAGTGAGGGTCTTTCCATCAGCTTTCATTTCCTTCAGATCAGGTTTGGGATGCAATTTGGGGGTTTTTCTGAGAGGTTTTTAGGCACCACCACCTCCAGCGTAAGGCAGAGCCTCAGCAGTGACACCCTGACCCTGGGGACAGCTGTTCACGCCCAGCTCTCGGGAAGAACAGGGTGGGTTGGGTTCCCTGCATTCCCCGGCCACCAAGGTCCTTCCCCTCCTCGTCTCTGAGAAAGGACCCAGCCCCTCCTTGCTCAAGTTCAGGCTCCAGGACCCTCCTTCCCTTCTCCTGCTCTTTCCATGGAACCCCTGCAGCCCCAGAGGAGGCTCCACCACCAAGCCCAAACCCCCTTTCCATGGGGCAGCCCCTGGCTCTGCGGAGCCGTGGCCACCTCCAGGAGCTGCTCACCCAGGTGGGCTTCCTGGATCCAACCCCTGGGCCTGGGCAGGATTTTCTGGACAACTTGGGACTTTCAGCCACTACAAAGGACCTTTGGAGGAGGGTGGGGGCACGGCCTGGCCCAGCAGCACTCGAGTTAAGCGTGGCCTCCAGGCAGAACCTCTGCAGGTGGGAGCTCACTGACTGAGCAAACACAACCTGGAGATGACACACCCCGTGCAGAGCATCTCTGAGGGCACCGAGACCTTTCCCAGCACCCATCCCAGCTTCCCAAAGCTCCATGGAGTGCGTCCAGACATCCCTGCTGGGAGTCTGGGCTGCCTTCCACGCCAGCAGCAGCGGCCCCTCCCTGTGGGAACCCGGGGTGGGACCCTCAAGCTTGGATGTCCCTTCAGCTTCCCAGCTGCCTCCAAGCAGCACAGCCCTGGAGCTCGGTGGAGAGGGAGGCAAGGAAGGGATGGGGAAAACTCTTTAATTCCACAGACTCGTGGAGTTGTTACGTTCAGGAAAGACCTCTGAGAACATCAGGTCCAACCATCAACCAGCAGTGCCAGATCCACCAGCAACCCCATCCCTGAGCACCACATCCGAGGGGGTTTTTGGGGCAAGAGCTGCACCCCGGTGTCTGGTTTTTCACGTAGAAAAGGAGAATTTCTGCCCTTTTGCTGGGGGCTGGAGGCTCAGAAGGAATTGGGAGACACATCTTCATTAAAGGGTGTGTCCAGGTCTGCAAACCACAAAGCAGCAGCCAGTGGGAGGATCCCTCCTGTCCTGGCTCCTAACGAAGCACGACAAATAAATTATTAGCTGGAGAATTAATTACCGGCTAAACAAATTAATTGTGGGCCCTCAATCAATGCCAACACAAACACCTTGGTGTGAAAACAGATCAGCAAGGATTTCCTGCGTGTGTTTGACTCAAACCCCGCCTCAGAGCGGCCTCCCGGGGCTTGAACTCATCCTCTCCTGGTTGTAAAAGCCCAAGGAAAGCTGAATCCCTCTAAAATACATCCCAGAAAAGTCCCAGGAAAACAACAACAACGTCCACAGATCCCTCATGTACAAGGAAAAGTGCTCAGTGCAACCCCCAGACCACAATCCCCGTCCCCCCTGCTCTGCAGGCAGGGAAAGCAGCTGCTTCCTGGCAGAAAAGAGGGGAAAAAACCCAGCAACTCCGAAACTGAGGGCTGGAGGGACACAAGAACCAGTTCTGTGTTAGAAAAGGGGCAGAAAGACCAGAGAAACCGAGAGCAGCACGCAGGTAAAGGGGCTCAGCAGCCTCGAGTAGAGCTCCGAGGATGTGGCACTTGCACAGCAAAGGAAAAACCTGAGAGGAAAATTTGGCATTAAATGGCTGAAAAGGGACCTGGAACAAGGAGCAAAGCCCATTTTTGAGCGATTTCCGCCGTGCCTGGGCAATTTTTGCACCATCTTTGTAAACAAACGAGATTATACAGAACATTCCCCCAAAGCCAGGGGTGGTTTCTCCAGGGCTGAAACAGCTCAGCCTCTGCTGAAGGCTGTAACCACAGGGCCCAGCAAAGGCTGAGCCCAGGGCGTCCCTGCCCTCAAACCCTGCGCTGAGAAGGGTAAGGAGCAGTAAAATGCTGCCCCAAGCCAGGAGCAGCCTCAGTCCTGCGCACCCGGGGCTGCGTTTCACTGGCAGCTCTCGGAAATCTGGGCATTCAGGGCAGAGCCGTTTCCTCTCATTTGAGTGCAGAACAACCACGGTGCTGCTGCCTGTTTGCAGACTTGATTGGACCCAGTTCAACCCAGACCTTGCAAAGGAAATGCCCCCGGATGGGAATGGTCACGGACCAGGCAGTGCTGATCTCTTTGGAAGCTGCTTCAGAGCGGAAAGCGCAGCCGAAAAGCCTCAGGAGCCGCCTCCACCAGCAGCTTTGCAGCGTTTTGCTGCCAAAATTCTGCTTTGCAGAGCCCCATCCCTGCCTGCCCCAGCTCAGGGCCGCACCGCTGAGGGGACACGAGCAGCAAGGCAGGAGCTGTGTCCGTGCCAGCGGCTTCTGGCCACCTGCAGGTTTGCAGCCACCACTTTGAACATAAAGAGAAGGAGTTTTTCCTTACCGACAGCAGGGAATGGCACAAACCTCTGGATCAGGAGCCGAGTGGCCGGGGTAAACTTGTTTGCTCTCTGGATCAGAACATTAAGGCCCACCTTGGAAGGGAGAAAAACAAGCCAGAGAAGCAGAAGGTTAATGGCCAGGAGCAGGGCAGGCGGCACAGTTTGGGGTCTCTCCTCATGAAGAAGCATTTGAGAACTAAACCTCCCTCCCACTGCAGGGTTTGGCTGTCTTGGGCTCAACCCTTTAGTCAGTAAAGGGTTAAATCGAATTGCTGAGCTTCCAGCAAGGGTTGAACCCAACCTTTGGGCTGAAGTGAAGGATTGAACCCAACTCTTGGGTCTATATGAAATGTTGAACCCAACCATTGGATTGACCAAACCACTGGGTTTAAATTAAGGATTGAACCCAACAGGGTTGAACCCAGCTGTTGGGTTTAAATGAAGGGTTGAACCCAGCTGTTGGGTTTAAATGAAGGGTTGAACCCAGATGTTGGGTTTAAATGAAGAGTTGAACCCAGCTGTTGGGTTTAAATGAAGGGTTGAACCCAACTCCTGGCTTTATATGAAGGGTTGACCCCAACTGTTGGACTGAACCCAACCACTGGGTTGAAATGAAGAACTGAACCCAACCCTTGGGTTTATAAGAAGGGTTGGACCCAATGGTTGGGTTTATCCAAAGTGTTGAACTCAACCACTGGGTTGGACCCATCACTGGGTTTAAATGAAGGATTGAACCCAGCTACTGGGATTACACAAAGTGCTGAACCCAGCTGTTGGACTGCACCAAACCACTGGGTTTAAATGAAGGGTTGAACCCAACCATTGGGCTTAAACCCTTTCCAGCTAAAAGACAAGCCAGAAACCACTGCAACACCATCCAGTCCGTCTGGAAATGCCCTTGGCTGCATTTTGACCCAGTTCACCAACATTTTCCCCATCCAGCACAAAATCCTTGGGACTGGCAGTCCTCACCTCGCCAGGAAAAACCCAAATTTCAGTGGTGGTGGTGGAGGTGGCCCAACACAATGAATTCCCTCTCCAAGAGCCTGGACTACACAACCCCACCCCGTGCCAACATTTGGGCTGTGAAGTTTATTTATAACCACGGATTTATTTTTGTTGCTCTCCACTTCCCAAAGCTCCATGGAGTGCGTCCAGACATTCACAGGAACAGCACAGAGGAGTCGCTGCCTCCTGAGCCCCAGGTTGGCAACAGGGAAAGTTTGGAGAATCTCCACCAAAACTGGCTTCGAGCACAAGTGGGGTGCAAAATTAACCAAACCTATTCATGAGGAGTGACTCCTGTCTTCAAACTACTCTCCCTAACAGTGTTTTTACTTTTTCATCCCAAAAAAAACCCCCCAAATGCACAATTGAAACCCAACAGCCCCAACCCGGGAATTTTTGGCTGGAAATGGAAGTCCTGAGCAATGCGTGGCCCAAAAGTTTTCAGCCAAAAAATGCAGCAAAATTAAAAAAAAAAAAAAAAAATTCAGCCAAAGCCAAAAAGCTGCCAGAAAGCAGCGATTTGGGGGGGTTTAAAAGAACACAGAAGCCTGGGAGATATTTTGCAGGCTGCTACATTACCCATGCACATCCCAGCACATCCCAGCGTGCCGGAGCCTGGGAGGAGGAGGTGGAGAAGCACGACTGCTGGGTAAGCCCTGCACGAGCACAGGGCTGCTGTTCCAGCCCCGGGAAAGATTTCCAGTGCCCTGCCCGAGGTTTTCACCCAGACCCCAAGCAGGAGCTCCTCCTCCTGCCCTCGGCAAGCGCGGCTCTAGAGCTGAGCCCAAAAGAGTCACAGTGATTCTCCTTCGTCTGGACAGCAGCAAGGGTTTGTCTTGATCTTCTTCCCCCTCAAAAATGACTGGATTTTTTTTTTTTTTTTACATTTTCCAATTGTTAGGATCAGTATTTTCACAGTCTGAACACTTGCAGAAACTGTAAGACAGTCTAAAACGTGTGGCTTTAAGAGAAGACAGTTTTAAGCCTGGCTTTGCTGGTCTGCCCCGTGGAGTTGGGTATTTAATCTGGCTATGGTAAATCCGTGCCAATGACAAATTTTGTGGGCTTTGCAGCCCCTGTTTGTAGGTTTGATGGGGGATTTGACCATGAGGTGGAAGAGCAGCAGCTTCTGAAAGAGAAAAGCTGAGTCTGGGGGAGCCAGCACTGTGAGGGCAGTGAAATAAAAGCATTTTACTTCCAGATTCAATGTGATGAACTTGCAGCAACCCCCCTGCTGGGAATCTGAAATTAAAGTTGCTGGAGATTTAAATCCCAGCTCCCAAATTCCCAACACAAGGACCAGACATAGGAAGCTAATGAGGGTCTGTTTCCCACAGTTTGGCAGTTGCTGTCGCCGATCTGTGAACTCCTTCCCACAGGTGGGATGAGGGTAAACAGGGCAAGGGCAGGAACTGCTCAACTTCAGGCCACCAAAGCAAAAGGGCCATCAAGGAGATGTTAATGAGTGTAATTACTTGGGATTGGCCAAAGGACACTGCTGAGGCAAATTCATCATTAAAAACCAAGCCCAGGTTTATTATTGTGACCATCACCCAGCCACTGAGCAGGATCTGCAGCACTGGTAGATGGAAACATGGGACAGGGTCACGGGGGATTCACCTCACCAAACCTGGAACAACCATGGAACCACTGGAAGAGGCTGGAAAAGCCCTCTAAGACCGAGTCCAACCATCCCCCAGCACGGCCACCGCTGCCCCATGTCCCCAAGAGCCACATCCACACGGCTTTGAAATCCCTCCAGGGATGGGGACTCCTCCCCTGCCCTGGGCAGCTGTGCCTGACAACCCTTTTGGTGAAGGAATTCTTCCTGATATCCAACCTAGACCTTCCCTGGCACAGCCTGAGGCTGTTCCTCCTGTCCTACTGCTCCCTTTGCAGCTCAGCGTCTCTGGGCAACCTGCTCCGGTGTTTCACAGAATTCCAGAATGGTTTGGGTCAGGAGGGACCTTAAAGAACATCCAGTCCTAGCCCCTTCCGCTGTCCCAGGGTGCTCCAAGCCCCGTCCGGCCTGGCCTTGGGCACTGCCAGGGACGGGAAGGCGCCCACGGTGCACATTCCCACCCTGTGACCCAGATCAAACCCAGCTTTTCCCAACTGCCTGGTTTGCTGAGGTTTCCTCCTCCAGAGCACTCCCTTGACGTGGCTGAGGGAGCCAGGGAAGCTGGACACAGGGACACGTGGGTGGACACAGGGACACAGGGGTGGACACAGGGACATGAGTGGACACAGGGACACGTGGATGGACACAGGGACACATGGGTGGACACA
>VZRQ01009139.1:206193-229999 GCA_013397975.1 Machaerirhynchus nigripectus | reverse complement strand
ACCCCCAAGTCTCTTTCTGCCTGTTGTTCTGCCTCTGAGAGAGTTTCCCGGGCTTCCACACAGTTTAAATATGTAGATTTCGAGAAGCATTATTGGTCTAAAGAACTGTCCATCAGCCCGGTTCAAACCACCACGTTTTGTCACATTAACATTTAAAATGCTGATACACCAAAGATCCCGCTAGTCTCAGCACTCGCTGGGCCTGATTTCATAGCCAGGCTTGCCTTGCCAGGCTCTGCCTGCCTCTGTGCAGGAGGTAAAATTGTGATTCCAGGGTAATGGATCACGGCTGAATTAGCTCTCCCAGAAGAGGCAGACAGAAAATGACATTTGAAATGGTCATCACAGAGATCCTGATCTTCAGCAGAGCGAGCTCCTGCAGGGTTTCCTGGTGCTGATGTGTGTTTGGCGGGGATCTGTGCCTGCATTCCGTGCCTGGATGTGGTTTGCTGTGGAGATGTAGCCAGGATTTATCCAGTCATTAATGACAGGCATTGATCAGAGTTTGCTGAGGCTCCAGAAAATCCGTGAGGCAACGAAGAAATTGGAAGAAAGCTGATGTTTTCAGTGACCTGTGGGAAATCCAGGTGAGATCTTTGGAGATGCTGTGAAACAGCACATTGATGACCTGGTCTTGGGGTATCCCATGGTGGGATCCACCTTTTTAGCATCCTCAGGAATGATTTCTTTCCCACTGACAGAACATGAGCTTTTTTGAGGCTCACTGTGGTCTGGAGCCTGTTGTTTCACTGGTGTGAACCCCAGAGCCAGAAGCTCCTCCTGCCTGACCTGGTTTGGTTGTGTCACAGCAGCTTTGGTCCAAAAGCTCCTGAAATCTGGGAGATTTCTGGCTCCATGTGCTGATGGTGCCTCAGTGGCAGCCCCAGGATCTGTAATTACAGGTGTGAGATACTGATGGCTCCAGGGGTCTGGTCCAGGAAAACAATGAAATGCTCTCCTGCCCCTGGATTTCGTCCAGGAGCCAGGTGAGTGAATGCTGAGCAGCCCTGGGGCTGAGGGACACTCACCTGAGTGTGGAAATGGGGCTGGCCACACTTTCCTGCTGGCAGGAGTTGTGAAACCTGGATCTTAGCTGCCTGGGTCCCTCACCAGTGAGGGGACAGCGCAGTGACCCCGCTGTCACCGACATCACAGAGCCACCAAGGGTGGAAAAGCTCTCCAAGCCCCTCCAGTCCAGCCCTGACCAGGTGCCCCCATGCCCAATAAACCACGTTGTGAGATGCCAGGTCTGCTCGTTCTTTGAACACCTCAGGGGCGGTGAGTGCACCACCTCCCTGGACAGATTGCATTGTTTACAGTGTAATGAATTCCCCGACTTTCTCTTTGCCTGTTCCACACGTGGCTGTGCAGAGCAGTGGAGCACCACAGGCAGAGTGGCTCCCTCAGTGAGCAACCCCCATTAGGTGCTGGGGCTGGAGGAGCCCTCGGGTGGCTGCAGAGGTGACAAGAAGTCTCTTTCCAGGCCTGCCATGCACAGATGGCAGCCGGGAGTCAGCCTTTAGGTTAAACTGGGCTTTGGACAGGGCCACGCTGCAGGTGTTTTATGTGGCACTTCATCCTTACTGGTGCTGGAAGACAAAAGCTCATTTAATTAGAATTAAGATCATTGTGAGGAGGAAATGGGGTTTGAGAGTTATAGATTGGGAAAGAATAGAAGGGCTGATAGGTTTGGGGGTTTTTATAAAGATGTAAATAACATTAATTAACCCACCCAATTACCTGCTGTCTCAGCCTCACAAATGTTAATGAATTTGCTCTTGCAGTGTACTTAGGAAAGAGCAAACTTCATCTCAGATGTGGGAATGATGCAGAGGTCGAGATGGGAAAAACAGAGGGGTTTTAGGTTATTGAGTATGGCCCAGGAGTGGAGAGAAGGTTCTGCTGCTTAACAAAATGTTTGTGTTTAATTAAGCTGTTCCTCAGTCCCAGAGCTCAGGTGTTGCTGAGCTGCCCCTCTCTGGTGGCTGGGCTTTCATTTGTGGTTGGACCTTAGGGATTTGTGGTGGGATCATTATTATATTTATTTATTAACTCCAGAAACCACTAACTATTGATTTTTCCGTGGGGCTTCCTGCAGCCATCATCCCATGATGGTGTTCCAAAGCCCAAAGGTGTTTTCTTTATTTTAATTAAATAAAGGCTGTTTCTTTCCTCTTTTAGTCTAATTCCTAGGACTTCTTTCAGGCCACTGTAACAGCCTGAAACTTCTGTGCACATGGGATTTGCACATAATCTGAAATAGCCACGGGCTCTTGGGAATAACCTCTACTGCCATAAAATGATGGAAGAGGATCTCCATGCCTGGGCCAAGTCGTTCCTGTAGCACATGCCCACCCTTGCAGGGTTAGAAAGGTACACATCACACCCTCAGTAACAGATTCAGACAGGTTTTCTTAAACTCTTATAAATAATTTCATCACCATTGGGGTGCTCAAGGTGGCAGAAGGCAACTCAGGAATGGTGCAAACTGCTGGACACAGGTGTGAGGAAAAGGCAGAATTTTCAGGATATTTCCTGAGTTTCTGTTGGTTTGTTTTGAAAAAATCTTGAGGTGTTTGTTCAAAATGGTGAATATTTTTAAAATTAGGTTTTTTTCTGGCTTTAACGTCTCCAAACTGCAGGAAGATCCCTGATTCTGTATGAAGATGGTTGTAAAATGTTCTCACTCTTCTGGCATTCAGAAGTTGAGGGGAAGATTTCCATAGGGGCCAGATGTGGGGCAGTGAAGTGAGAATTTGTTTTTGGAAACCTCACCTGGAATGTGTGAGAAGATGCTGGTGTTTGCTTAGAGGGNGATGGGATGGGATGGGATGGGATGGGATGGGATGGGATGTGTGGGAATGTCCCAACAGCTGCAGAAGGCTCATGGAGCTCTTCAGGGGCTTCATATGAAACTTAAACAGATAAAATTTAATTCAAACAGGAAGATAAATTGTTGGCACTGGTGATCCGCCCCAGGCTCTGAAGTCCCTCTCCTTGAGCAGGTCCAGGAGACCAAAGCTCTGTGTTGGCCACCCAAATCCTTTATCTCCCTTGAAGTCTGGTTCTCCTCCATCCCTGCACTGGCTGCAGTTCCATGTCAGGGCTCAGAACCATTTCCAGCAAAATCCCTGGAGCCCCCAAAGGTTCCCAGCATGGGAACAACCTGGAAGTGCCTGAGGCCAGGCTGGACGGGGCTGGGAGCAGCCTGGGACACTGGGAGGTGTCCCTGCCCATGGCAGGGGTGGCACTGGATGGGCTTTAAGGTCCCTTCCAACCCAACCCAGTCTGGGATTCTGTGGCTTTTCCCCAGGCAAGGCTTTGTTGGTGCTTCTGGAAAGAGCTGCTGCAAACATCTCGTTCTGTAAGCACCTCAACAAATCAAACCCTAGAGGCTTGTGCTCCAGGGATGTGAAGCTGGAACCCAAGGTCTGATCACTCCTGGCTGCCACAGAGAATGAAGCTCTGAAAACCTGAAAACAAATAACAGGAGAATCCCAGAACATTTTGGGTTGGAAGGGACCTTCAAGCCCCTCCTGTTCCACCCCCTGCCATGGGCAGGGACACCTTTCACTGTCCCAGGCTGCTCCAAGCCCTGACCAGCCTGGTCTCATAGAGAGGAAATGGAGGGATTTTTTTTTTGTTTAATAAGTGTCAGTCTTGTTTGGGCTCGAAATGTAGGAGAGGGAAGATTTAGGTCAGAATCATGACCTCAATAACTTTGTCATCCATCTCCAGATTAAATTAAAACCATCAAGTGCTTTATCAGCTTCTAAAGTACTCCAGCAAGAACCTCTTCAGTGTTCTCAGTCTGGGTTTTCCTTTTAGTGCTGAGGGTTTTTTGGGGGATGATTTGAGGCCACATAGTAAAAAATCTTATAATTGACTTTCTGGATTTTTATGTTAACGGTACTGGGAGGAGTGATCCTCAACTGGCTGCACAAAGTGACTTTCACTCCCTGGTGTGCTCATTTGAAGGTCTTAAACTTCCCAGAGATTCCCTGTGGTGCTAGAAAGCTGCCATGGACGTGCTGGAGCTCAGCTTGCTGCTGTTGGGCCCCTTTATGAGGAATCCTTCATCTGCTGGTTTTTAATGTCGCCTAATTTAGTGTCAAGTGCAATAATTTGTAATGGTGTCGGGTTTTACAGGATGAGCAGATTGGTGTCACTGCCTGGAGAGCCTCTGCTGAGGGGGCACCTGAGGTCTGTGCACCTGGAGCTGGTTGGCAGCAGCCCGCGGGATGAGCAGGCTCTCCCTGGGTGTCAGTTTCAGATCTTGGTATTCTTGGAAGACTCTCCTTGGGATTGGCTGCACCCAGAGCAGAAGATCCAAACCTTGCTGAAAGCTGGCAAGGTCCCCACCACGCAGCAGGGTTTGGGAGAGGGCCCGATGCCGTGTGATTGTTCTGTGAGTCAGGGAGAAGCTCCTGGAGCAGAGGACCCATGTTTGTGCAGCTTGCCAGTGCTGTGGGCAGGGTTGTCACAGGGACGTGACAGAGGGACCTGGATGAGGCCGTGCCTGGCTGGTTTGGCCAAGTGACCTTCCAAAAGCGGTGTTTGAGCACTCCTGAGGTGGGACATTTGGGGGCACAGAGTGGGATTTGGGTTCAGTATTAAATATGTGCCCCAGGGAAGGATGTGCCTTTCCTGGAACGGGGGAGATCCACCCCTGGGTGCTGAGCCTCCAGGCCAGCTCGGTGCAGATGGAACCCCCTGGAGCCCTGCCCAGCCTTGGGTGGGGCTTCTTGTCACCAGAACGTTTCCCTGCTTTGCCTGAGAGGTGGCTGGCTGGAGTCAGGAAAGTAATTTGGGCGTTCCTTGGTTGTTTCAGTGATTCCTGGATGAAAATAAATGTAGGAAGCCTTTCTCTGCTCATGAAGGATGGTGCAAATTCCATCAGCGTTCTGGGAGTCATGGGACACTTTTTAAAGGTTTTATGGCTGTGATTGTCCCGCTCCCCTCTGCACTGGGGGCGGTTTGGGGCAATGTAAGACAGGTCCAGAGTTACTGGAGATGATCCAAAGGAGGGGCAGGGAGGTGGTGAAGGGCCGGGAGGGGTGGGATTGTTGGGGGGTCTGTGCAGCGCCAGGAGTTGGATCGATGATCCTTTGGGTCCCTTCCAGCTCAGGATATTCTGTGATTCTACAAAACCACCACTCTTGGCCAAATCAAAGGTGTTACTGCAAGTAAAACTTAAATCCTTCAAGCACCAGTCAGCCCAGCTTCTCCCTGAAGGGCCTTGAAATCTGGGCAGGGACACTGAGCCTCTGGCTTGTCCCTTCAGGGGGAGAACAGAGGTGCAGGCAAGGGAGCAAATTCCCCTTCCTGAAGGGAGCCGTAGTTTATTGGTAGAAAATGTTCACGTAATCAGTTTTTATGAAGAAAACCACTCTGGCCAATACTGGAAGCATTTGCTTTTGTAGTTTTAGAGCTTTGCATGAGAGAATTATTTTGATTAAAAAGGAAAAAAAAAAATTATGCTCCTGGTTGAAAAAATAAAAACTACTCGCGCTGACAGCACTTTAATCTGAGCCCAAGTCACAAAAGCAGCCTTTATTGATGTCAGAGTTGCTTTAGAAATGGAAAGAGTAAACAGGATTTGGCCTTTAATTTGTGAAGGGTTTTGATTTTTCAGAGGCATTAAAAAGACAGAAAAGATGGGTATTGAATTATTTAACAATTGCTGGGAAAATTAAGCTTCAGAGAGCCTGTTCTCACTGCAATAATCTTATTAATGAAAACAAAACAATCTGGGGCAGCACCAATATTCGGAGCTCACACCCCGCTGCCTGAATTGTTTCCGAGTGGTCCATGAAGTGATTTTGGAAGTCAAAGCCAAGTGGAGCCTTTTCTGTGGTCTGTTCACACTTCCCAGGAGAAAGCTGCCGTTGATGGATTATCCAAACATATTTTTCCTCTAAAACCAAAGCAGAGGGGAAAAATATGTGAGGAGGAGTTGGGGGAATTTGGCTCTTTGAATTTTTTTTTTTCATAGGCAGATGGCTTTTAAGTGATTTATTGGCCAAAACCAACCCATTTTCATTAGAAAGCAACTATTTAATGACTTTGGAGGTGGGGACTCAAAACAAAGCGGTGATAATCGAACCGATGGTGCTCGGTGACAAGGCAGAGCAGCCCTTCATCAAACAGGCTTTAGAGAGTGTTTGAGAGCCAGTGCTGAGGGCTGTGATTTCCTTTCATGTGCACTTTCATTCACTGTCCTTTGCAGTCAGCGGTGCATAAACAGGCCTAGATGAAATTAAAGGAGAAATGGATCCTCGCTCTCACCCTGGAGGGCTGCAGCAGTGAGTGCTGGATGCCCTGGGAGCTCCCAGCTGGCTCAGCCTTGGAGCACGGGAGGTTTTACAAACTCTCCCATCCCTCCCTGCCCAGAGCCCGGGCCTGCTGCTCTGTGCTGGAGAGTCTGAACCGAATCTCCCTGAGATTCCACCCTGGAACGCTGTCCTGGTGCTTGTGGAGTGTCTGCCCAGGGGTGTGAGCAGGGCCCTGGCAAACCCAGCCAGAGCCACCTCCCTTCATCGCGGGTTTCCAGCACAGCTTTGGAAATCTGCACATGGGGAATCTGAGGGAGAGCAGTTGGGAGGGTCCTGATGGTCCTTGAGACCCCACCTGCAGAGCTGCCCCAGCCCTGGCCCAGCACAGGGAGGACCTGGAGCTGCTGGAGGAGTCCAGAGGAGGCTCCAGGATGAGCAGAGGGATGGAGCAGCTCTGCTGGGAGGAAAGGCTGGGAGAGCTGGGATTGTTCACCTGGAGAGGAGAAGCTCTGGGGTGACCTCACTGTGGCCTTGCAGGGCCTGAAGGGGCTCCAGGAGAGCTGGAGAGAGACTTTGGACAAGGACCTGGAGTGACAGGACAAGGCAGGTGGCATTAAACTGAGAGTGGGTTTAGATGGGATATTGGGATGGAATTCCAGAGTGTGAGGGTGGGGAGGCCCTGGNAACCCAACCCAACCCAACCCAACCCAACCCAACCCACTCTGTGATTCCATGACACCTGTGGGTGCCCCCACCCCTTCCCCACCTCACCTTTGGGGATGAACAACTCCAGAGTTGGGATTTGTTGCACCCAGGCTGGCTCTTAGTAGAGTTACTGCTGGGCTCCTTCAAAGCACAGCTTGAGCACTGCAACCTGCAGTGCTGCCAGGGAATTTTGGCATTCGTGGGCGAGTGAAGTCACCCAGGAACACATTTTAGTTGCTGTTTTTTGAGGCTCCAGATCCTGTCAGTGCTGGAAATGATGTACCTGGGGCTGGCTCTGGGCTGCCTACCCACAGAAACCCATTTGTAGGAGCTTCACAGGTGAACATCAGCCCTGCTGATCCTGCAGGGCTTGGGGAGGTGCTGCTCCCACCTTCCCCACCACGAGCTCCTCAGCTTTGGCTCAGGGGTGTGAACACTACCTGGACAGACCTGAGGTGGGGAGGAGTCCTCAGAGCTCATTAAGATTTCTGTGATCTCCAAATCAGAAACCCTCTGTGCTTCCAGTGCTGAGAGGGCCTGGGCAGAGCCAAAGTCTGTTCCAAGGGAATGGAGGCTGGGAGCAGCTCTGTCTGAGGTTGTGCCGTGACAGCTGAGGGAGCCCCGTGCTCCGTGTGGGCCCCGTGGTGCTTAATGAACACCTTGCTCAATCCCTGGTGCCTCGTGGCTGCTCTGCTGTCAGAAAACGAGCAGGTCCTTGCTAATGAGCACAGGTTGGGGTTGTTCTGAGCCTGATCTGACTCGTGCTCGCTTTGCTCTGATCAATGCATGGGCACGCTCACCTCTGCTGGGGACACGGGGCTGCTGCGAGCCTGGCACAGGACACAGAGGAATTGGGTGTCTGTGAGGGGCTGGGTCTGCCCCAGGCTCATCTGCCCTGGGGGAGCAGCCCTGTAGTGCCCTGCAGCCCTGTAGTGCCCTGCAGCCCATCCCCTCCCTCCTTTAGGCCAGGCTTAAATCTGCAGGTGTTTAGGGAGTAGTACTGGCCTGGCACGGCATTAACCCAGCCCAGCCCACAGCTGTGGCTGGCACTGGGACACCCCTGCTGAACACCAGCCTGGGGCCCTTCCCCTTCCTCTCTGCACTCTCTGTGCTCTCCCTTCAGGAAGAAGTAGTTTGGGAGGGGAGAGGAAAAAGACATTAAATATTTAGGTGAACATCTGCCAGCGTTTTTGAGTGCTGCCATAAGGCCTCAGTGGTTGCAGCAAACTGGTCTGAATGGGAGAAGCGGCCTCAGGAGGAGGGTTTGGTGCTGGGAAAAGGTGGCACAGGGTGGGCTCCACAGCCAGAGCAGCCTCTCCTGAGGCTCCCCACTCCCTGCAGAGAGGGAGGCTCAGGTTTGCTCTGTCAGTGCTTCCCAAAGTCACCTCTTGGACTGTTTGGAAGGAGCTCCTCCCTCTGCTGAGCAGGGCATTGGTGCCTGCGAGGTCCTGGTCCCCCTGTCACCAGCACTGGCAGCACCAGCCCAGCTCTGCTCTCCTGGCAGTGAGAAAAGCCATCAGTCACAGCCCCAGATGTGCACCCCAATTGCCTTCCGGGCTCCCCCTTTGTCGCTGCTCTTCTGCCAAGCCCAGTCCTGGGAGGAAAGAGCAGCTCACAGGTTTCCAAGATTCTCCACAAATGGGATTTAATGGCCACGTGATCCCGTGGTTCTGGCTTCTGTTTTAGGGGAAAGTTCTTTTCTTTTCCCCTTGCAATGACAGAACTTTTTCTTGAGGAGTGGGAAGTCAGCTAAGGCAGGGTGCCAAGGAATTGTGAATTCCTCATGGTACGAGCTCCGTGCAGGCAGAACTAAAAACTTGGAGAGCTGCAGGCTCCAGGGAAGGTGCCACATCAGATTTTGAAACTGTGGCAGTCCTGAGTGGGACTGCAGTTGAACCATTAAATGTGTCAAGAACATTTGCGGCCAAAACAGAGGCAGAAGCAAAGGCTGGCACTGAGAAAGGGTTTGGAGATGAAGTTTGATGTATTTGGCTCCAAGTTTGGAGGAACTGGGAAGCTCCCTGTTGGGCTGTGTGCACTGGAAGGGACAATAAGGCAGATCAAGATACGAAGCTGTTGGGATGGAGTAGTTGATGCAGGAAAATGGGAGTGTTAAAAGCTGCTCTTCCATGCGTGTGTTGGAATTTCACAGAGGGATCAAACCTTGGTCCTTCCACCGTCCCAGGCTGCTCCAAGCCCCGTCCAGCCTGGCCTTGGGCACTGCCAGGGGTCCAGGCGCAGCCACAGCTGCTCTGGGCACCCTGTGCCAGGGCCTGCCCACCCTCACAGGGAACAATTCCTTCCCAATATCCCATCTATCCCTGCCCTCTGGCAGTGGGAAGCCCTTCCCTGTGTCCTGTCCCTCCAGTTCCTGATGCAGGGTCCCTCTCTGGCTTCCCTGGGGCCCCTTCACACCCTGGAAGGGGCTCTGAGGTCTCCACACACCCTCCTCTTCCCCAGGCTGTGTCCATGGGGAGGTGCTCCAGTCCCCCCATTAACCTCATACAGCCTTCCCCTGAGCCTCCCTCTCTTTCCTGGGAACTGGGATGTCTCAGTGCGTTGCTGGCTTCTTCTTGGGCAAGGAAAGGGATGGGAACCCTTCCTGAGAGCTGTATCAGCCCTGTGTTCAGGCTTATCTCTGTGCTCCAGTTGAGAGCTGTGTGGGTATCCTCTCCAGAGCAGGAAACAAGCAAACTCCAGGAGCTCTGAGTTCTGCATTTCCTCTGTGTCCGTAGGCAGCTGCACTTGTGTGTGGGCAGTCATGGGTTTGTCACTTTCCTCAGAGGGAACAAAATGAAAAATCTGGTTTTCTCTGAGCTGACAAAGTCTGCTGAAGCTCTTTCCCAATACTCAGAGTGAGTTTCAGGATCTAGGTCTGTCTAATCCACAAGATGTTTTGTTTTCTTTGTATTGCAAAGTTCTCTGTCCACTGGTCACCAAATGTGTCATGTCGAGTAGAATATTCCTGCTGGAAGAAAACGTGGTTGGAAGGAGAGAGAAGCACACTGGGTGCAGTGTTAAGGGTGGGGGGCTGAGCTCTGGCTGAAGACGCACTAAAAATAAAGTGGAAAGGAAGGAGAGGAGAGATCCCAGTTCATTTTGGAACAGGAACGAGGAGATGGGGGAACCAGATGGCTGCTTTTCTGGATTGTTCCATCTGATTTGGGGATGGGGAGCTGCAGTTACTGCCAGGAAAACTCACTTGGGAATTCATGGGAACAAGGATCCTACAGGATTAGCAGTTTTTGTGGGCTGTGGCACCAGGCTGGTGGTGCCTCCACATCTTCCATCCAAAGGAACTCTCAACGCTGTCCAAGATTTCCAGGGAGGCCTTGACACAAAGCAAGGGGCTCTGTGGCCCTAGCAGTGCTCAGGGCTTACAGCAGAGCCACGCTTTCCATTTTAGCAGGGCAGACAGGGCAGTTTGACTGCTTATTTTGCAGGGAGCAGGGCTTCCCTCGGCCTGGCTGGCCGTAAATCAGCCACGTGCCCTGTGTGCCTGCAGAAGTGGCTTCGTTTCAGCTCTGAGGGAGAATTTGCTGCTCCTGCAGTCGTTTCTTTTTCAGCTTTTGTGAAACAGGCTTTAATATAGAAATAAATCATCGGAGCATTACTAAATTAAAAATAAGCATAGAAGCAGAGCTGCCAAGCTAAGGTTAAACTTGGAGCAGGAGATCGGATTCTGGTTTCATCAGTCTTTCCTCCCACTCTTTGCTTAATTTGGTACTTAAACGAGCCTAATAACCATTGCAGAGCTCTGCACACCCAGCTCCTCTGGAGAGCAGTCTCCTGGTCCTCATGTTCTTATTTTGGGTCACACACATCACTGCACTGATGTGCTGGAGCTGTACTTGTAGATGCCACAGTTTATTGGGATGCAGAAGGATTACACTTGCTTGGAGCAGAGATTAGCATCAAGTTTACCTCCTTCCCTGGGAGCAAAAAGGAGCATTTCCAGTCCACTGGCAGGTTTGGGGTTGGCTTTGTTTGCTCTCATACCTGACCCCAGCTCACTTTTGGAGAGTCTTGAAGCAACAGCATCATCAGGAGGAAAAGTCATCGTCACTGACGGGGAACTGGGAGCTTCCCAGGGACAGACTGGCAAAGGGATGGAGGCACCTGGTGGTCACTGGTCTTGCCAGGGATTTATAAAAATGGGCCCAGAGTAGGGGAGGGTGGGGAGAGGCTGGCACAGAGAGCTGTGGCTGCCCCTGGATCCCTGGCAGTGCCCAAGGCCAGGCTGGACGGGGCTTGGAGCAGCCTGGGACAGTGGGAGGTGTCCCTGCCATGGCACGGGGTGGGATGAGGTGGTTTTTAATGCTCCTCCCAACCCACACCATTCCATGATTCTGTGTTTCATTCCCAGTCTGAGAGACCTGAGCTGGTGTTTGGAGCAGCCTCGACTGTCACAAACGCTTTGTCCCCTTCAAAGCCCTGTCTCTAAGTCCTCTTCCCCTCCGTTCCCAGCACTTCAAGGAGAGGGATGAGATTTTCATCCTGGTTTTCCTCTTTTGTTACTGAAAGTTCAGCGTGGCAAAATCCTTGAGCATGTTCCTGCCTCGGAGAGCTAAAAGGAATCTCCAAATGCTGCTGGATGTGATCCATGTGATCCATCCAGGACTTTGCTGAGCGCTGGCCACTGTTTGCAATGCTCTGTACAGGTCCTTTTGCTCTTGGTTTTCCGTAATCTCCCTCGGTTGTGTGATGCCATTGCCAAACAAATGAGATGATAATTAGCACAGCAACATCAGAGGAAGTTGATTTTCCGTCTGTAATAGGGATGATGGTAATTAAACATGCATGACCTCATTGGGTTGAATAGGAATCAATTCAAATTAAAGCTTGTTGGGAATTCTTTTTCTCCTGTGAAATTTTTCAGAGAAAGCAAGAACAACATAACAAGTCCTCATGAAAGGAAATTGGGCTGATTTGTACCCTCAGTATTGAAAAATGAAAAAATGGGGAGATTTTTCAGGGATGGAACATTCGACGGTACCTCCCCTGCCCTGCCCCAGCTGGTTGTAAATGCCCGTTTTGATGAAGTTTTTCATTTGGAAAAACAAAGTTCAGAACTTTGCAGCCGTTTCTAACACTGTTCTGAAAAACTCGGGTCAGTCTGTGTCCAGAGAGGCTCTGTGGCCAGCAGGGCGCATGAATTAGTTTTGTAACATGTCCTAATTTCCTGTGCACGAGTGAACATTGCACTGGAGCAGCTCCTTTTAAAGGGAAATGATTTATTATTGTGGAGATGGAAAACAGAGGGGTTAAAGTTGGAAGCCCAAGTCTGGGGCCCCAGAAAGGAGCTGGTGTTGGCCTCACCCTCAGCTGGAACGGTGGGACCTGAGAGGCTCCTCTGGAGTGCAAGAGGGGAAGTGTTGGGTTAATTTCCTTCTTTTTGCCATTCTTTTTCCAAAATGAAGTTTCAGTGGTGCCTCAGCAGCTGCAGCCAAGCTTGCCCAGGGCCTCTGGGTTTGGGTTTTGGGAGAGGTGTGAAACCTCTCAACCTGCAGGTTGGTTTGGGTCAGAGCAGGGAGCTGAAGGATGGGAAACCAAAGCTTGGGTGGTCCCAGGTCCGTGTTCTGCATTTTGGGATTTGCTTCCAGGCCTTTGGTTGGAGCTCTTCTAATCTGTGGGATTTATCAAACGTGGGAAGGGGTTGGAAGCAGGATCCTCTCACAGTCACCGTGCTGAGGGTGCACAGGGATCTGCTGCACCCAGGGGATGCTTCCCATTTTTGCTAAACATCCTGAACAAGTTACTCCACGTGTTTGCTCTGGGATAGTGCTGTCCTTTGGAAAGGGACAGGAGGAGAGGGAACGGCCTCAGGCTGGGCCAGGGGAGGCTCAGGTTGGACACCAGCAGGAATTTCCCCATGGAAAGGGCAGTCAGGCCTTGGAACTGCCCAGGGAGATCTGGAGTCCCCTGAAGGTGCCCAAGCAATTCCTGGATGTGGCACTCAGTGCTCTGGGGTGGGGACAAGGTGGGCATCGGGCACAGCTTGGTCTGGGACAGCTTTTCCAGAGTCAGGGATTCTGGGATTTTCTCATCTTTCCCCCTTCCCTAGGGGAAAAACCAATAAATCTTACATCCAGTCAGAGCGAAACAAAAGCTGAAATCTTTTTTTCTCCTCTTTTGAAAAGTTTTGTTTCTTGGCCATCCCCAGCCATTGGTGTCACGGGGTGTGGTGACATTTCTGTGTTGTGGGAGGTGGTGGTTTAAATCTACGTGTGGCCTCTGGTTCCTGTTGGGATTTGACACTTTGTTACACCTGTGATAGGTTCAGATTCTGGTTTCAGAATCTGAAATCTTTCTGGTTCAGATTCTCAGATTGCCCCATGTCTGATAAATGGCATTACACAAGGTCGTGTCTGTGCAGGTGACACTCAAACCACGGCGTGAGGGGAGAGCACACCAAACGTGTCACCAAATACTGCTGTGGCTTTGCTTGGAATAATTGAAACTTCCGCATTTTCCACGTGGATTTTTTCATCTGCCACGAGCATCCTTGTGAACATGGATGGGCATCGCTGAGGAGAGATGCATCTCTGATAGCTTAAACTAGCAAATCCCAGCTTTATTTAGTTTTCCTCTCATCCTGGCTTTGCCTCATTCCGTTTCTGCAAGACAGGGCAGTGAGAGCTGGCTGTGGTGGGTTTATTGTCTGTATCCTCATAGGCTTGGCTGAAAACGCAGGGAGTTCTATCCAGAGGCACCGGCTAAAAGGAGTTCCTGGGGATGCAGGGATCCCCCCACTGAGTTCAGCTGAAGGCAGCACAAAAGGCTCCGTCCCTGCTTTGAACATTCCTGCTGCCTCTCCACGTGCCAGCTTTCCTCCTGCATTTGGCCACGGAGCTGCACAGAAGGCAGCTCCTGCCAGGGGCTTTCCAAGAGGGAAGAATGCAGCCAAGGCTCCTTGGGGCACTTTCTACGCAGTGGTTTTTATCACACCCCAGGGAGCTGTTCAGTGACTGCCCTGGGTTGGGACCCAGCCCCGGGGATGCAGTGGGGCTGGGTGTGCTCAGCACATGGCGAGGTGGGTCCTCTCATAGAACAGAGTCATTGGACAGAATATCCTGAGCTGCAAGGGCCTCACAAGGATCATCAGAGTCCAGCTGCACTGGACAGCCCCAAGAATCCCCCCGTGCCTGAGACCATTGTCCAAACTGTGCCATTTTCTGAGCTCATGCACGGTTTTGTGGGAAAAAGGGGCTAATGAGGACTCAGGAGGGTGTTTCACTGCCTGCCTGCTCCTCATCAGGTGCAGCTCTCAGTGCTCCCTGTGGAAGAAGGATTTATCCTGGAGCAGTCTCCTGAGCAGGATTTATCCTCCCTCAGTCCCTGGGGGCTCAGTCCCTGCTGCCATCCCACAGGTGCGGGCAGGGTCCCTCTGCCTGCATGCGGCTCACGGGGCCAAGGGGGGATTCCTGGGGGGCCAGCACAGCTCCCACAGGTTCCTTGGACTGACAGCAGGGAAAAATGTCCTTTGGTATCCATCCATTTGCTGTTGTCTCGTGTGAGGGCGGTGGGTGAATCCCCAGCTCGGGCTGGGCTGCTGCCATCACGTGTGACCTGCTGAGTGTCCTTTTCGTGGCCTCTGGAATGGGAGAACTGAGTCATCAGGAGATTTGCTGTGCCAGTGGTTAGGAGAGGTGGGGAACCACAGACTGGGCCAGGCTGGAAGGGACTCCAGAGGGTCATTGGTGCCACCTCCCTGCTCAGGCAGGGCCATCCCAGAGCACAGGGCACAGCGCTGTGTCCAGAGGGCTCTGGAATATCCCCGCTGAGGGAGACTCCAGCCCCTCCCTGGGCAGCCTGGGCAGGGCTGGGCACTGCCCAGGGCAGAAGTTGTGCCTCCTGTGCAGGGAATTGCTGGGCTCAGTCCCTGCCCGTCCCTCTGGTGCCACTGCTGGGCACTTTTTAACTCCTGAGCTGCGCCAGTCTCGCTGCAGGAGCTGTGCCCCACGAGGTGTGCTCACCATCCCACAGGTTTTGTCCGGGCAGGGGAAGTTAAACTTGTCCATTTGAAGTGGGATTTATAAAACACAACGAATTCCATGCGAGCTGAGAGCTGCGCTGCGCTGGAGGATCAGAGGACGAGGTGTAACAGGACCTGGAGCTGTTCATTAGGACAGATCTTGGAGAGGAGCTCTTTCTTCTGCCTCTTAATTGCCCTATCAAGGCCGGGAACATAAAGGCAGGATGCAAGTGAGTGCTGCTGCCCAAGATGCTGCTCTAATTAGAGCAGTCCCTGAACCTCATCCAGACTTACAGTGTAGTATCAATTCAGGTTAAATTGGGAAACTGAGCAGAAAATTGCTGTCTGGTGTTTGGAGTGGTTTCTGCATCTTAACATTATCTGATATTGTATCATTATGTACTGATGCAAAATGCCAACAAGTAATGGCAGAGCCCTGCGAGTAATGACACCAGGATGGGAGAGCAGGAAATAGTGAGAGGAATTTAATTTCTTATGCAGTTTCATGAAATAAAGTCAACTCAGGTACACACTTGTTCAGATTAAATATAATGATGTGTGTCTGCAGGCCGGCTCTGCCAGGAATGCACATCCAGAGGCTGGGAATGCAGGGGGAGAGTTGCCATGGAAATACAGCCAATGTCACACTTGCGGCGCGTTGCAAATGGCTCATGTGTCATGGCTCATTTTCCAGAGGAAGCGGGGAAAACTGGGAATTAAGGGAAAGCGTCTTTAAAGGTTCGCAGCAAGGCACGGCCGGGACCATGCGGGGACAAACGCTGCGTGTTTGTGGGGAGAATTTTTAAGTTTTGTCTCAGACTGGTTTGGGCTGGAAGGAGCTTAAATCCCATCCCATTTTCCCCCTGCCATGGGCAGGGACACCTCCCACTGTCCCAGGCTGCTCCAAGCCCCGTCCAGCCTGGCCTGGGACACTGCCAGGGTGTGGATACCTCTCTGTCTCCATCTGGAGCAGAGCAGAGCTCCATGGAACAGGGCTCCCACCCGGCATCCGGCCAGCCCAAGGATGTCTGGGACCAGCAGGACAAGAGGAAGGAGGGGGTGGCTCTGACCCCACAGCTCCTGTTCCCAGGCGGGGAGCGGTGGAGCCCAAAGCACAAAGGGAGCCCAAAGCACATCTGTGGCAGGGCTTTGCAGCATTCCTGGGATCCTGCCTGATCCTTTCTCCTTCCTCCTGCTGGGACAGCACAGCTGGAACACCCCTGGGCCTGGCTGGGCTTCCCCTCGCTGCCCTCAGGGGACTGCACAGGACATCAGCTTTCCCTCACTTTGCTCCTTCCAAGCCCTTGGCAGCCCAGTTCCTGCAGTTGCCTGTTCCTTCCTGAGTTTCCTGAGCTGTGCCAGATGATCCAGGGTTGTTGCTGGATCTGTCCTGTAATCGGGAATTCAGTTGCTGGCTCTCGTGTGGACTAACACAGCTCTCACTTTAAAATTGGATGAAGTGCTCAAGGGTATTTTTCTTATTTTGTTCTGATTTTTTGGGGGAATAATGGTTTTGCCGTGCAAAAATAAATGAGGCTGCTAGACAAACAGCTTGGGTTGTTAGAGCCTCTCTCCAAGTAATTATGGTGTAATTCAGGCCTCTGAAATAAGAAGCAAACAATAAATAAATGATTAACCTGTCTTTAGAGTGTTGAAATCTCTATGTATTTTAAGGCTGTAGTGGGTAAACAGGAGCAAATGCGTGTTTGAACAGGCAATAGGGGAATGACAGGAGGATCAGGGAAGCAGAATCCACGAGAATTCCCAGCTCAGGACCTGCCCAGCTCCTGCCTGGGGTCAGTTATCTGTTTCTGGTATCAGTCTCCCTGTGGGATGGGTGTAACAGGCCGGGGCTCAGGTGTGTTTGAGGTGATTTTTGGGGTGTGAACTGGGAGTTCTTTGAAGAACAGAGCCATTTCTGTACGCAGAGAAATGAAAGAGCTGGCCAGTTCCTCCCTGGTGCTGCTGTGCACAGAGGGGAGCTGAGGGAGAATTTGGGCTGTTACTGGAATGGGACTCAGTCCTCACCTACACGAGGCCTCCACTGTGCCTTTTACAGACAAACTGCCCCGGGGCTGAGGTCTGCAGAGCCTGAGGGTCCCTGGCACCACTGGCACAGCCCATGGGTGCTCCCGCTGTGGAAGGGCAGGGAGGCAGAGGTTGGCACAGAGGGGAAAATGCACATCCTCCCTTTTCCTCCATCCTTCCCTTTTCCTCCATCTTCCCTTTCCCTCCCCTGTCTCCCACTCCAAGCAGCTTGTCACCTTCAGCCCCCCGAGGTGAAAAGTGACTCAAATTGGAAAGTAAAGCTGGGTCCCTTCACTGTGGCAGCAGAGCTCTGGGTCCTGTCAGCTGCCAGGTCCCACCTGGGTGTGAGCTGGGCAGGTGTCCCGGAGCTGCAGCTCCAGGGAGAGTTTATTCTCTAAAGCAAGGTGATGCTCCTTAAAATTAAGTGTCATTTCTCTCTTCTTGCTGATGTATTTCCTTGAACAGCAAAGAAAGGCTGCAGAAGAAAATTGAGTGGAGTTCCTGCCAAATTGAAACACACTGTAGTGATAAATATGGTTCTGAATAAACCTCCTTGTAGTCACAAATCAATTAATCTTTTTTTTTCCCTGTGTGCTCCATCCTAAGGATTTACTTTCTCATTGAGCTTTCCTAGCTCGTGCAGTGCCTAATTCCTCACCTGGATAAATAACTGGTGGCATTTTTATTCCACAGCAAACCGGCATTATCTTTCTTGCTGTGTACAAGCAAAGGGAATTTTATTTATTTGTTTCTTCATTTCCCCCGGAGCAAACTCTGGGAGTTGGGGCTTGGAATAAAGCAGAGTTTGGGGCTTGGTGAGGAGCAGCTCTGCCACGGTTCAAGGAGCGTTTGGAGAGCGCTCCCAGGGACAGGGCGGGTTTTGTCTTGGATTGTTGGGGTGTCTGTGCAGGGCCAGGAGCTGGACTGGATGATCCCTGGTGGGGCTTTTCCAGCTTCCATGAGCAGCCTCAGAAGACAAGGGGGCTTCTCCCATCAGTTTACTGGAGCCCTTTGGTTTGCCAGCCCCCCTTGGCTGAGGATGCACCGTGGACTTTTAGGGAAGGGCTGTCCCACAGTTTGGGCAGAGCTCTTTCCTGCTCTTGTCCTGCTCAGAGCCAGCCTAAAGCCCTGCAGAGTTCAGCTCAGGGCTGGGATGAGCAGGGACAGAGCAGAAACTTCCCACCTTGTGTGGCAGGAACTCTTTCTTCAGCCTTCTGCTTCTCTGGGGGTGAGTTAAAAATAGAGATTAAAGAAGACCAAGCACAGGATTGAGTGTGAACCTCCCGTGTGCTCGGTGGCACCTGGAGCTGCAGCACATCCTCAGCCTGGGCTGCTCTGCAGGGATAGAGGCTCTGGAGTGAGCCCAGAGTGGGGGGCTGAGTGTCAGATCCAGAGTTCTGGGCAGGGGCTGGGAGCAGGGCAGAGCTGACCTGGGAATTCATCAGGAATTGAACTGGAATGGGAGAATTGCTGGGTGTAAGAAGAGCAAAGGAGATGGGAAGGGGCTGGAGCCCCAGGAGCAGCTGAGGGAGCTGGGAAAGGGGCTCAGCCTGGAGAAAAGGAGGCTCAGGGGGGACCTTGTGGCTCTGCACAAGTCCCTGACAGGAGGGGGCAGCCGGGGGGGTCGGGCTCTGCTTGCAGGGAACAGGGACAGGAGGAGAGGGAACGGCTTCAGGCTGGGCCAGGGGAGGGGCAGGTTGGATTTTGGGGAATATTTCTTCCTGAAAGGGTTGTCCAGCAGTGGTGGAGTCCCTGCCCTGGAGGGGTCCAACAGATGTGTGGATGTGGCACTTGGGGACGTGGGGCAGTGGTGGTCCTGGCAGTGCTGGGGGAACAGATGGATTCAATGATCTTTTACAACCCAAAGAACTCCATGATTTTATCCTGACCTCGCCTGCCAGCACTACCCAGTGCCAGAACACCTCCTGAGCTCCAGCAGTGCAGGAGATCCCTGCTGAACTCTTTCAGCTCCCCTTCCCCAAGCCCTCACATTGAGACGTGTGACAGCTCTGCCTCTGCTCCCTGCAAACACAGGGGAGAAATTACAAGAAATAATCCATGGTCTTGTACTTCTGAGTAAACTTAAAAAACTCATTCCAAAGGTCTGCTGGGCGAGCAGCTCACTGAGAGGTGTAAACATCACTGACTGGCTTCTACAGTGCTTCTGCAGCATGCATTTTTCAGCTTTTTTCTGCTGTCTTTAATATGTGGGAGTTGGGATGAGGGTGATCAACATCCTCATCCCACAGCCTACGAATGGAGTGGCCAGGTGGTGAAGGTGAAGGATGCTACACAGAAGGGGACAATCTTTGGGAGTGCTCTTAGACTCTGGGCAAGGGTAATGGATGGTAGAGAATTTATATCCTGAATTATGAACCCCCTGCATGCTCCCCCTGGGGTTTGCCTCACAGAAATGTTTCCAAGAGGACAGGGACCAGAGCAGGAAGCTGGAATTCAGCTTGCACAGGCCCCACGAGCTTTCCTTTCATCCCTTGTAGATGTGAAATATTGACTCAAGTTCTGAAATCCTGAGACATGGATATTTAAAATCTCTGAGGAGCTCTCCTGCTCTGAAAGATTGTCCCTCATTAGCATCACATCAAGGATGGTCCCTGAAAAGAGGAATCTTTGTGTATCAGCACAGAGGGCCTTTAAATGCCCTGCTTGGTTTGTGGCCTGGGGTTTCTGAACGAGAGGGGTTTTTTTCTGGTTCTGTGTGGGAGAGAAAAAAGGCAAGGGAGTATTAATTGCTTGCAAATGCTCTTTCAAAAGTCATGGAAAGGGTGAGCTCCTGGAAGGGGCCTTTGTGGAAGGTTTGGGGTTTCCCACCACAGGACCTGGGCTTTAACCAGCAGGTGAGAAAAGCCTTTTGCTGCCTGTAGATGTGGCAGGGAACAAGGTGGGGCTGGGATGAGGCAGAAGGATGCCAGGGGGTGGCTGGGTGCCTCTTCTGTCTTGGAGGAGGGTCCTGCTGCCAGGATATCCTCTGCCATCACTGAGAGTCACCAGGCTCGGACAAATTCTTAGCAGTGAGGAACTGTCTGAAAATGACAAAGGTTTGCCAGCTGCAAACATCAGTTACAGCCAGCAGCAATGGAAGCCAGGAGCAGATGGTTCATAAAGCATCGTGGCAGCTCTAGGAGTTACCAGTTTAATTTACTGGTGGCAGTGGCAGGCCTTTGTTATCAGCTTGGCCAAGGGAGTCTCCTTTCGGTCCACAAGATCCGTCCCCTCATCCTCCTTTTTGTGCCTTCTTGCCCCAGATGAAGGAGGGTGTTCAGCATGAACTCCAAGCCCTGGCTGTGTAACCATTCCCTCCTTGACCCAGGGATACCCTGGTGGAAGTTTTCTCTCTCTTTGTATCAAGGACTTCCCACCAAGGTCCCAAAAGACTGAGCAGCCAGGTGTGGAGCGCACAGCAGGAGCAGCCCATGGTGCAAAGGCCTGGGAGTGGGAACAGCTGGACAAAGGTGCAGCGAGGTGTCAGAGGTTCCCCAGGGCCACACATCTGATGCCTTAATGGGCTACCTAAAAACAGAGGCCAGACAACATGAAGAGAATAAAAGCGGTTCTATTTACTGAAGGGTCTTCAGGTACATTTAGGGCAGTCAAAGCCCCCAGGGGCTACACTCAAAATGGACCACGGGCTCACGGGGTTCATACTTTTGTAAGTTTGGTCCTTTTGCCTATCGGGGTTATTCCACCAATTACACCTTCAGGTAATGAAGTCATTACCCCAAGTTTGCTGCCCCCCAACTCACTGTGGTTTACATTTCTCAGGGCCTGAGCCAGTGAGGTGTCCTTGAGTTTCAGGCCTAGAGAGGAATTGTTTTGTCTGACCAGAATGGGAGAACAGCAGCTAACAGGCTGTGTGGAGTTTAGAGTTATACACCGAAGAATTACAGGATGTGAAAAATATAAAAGCTAAAATCCTAAGGCATCACATCGGGCTGTGTGGCAGGACTGCAGCCAGGCTGTGCCTGAGAGCCAAACACCAATTCCCAGCCTCTCTCAGTCTGGCACAGCATGGAACAGAAAACAACTGATCCCGCTGGGAAAAGCCCATGTGTTACATGACACCTCCTGGAAACCCTGAGAGGGGTGGAGGTGTCGCCCACAAACCTTCCTGGCACACCCAGAGCAGTACCTTTGGTGTCCTAAAACCTGAACAACCCCACGGAGTGATGCAGAAGGGCCCAGGAGCCCTCAGCACTGCACTGAGGGTGCCCTGCTGACCCCCAGCCACGCCTGGGGACTCGGTGGCACAGCAGGGCCCAGCTGGCTGTGGCAGGGCAGTGACAGCAGCAGGGGAGGGGTTCTGATGTATAATCCATGAGGCTGGCTTTGTGACAGCCCTGTCACTGCAGAACCAGGCCCCTGGGGCTGTGCATCACGAGGCAGCTCCAGGGAGCCCTCGGGGGCTGTGGCAGAGCTCGGCTCTGGCTGCTGCTGAAGAGAAGCTGCAAATGTCACGGGTGGGACATTTTCTGAAAGCACCTGTGACTGTTCCTGCAGGGCCTCCAGGGGTGTTGGGTGTTGGTGTTTCCCACCTTTTGCCCCTGAGGCACCAAGGGAGCCCAGCTGTGGAGAGATTTCAAGTTGTGGAGAAGTATAAAGAGTTTGTAGTGATTTCATCCAAATCAGAGGGTGATGGGGTGATGTCCACGAGGACAGCCTGGCTTTGGAAAGAGGGACAGCAGCGACACTGGCTTCCCCAAAAAAGTCTGTCTTTCGGAAGGCTCTGGAATACCTGTACTTAACCAACAGCAGGGCTGTGCTGCTGTAGGCCCATAATGGCACCAAAATCCTGGCACAACCAAGACTGCCTGCTGGGTTAACACAGCTTTGGGATTAAGAGCAGCTTTGGAAGGGTTTGGGAGGATGGAGTGAATGTGGCAGGGGACATGTTTGGGATTTCTCCATGGCCCTAAGGACAGGGAGGCCTGGGTGGCCACGCTGCCACCCCTGGGAGCTCTGGAGGAGCACCTGAGCTGCAGAGCTGGGCAGGGGTTGGTGAGTGTGGTGTGCCAGGGCCCAGCCCCAAAGGCACAAAGAGCAGGGAAGACACCTGACACATTCTCTCCAGGTGTTTTGGTGGGAAAGGTTCCTGCTGCATTGCTGACAATAACCAGGTGACCAGCTGAGGGAATTTGTGGTGATGACACCTCTCTAGTGTTGAGCTTCCCCTGCAGTATTTGGGAAGCCAGTGGGATGGATTTCAGAGCCATTTTCCTCAGAGCAGTCAGAGAAAAGAGGGATCTGCCCCAAATCGATGGGGTTCAGCATTGTGGGCGTCCAGGTCACCTTTGGAGATTGGATTTTGGTTCTGAGGACTTCTGAGCACTGCTGAGTGATTTGCTGCCGTGAAGAGCTGAGGTTTTGGGATGCAATTACTCTTCCTTGTGAGCCAGAACTTCACGAACTCCTCTAACTGTCCCTCAGTGTCAATGGAAGCAACATTTACAGGAAATGAACTTCTTGATGGACAACTGCTCCTGCCCCCAAACTTCCAGCAGAATCCCTTGGTTTTCTTACTGAGATCAATACGTTCTCATCCAACATCGCCCTGCTCAATATTCAGCCTCTGAAAGGAGAGAGAGGGGCAGAAGGGAGGCAGTGGAGTTGCAAATGCAGACTGACAAGGATAGGGAGAGCAAAGTCTCCTAGAGCTGAGCTGGAATCCTGCTGGACACAAGGTGCTGAGCATCCTCATCACCCATGAGATCCAGCTCTGGCATCTGTCTCAAAAAAGTTGCTGGTGCTCAGCACCCTGCAGGATTTGCCCGTTTGTGCAGGGGAAAGGATCAGACAAATACTGGCATATATTTCTGCTGAGTTTTCAGCAGGTAAATGGATGAGTTTGGAATTACTCACCATATGTTCCCCTTTGGGCATCAGGCTCTGCGCTCTGCGCCTTGCTGCCGGGGACTGGAGTGATGGAGCAGGGGAGGATCTCAGACCTGGCTGCCACAGCCCTTCTCCTTTGCTCAGCACTTTGAAACACCAATATTTAATGCAGTGTCTTTCCTTCCTTCTGCTGCAACTCCCCGCGGACCTTTCCACCCACTTGTGCACTCAGCATGTTCTGCTCCCCCTCACATATGGCACGCTGAATTTTCCCGGGATTAAAACCCTAACCCGGGGAAGATTCGATGCTCCAAAAAATGTAGCAGTGAAATTAGAAACATGAAAATACGAGGGCCACTGGAAGGGAAGGGGATTCCACCCAGGAAATAACAAAGGGATCTGTCTGCGGCACGTCCTGCTGTGTTGGTGAGCAGGGGCTGGATGGAGCTCTTGGAGGAGCTGGGTGTTTTGTGAGGGTGACTTTGAGCACCTGGCTCTGGGAGAGGGCGGGCAGAGCCCGGCTCTGTGGCCGTGCAGGCCTGGGGCTGTTGGCAGCTGTGTGTCCGCAGGCCGTGCCCTCCCCTGTTCCCACAGCCCCTCCTGCACCTCGGGGACCTCTGCTGAGCCCGCTGCCCTGGGCTGGGCCTTCTCTCCTGTCCCAGTCCCTCTGGAGGCCGACTCCTGCTCCTGGAGAAAGCACCCTGGTGTTAACCAGGCTGGGGTGGGCAGCCAGAGGCGTGTTGTGGAGTCTGGGGGGTGTTCAGGGACTCCGAGAGCAGTGCAGGTGCTGAGGACATCCACTCTGCCTCACTGCAGGGGGCTGTGTGCAGCTGCTGCCTGAGGGTGAGCTCGGCTGTGCCCCGAGGGTGAGCCCGGCTCTGTCCTGAGGGGGAGCCCGGCTCTGTCCTGAGGGGGAGCCCGGCTGTGCCCCGAGGGGAGCCCGGCTCTGTCCTGAGGGGGAGCCCGGCTGTGCCCC
>VZRQ01009139.1:165873-200780 GCA_013397975.1 Machaerirhynchus nigripectus | reverse complement strand
AACTGTGTTTCCAGGGGTGCTCCAGATGAAGGGCTGGACTCTCATGGTACCCCAGGAATGCTCCATCAGTGATGCCCTGGGCATGGATTTCCTTTGTCTCCTAAAAACTGCTGGAGGGCGAGAGGAGTTCCCAGACCAGGTGGAAGGCAGCAGTTTTGTTTATCAGTGTTAATTAGAATGAGCTGGTTTGGCCTCACTGGAGCAGGATAAGGGTGGAATGGATAACATCAGTTGGAGTTCGATGCCAAGGACGTGTTTAGGGTTTTGCTGCGTTGGAGTTAAAGAGAGGATCGGGAGTAAGTGCTGATCCTGTGGAAAATACATATTTTGGGGTTCTTTCACATCTTCTAATTGCAAAAATTAGGTGCTGTTTGCAAGATTAGAACCAGAAATGGCCAAACTCTTTCTAAATGCTGAGGGACAGAGAGCTCTGGGGTCCCAGCACAGGGAGGACCTGGAGCTGCTGGAGCAGGTCTGGAGGAGGCACCAGCATGAGCAGAGGGATGGAGCAGCTCTGCTGGGGGGAGAGGCTGGGAGAGCTGGGATTGCTCAGCCTGGAGAGGAGAAGCTCTGGGGTGACCTCAGTGTGGCCTTGCAGGGCCTGAAGGAGCCAACAGGAAAGATGGAGAGAGAGTTTGGACAAGGGATGGAGGGACAGGACACCGGGAAAGGCTTCCCACTGCCAGAGGGCAGGGATGGATGGGATATTGGGAAGGAATTGTTCCCTGTGAGGGTGGGCAGGCCCTGGCACAGGGTGCCCAGAGCAGCTGTGGCTGCCCCTGGATCCCTGGCAGTGCCCAAGGCCAGGCTGGACGGGGCTGGGAGCAGCCTGGGACAGTGGGAGGTGTCCCTGCCCATGGCAGGGGTGGGGCTGGATCGGCTTTAAGGTCCTTCCAACCCAAACCAGTCTGGGACTCTGTGATACTATGGGTTATTAATGAGAGCAAAGTTTTGGTTTGTTTTTTCCCCGATCTGGGAGATTTTGCCCCAGGAGAGGTTATTTCAGTGCCTTTGCTGCCCCTGCTTCCCTTTGGTGTTGTCCAGCTGCAGGCAGGGAGCAGCAGTTTCGGGGAATGTGAATCTGGGCAGTGTTTTGCAGGACAGAACTCCTGGATTTTTTAAAACTGCCAGGCAAGAGTCTCTAAAATGCATCACAAGCCCTCAGTTTGGGGTTTAATGGTTCTCTTAATTCCCAGTGAATTCCTCAGCGAGAGCCTGCCAGGCACAATTTAGTGTCACCTGTGAAAATGTCAGTGTCACCTCTCAGAGCAGTGGGAGCGGGAGGAGGAGGCTGTGCAGCTCAGCAGCAGCAATGAAGTGCTCAGATGTGTTTCAGGTGGGGATCAGGAACCTTTCCTTGGCAGTCATTGTCCCGCAGAGGTTGTGTACACACTTATCCCACAGCTCCAGGAGAATCTGGGGCTGTCTTCAATCCCCTCCTTAACATTTCCACCTCCTGCCCCTGCAGCTGGCACCCAGATGTTGCAGCTTCTCCTCGGCTCTGCCTTAGGCTGTTAGAGCAGCACCTGTTCTCTGATTAAAATTCCTGATTAAAAGCTGGAGTGGAGTGAAAGTGCTCCTGGCTCTTTCGGCAGGTGGTGCTTTGTAGGAAAAGGGCACAGAGGGCAGAGCTGTTCCCCACTGGAGTAAAACCAGCAGCGGGTCCTGGCACGGGACTGGAGTTTTTGTGTTTCCTTCCCACTGCTGGTTTTCCACAAGCATGAAGGCCCTGCAAAGACACAGCGGAAATGCAGGTTGGGTTTGTCCAAGAACCAGAGGGCAGCTGGATTGGAATTCCTGGAGCGTGTCCTTAGGGAATGAACTCAGGGCAGCTCCCGGTTTGGTTCCGCAGCCTTTGCTGTGCAGGGCTCTGCAGGAACCCCTGGCAAAGGTTCCCTGCAAGTCCAACTTCTTTTCAGGACTTGAGGGACTGACATCCCCCCCTCCAGTCCCTCCCAGCCTGTGGTTTCCATCGGAGCCTGGATTTGTTAAAGGCTGCAGCCTGTTGGAGCTGTGCCAGGGCAAACTGCGGAGCCCTTCCCCCTGGAATCTGACACTGCTCAGCTTCGAGGCAAAACACCAGGAAGACTCGGCCCTTTGGCCGCAGAACTCCTGGAGCGTGAGGCAGATCCTTCCTGAGCCGCATGGGAACGGTGAAGCCCTTGGGATTCCCCGTGCCAGGGTGTCACCTTGCCCCAGGAGGTGGGAGCAGCTCCCTCTGCTCCCAGCTGCATTTTCATCCATCAGGCTCCAAACCCACCCTGCTGAGCTGGAAACCCCCCGTGTCACCCCCACACAGCAGGACTGGCTGGGTGACAGGCAGGTCCCTCCTGTGCTGTGCCAGCCCTGGGACTGGGGAGCCAGGATTCCCCTGTCCCCGTCCCTCTCAGCCCTGCAGCTTTGCTGCCACGTTGGTTGTGGCGTGCAGGGAAGCTCTGCAAGCCCAGGAATGAACTCTGAGCTCACTCATTGCTGCTGAGTGCTGTGAGTGCAGCCAGGGAATGGGGTCCTGCCCCTCGGGGTCCCACCTGGAGGGGAAAGGGCCCTGTTTCCTGCATTCTTTTGCTCCCTGAATGCTGACATCAAACCAGCTCCCCTCATGCGCAGTGTAGCATTAAATCCTGGCTCTTCAGCTCCAGTTCTGCCTGGGCTGATGCCACCTGGACACAGCTGAGCCCCTTCATACCATCTTGTCACCTCACTGCTGGGTGACAGAGGGCAGGAGCTGCCTGGGGATGGCCCCTGGCTGCTCAGCCTGTGAGCCAAACACATTTTTTTAAACTTTTCTTATACATTGCATCCAGGAAGGTGAACTCTTGCCACCCAGGAGCTTGCTGAGGGTTTTGCCAACAACTTTGAGAGGGTCTTGAATGCAAGTCTCCACTCAAGAGAGGAGGCTCCAGAGAGCTGGAATCCCTCTGTTCTGGAGCCAGGCTGGGAGAGCTGGGGGTGTTCAGGATGGAGCTGAGAAGGTTTTGGAGAGACCTCAGAGCCCCTTCCAGGGCCTAAAGGGGCTCCAGGAGAGCTGGAGAGGGACTGGGGACAAGGGATGGAGGGACAGCACACAGGGAATTACTTCCCACTGCCATTCCAGAGGGCAGGGATGGATGGGATATTGGGAAGGAATTGTTCCCTGGGAGGGTGGGCAGGCCCTGGCACAGGGTGCCCAGAGCAGCTGTGGCTGCCCCTGGATCCCTGGCAGTGCCCAAGGCCAGGCTGGACGGGGCTGGGAGCAGCCTGGGGCAGTGGGAGGTGTCCCTGCCATGGCAGGGGCTTGAAGGGTGTGATCCCTAAAGTCCCTTTAAAACCAAGCCACTGTGGGATCCTGGGATTTAAGAAAAATCAAAGGGGGTTTAAGAAAAATCAAAGCATTTGGCATTTGGTGATTTAACACCCCCACAAAGAACAAGCCAAAGCAAACTAAAAAAGCAACACCAGCGCCCTCCCCACTCTCAAAAGGGACGTAAAAACCACAAGCAGCTGTCCCAGAGGGGGCTCATGGTGAATGTGCCCCCTCCCAGCAGAAGTCAGGCAAGGCTGTGCTGGTGCTCGGGGTTTGCAGTCGGGAGCTGATCCCCAGCACTCTCGTGGCTGCCCTGTGCTCAGCACCGCTCCACTCTGCCTTTGCAAAGAGCTCTTGCAGCACTCTGTGCTTCCCAGCCTGTTCAGCTGAGGCAGGAAACAGATTCCCATGGGTCTCCTGGGGAGATCAGGGTACCTGGGATGGGGTTTCTGCTTTGGGAGCTGTTGGCCCTGAGTTTCCTGACTGCAGACGAGCGGCTGGGATAAGTCTCTGTGAAACATCGGGGTCTGTGCGCTCTGGTTCATGGATTCAGGTGAATCCCAACCATCCTCTCCACCCCTGAGTTCCCTTCCCTGGCAATCATCTTTACCAAGCTCACATTTCCATTTTGCTGCAGTTCTCCCCATTTTCGTTTTTCTTTCCCATCAGCTCCGCTCGGTGTTTTAAACAAAACAAAGCAAACCCAGCGCTGAGCAATGGGAGTGACATTTGCTGTTCAAGGCTGGAGGCACAGGACGGATCTGCTGTGTTTCCCAGACCTGCGCTGCCGTGCCAGGGATGCGTGAAGGGTGAGATGAAGCTGGGAGCTCCCTCCCCAGCAATAGCTGCTATCAGGGAGGTGTCACCAGAAATGCATTGCTCAGCTCCCCGAGGTGCTCACGGGGCTGTTTGGCTGCTCCGGCTGTCAATAACCATTCCTCACACCCCATGATGTGCATGGAAATCGCTCACCTAAACTCTGTCTGCAGGAATAGCCCTGAAATTCCCAAGGGCTGGAGGCTCCTGAATCTTTCCCAGCCTTTGCAGGGATCCATCAGAGAGCACCGGGGGCTGTGCAAACCCCGCTGCCGATGGCATCACCCACCACAAGCTGCTGGCAGCGCCTGGAATGTAGAGCTGGGGAGGAACTGGTGTTTAGGAGCTGCTGCTGAGGGTTTGAAGGGAACTGGGACCAGTGGGTGAGGTGTGGCTGTGCTGGAGGTTTGAATGTGACTGTGCAAAATAACCCCAAAATCGCCCTGTAGTGGCAGAGGGGCTCTGGGGCTGCTCCCCCAGCACAACTTGACCTAACCATGGCCTCAGCCTTTCCCTGCTCTGCTGTTCCTGTTGTTCCTAGAAGCTGACAGGGACTTGTGCTCTATTCTACCTGTCAAGGGAATTACTTCTCCACTCAGCTTTGTGGCAGGCCACGGCTCCTCTGTGTGTTTGTCCCCAGACGCACGGCTCAGGCTCACAGCATCTTTGTTCCAGGCGGTGATTTGCTCAGGGAGATTCCTCTCCCGATTTCTGCAGTTTGGTTTGAGTGTTCAGAGATTAAAAATGGTGTTTCAGCCGTACACAGAGTGGGTTTGTTCCAGAGAGATGCTCACCCGAGCCCATCTTCACCTTTAAAAGTCAGTTTATTGTCGTTTCTTTCATCTGATGTCACTTGGAGCAGGTGGGGGAGCTGCATGAGTATTTTGGTGAAAGATAGGTCAGAAATCCCTGCCCAAGTCCCACTTTGGGACCAAGCTCAGGCTCATGGTGTCAACCCTGATCCTCCAGCCCCAGCTCGGTGCTTTAACCAGGGCATGGTTGTTGTTGTGCCTGAGACAAAGAGAACTTTGTTTACCTGCAGAATTTGCTCACTGTGATTTTTATGCTCAGTGGAGAGGAAGAACATGCCTGAAAATCAGCTGCTTGGCTGCCCTTGAGAGAAAATACATTCATGTTAAAAACAGCAAAGTAAATAACACGGCCCTGTTAAGTGCCTGATAGTTATACATATTACATCCCAGAGTAATTACCATTTAATTAGCACTCTGGCAGCAGTGCAAGGAGATGGAGTTACAGCGCAGTTACTGCTGAAGGGTCCTGCTCCTGCTGAGGAATTCCTGCATTCCTGGAAGGGCCCTTCAGGAGTGTGAGCAGCACCAGGGCAGCAGAGACCCCAAACCTGCAGGGTTCCCATTGCTCCGGCCACAAGGAACGAGATGCTCCCACCTGAAAGGCAGTGGGAGTGGATTTAGGATGAGATTTGGGATTAGATGAACCCGTGCAGTCTTGGCCACACCAACTCTGGTCACCATCTGAGGGGTTTCTGAGGAGAAATGTTTGGCCCCCTTTTCCTTTCCCTTTTCCTGCACTTCATTTTGTTGTGAGTCAGGTTGTAAGTGCCAAGTGTTAAAGAGATCAGCGTTATTCCTCTTGGAGTATTTTTATATTCAATACTAATATCTATTTCCTTTTTATTGCACCTGAACTTGAGGGTTTGGCGTGGAAGGGTTGAAATGAGACGGTCTGCAAGGTTCCACACCCAACCATTTTGGGCNGGTTCCACCCCCAACCATTTTGGGATTCTCTGAAATAAAAGGCCACCAAATCGTTGCCCTTCCCAGGGGTGAAATCTCAGCATGCACGTGCTGTCACTGGGGGTTCGAAATGGTGCAAATGCAAATCCTTAAATCTGGGATTTCTGATCACACTTCACTGTCTCTCGAGGAGCTGGGGACTGGTTTGAAGGTGCTGTGAGTGTTACACCCCAGATCTGGTGCGGCCCCTCCCGCTCTGCTGCCAGCTGCCAATGAGCTGGATTTCAGTGGCTGCCAATTAGCACAAATGAGCTTTTAAACTGCCTCCGGGGGGACTTTGAAGCCACTGGCTGACTTTGTCCTGGGGAGTTGTGCATCCCCCGCCGTGAAATAAATAGGTCTTAGTTGCATAGGCAAACACTGCCCTTTTAATGGAGAATTCCCGTGGGACTGCAGCCCCCAAGGAGCTCTGAGGAGGTGCTCGAGGCTGGGTTGAGGTGACTGATGGTCACTGAGGGTGGTTAATAAGGGGGTGTGCTCTCCTTACTTGCCAACCCCCCAGAAGTAGTTTAAATTTTTAAATTTAATTTAATTTAAATTTAAAGTTTTATTTGTGCTAATTGGCAGCCACTGAAATCCAGCTCATTGGCAGCTGGCAGCAGAGCAGGAGGGGCTGCACCAGATCTGGGGTGTAACACTCAGCACCTTCAAACCAGTCCCCAGCTCCTCGAGAGACAATGAAGTGTGATCATAAATCCCAGATTTAAGGACTTGTATTTGCACCATTTCGAACCCCCAGTGACAGCACGTGCATGCTGAGATTTCACCTCTGGGAAGGGCGAAGATTTGGTGGCCTTTTATTTCAGAGAATCCCAAAATGGTTGGGGGTGGAACCTTGCAGACCGTCTCATTTCAACCCCTCCACGCCAAACCCTCAAGTTCAGGTGCAATAAAAAGGAAATAGATATTAGCATTGAATATAAAAATACTCCAAGAGGATTAACGCTGATGTCTGGAGCAGCAGCTCTGCTGAGCAGGGACCCCCAGGTGGGGACACCTGCATTTCCTCACCTCCCGGCTCGGGTTACAATTTCAAATTGCTTCTTGTTGTCAGAGCTTTATCTGCTGCTGGTGACCACGTTCTAACTGAGACAGCAGCAAACATCCGTGTCCTGGTGGAGCCCAGGCTGGGGCTCACTCCTGGGGCTGGTCACAGGGTGTGCTGGATCGTTTCTGTGCAGGGAAAAGGGAATGGCGATTTCCAGATCTGCTCTGAGGGGCACAGCCTTAGGGGGCCTGTCACAGAGGGAAAATAAAACCAGGTTAACCAGGTACTGGGCCTTCCTGACTCCTCATCCCGGCTAATCTGGGCTCCCTTTGTGTCCTGCCTTGATCTGCAGTGGCTTTCCAGGCAGGGAAAGTGTTTTTCTTGCATCTTTTATGCATTTTTCGGTGGCTTCCAGTATGAGCCAGTGCACAAATGCAAATCCTGCTCTGCTTTATCTCAGCCCCCAGCCTGAGACTGTGTGGCCTCTCCTGTGGGAGTGTCCTTAATAAATCACAGGGAGCAATCACAGTTGTTCCCCCAGTTCTGCCTTGGTGGATAAATGGGGCCCATTAAGGGTCAAACCCCCAGCATGCAGATGTTTGCAGATGTTTGCAGGTGTGCTGCAGGGGCTGTGGGAAGGATCCTCAGCTCCCTGGGGAGGCACCTGGACACGTCCCCGAGTGCCAGAGGGTCCCCCCAGAGTGAAGGACGGGGTACCCCTGAGTACCTCCAGCCAGAGTCCTGCAAGTGCCAGGAAATGGGCTGAGCCCAGGAGCCCTGTTCCAAGTTCATCCCGAGGGACAACCCTGCCATTGCAGCTATTGCCTCTGTTTCTCAACAGCACCAAGTCCCATTTGAAGGAAATTGTCAAATTAGCTTTGGCCACGTTCAGGCAAAGCATTTAACTCCTTTGTGCCTCTGTTTCCTCCTCTGTCAGGTGAGTTTAACACCTGGATGCTCGTGAGAAAAACCCTTTCTGAATCAGTTTAGTGCTGTCCCCTCTGGAGCTGCTGAATTCACTGCTGATGCTGCTGATGCTTGGCCAAGGTGGCTTCTCTGGGGTTTGTACTCTGGGGCTCAGAGTGCAGCCCCCAAATGCTGCCCCTGCTGTGACAGAGAGGACAGGAGCACCAGGACCACTGGAGATGTCACCTGGGGCTATTTCCAGTGATGGAGAGCAGCCCCAAACACTTCCTGCACGATCTCCTGACCCTGAGAAAGGCTCAGCCCAGCTCGAGGCTCTCGGCCTGGAAGGGTTTTCCAGGCTGGTGCCTTTAGTGAGGTCCCAGCAGGGTGGATGTGGGAGCTGGATGGGCTCTTGGCATGAGGGCTCCTGCTGTGGGAATGGGATCAGCCCTGATCCTTGGGCTGGAGTTTCACTTCAGGTGACAACACACAGAGAGCTGGGGACAATTGCTCCCTGCACATCAGAATTTTGGCAGCCTAGAGCAGCACATCCATCCGGAAACTCCTGCAAGAAGCGCCTGGGGCGTGAAGGAGGTGTCCAAGCACCCAGGGATCCTCAGTGCTGGGGCATCCTTGGGGTTTGAAAACACACCAGGAAGGAAAAGGCTTTTAGGCAGTGACTGAGGCAGCAGTTTTCATCCTGGAGGGGAAATTTTGCCGGAATAGAAACCAGCGGTGGTTCCCAGGCTGTGCCTGAGCACTGGGTGGGCACCAGCTTTGGAAGCTGCTGGGGTTGGCAGCAAGGCTGGGAAGCAGCCAGTCCTTGCTCAGGAGGTTGTTACCACCAGTGCTTTTCCCCCCAGAGACTGAGGGGTCTGGCACGCACGGCAGTATCAGCAGTGAGCTCAGCAGCTCCAGTGGGGAAGGCACTAAACTGATTTAGAAAGGGTGTTTCTCCAGGTGTTAAACTCACCTGACAGAGGAGGAAACAGAGGCACAAAGGAGTTAAATGCTTTGCCTGAAGTCCCAGAACAGGCAGAGAACAGTGACAAAGTCAAATGTGTGTTCAGCAAGGTCACAGGCATAGGTAGATGTGAGAGGTTTTTAAAAAACACAGTTTTCACAGCCTCCTTGCCATTCAAAGTTTAAGTGGCAATAATCTGCAGTAAATGCAGCGAAGCCATTCAGTCCAGCATCTCTTTTATGTGGTATCTCTTATTTTTAATTTGTTTCACAGGTTCTGTGGTACTTAGCAGCAGCAGGGAAATAAACCCATTGGAAACAGACAATTAACCCCGGGCAGGGGGGCAGGGACACCACAGTCGTTCAAGGAACAGCTCTTGGAGATGCTGCCCTGGGGGTGGGATTAAGGAAGGGACGCTGCTGGGGGCTAAAATGCCATTCCTTCCTGGGCATTTGGTCACATTGCTGGGAAGCACATCCAGCTTTCTGCATTCCCCTGGCAGTGAAGGGGCACGGGCAGCGTGGCTCTTCCCAGCCCCTGCTCTGCACGGAGATGTCCCCCAGCGGAGGCAGGGAATGTGTGATGCCCCCTTGGAGACGTGCTCTGTGTGACACTGGATTCTGGGCTTTTGCCATCAGGCTCCTGCCTGGGCAGTGCCAGCAGCTGCCTCCCCCGGGCACCCTGGGCTCGGGCACTCGGCCCTTCCTGCAGAAATCCATGGGCTGAGGGCACTTCCAAAGCAAACCCCACTCCACGGAATGCATCCTGCCTGCCTGGGGGGTTTGAGATTCAGAGAAGCTGGGACCGGGTAAGGAAGGGGTGGGATGGAGGCACCACGTGTTTGGGATTGGGAGGAGCTGGGATGGGGTAAGGAAGGGGTGGGATGGAGGCACCACGTGTTTGGGATTGGGAGAAGCTGGGATGGGGTAAGGAAGGGGTGGGATGGAGGCACCACGTGTTTGGGATTGGGAGAAGCTGGGATGGGGTAAGGAAGTGTTGGGATGGAGGCACCACGTGTTTGGGGTTGTGTCTGAGGAGCCCGTGGGGAGAAGGCTGAGAGGGCCACGGCCAGGCTGAGGGGTTCTGCCTCATCCTCACCCTCTCTGTTGCCTCCTGGGTGTGGCCCAGCCCTCTCTGAGGACAGGGAGAGGGATGAAGCTGAGGGGGACAAGGGGCAGCTGGGGCAGGGCCAGCTTTGTCACTGGGTCTCTGGTTCGCTCTGCCTGACCCCATTTCCCTGTGCAGGGACTTCCCTCGTCCCGGTGCAATCCCATTTCAGGGAACGGGTTCACTCCAGCTCGAGGCTCTGCCCAACCTCTCCCACACCAGGCTCCCCCTCCAGGGACCCCAGGGGCCAGGTCAGGCTCTGCAGGGCAGCTCCCAAGGGAGTGGATGGTCCAGAAGCCAAGTGCCACTGGAAACCAGACCTGCTGCTGTCCAGTGACTTTTTAACTCCTCCAGTTCCTCTCCTCCTCCCTTGCTCTGCCCCGGGCCCTGAGGGAGCAGAGCTTTCCTCTGTGGCTGTGCAGAGGGGTTGGCTGCAGGTGCCCCGAGCACAGGATGTCACCTGGGCGTGGTGGCAGCTCCAGGGTGGCCTGGGGACACTCAGCAGGGGTGCTGCCCCTCAGTCCCCCCCAGAGCCATCCTGCTGAGCTCAGACTGGGCCCAGCGTGGTGCTGCAGTGGCTGGCCAGGTCAGGGAGCAGTCAGAGCTGGAGGCTCCATCCTGGCATCCCTGATCCCCAGGACACAGCTGGCTGCTGTGGAGCAGAGGGTTTGGATGGATTCAGCCTGGGGCAGGCTCTGGCTGTCCCTGTTTGATCAGCAGAGGGGTCAGTCCCTAATGCCACATCCTTGTATTACATTTCCACACCAGTATTCCCTTGTACAAACCTGTGTTTCTCATCCCAGACTTTAGTATTTATCTATTTATTCCCTGAGCACAGAGGGGACAGCACTGACAGTTGTTTCTTTTGCAAGCAGGTCCTTAATCTTGCCTCTGGCCAAGAGAAAATCCAGTGTTTTATCAGTGTCACTTGAAAATAAAGGTGGTGTTCTTCCCTTCCCTGCTGTCATCAGGGAAATCATGGATGGGCCACTAATTAAAGCCACAAGCCCTAATCTGGTAATTTACCTGACATTTTCTACATATTGTGAGTTGGTTGAATTTCAGCCCTGGAGCTCAGGGGCTCCCAGAGTTTCCTGCTGAGCTGCTGGGTCCCACCAGTGAGCCCCAGCTGGATCGGGGAGGTGCCGAGAGGCAGCAGGAGTGGGAAATCTCCAAATGGAAAATGGGATTGTTGTGCTGAGCCCCCGCCTGGAGCCCTGCGCAGTTCTGGTGTCCCCAGCGTGGGGAGGACGTGGAGATGTTGGGGCAAGGCCAGAGGAGGCCACAAAGGTGTTAAAGGGGCTGGAGCACCTCCCCATGGACACGGGCTGGGAGAGCTGGGACTGCTCAGGCTGGGGAAGAGGAGGTTGTGTGGAGACCTCAGAGCCCCTCCCAGGGTCTGCAGGGGCTCCAGGGGAGCCAGAGAGGGACCCTGCATCAGGAACTGCAGCGACAGGACACAGGGAATGGCTTCCCTCTGCCAGAGGGCAGGGATAGACGGGATATGGGGAATAAATCTTTCCCCGTGAGGGTGAGGGGGCCCTGGCAGAGGTTTTTCCCTGGATTCCCCACCCCTGGCAGTGCCCAAGGCCAGGCTGAATGGGGCTTGGAGCACCCTGGGGCAGTGGAAGGTGTCCCTGCCAGGTGGAACTGGATGAGCTTTAAGGTCTTTCCAACCCAACCCATTCTGTGATCCCCTGACTGTAAGAAGTGTGAATTCAGTGTGTTAAAGTAGCAGTGGCAGGGCTGGGAGGGGGACAAAGAACTTCCTTCTGGGCAGGTAAAGGACTGTCCCAAATGTCCCAAACGTGGGGCAGTGCCTTGTGGTGTGGAAGGTGAGCAGCTCCATGATCCAAGTTTATTAAAAGCAGCAGGAGTTTAACGGGAATTGGACACCCTGGAAGTTCTTCCAGTCTGCTCTCAGCCTCTTGCAGTCAATGGTAAAACCACTAATTATTTTTTTAATATCTTTTTTCTACATATTTTATAACCTGCTCTTTAGTGTAAAATTGGAAGCCAAATCCAATTGTGGGGGAAAATTAATTTCCTCGAATTGAAGGAGCAATCTCCTTGAGACTTTTTAATCATTAGATGATAACTGTGAGCTAAAGAAAGGAAGACCATTAAAGTAACTTAATAGAGCAGGATAAACGTTTTTCCCTGTATCTCCTTCATCTTTATTTAGAGATCCAGGAGGAGGATATTTCAGAAAAGCCGCTCTTCTTGACGTTTCTTCACTTGTTCTATAGAGAAACCAGCCAAAAGAGTGGCAAGGAAGGAACGCTGTGGAGTTCTGGATGCAAACCCAAGAATTCTGCCCAACATCTCTGCTCTTCCTTCCTGCCAAAGTCTGCTTTTCCTTTCTCATTAAAGGGAGAATAGCTATCGGGACAAATAAAAATGCATTCGGCTGAGCTGGGTGATTTTTAAAAACAAGCTCTGTTAATGCTTTTAATTAAGGGGCAGAGGAACAAGAGGCTTTATCAGCTCTTTGTCTGCAGGCCATTATTTCGTTGGGGATGAGCGATCCATTCTTGTCAGCGGCCACCTTTCTGAAGGATTTACCACCAAATCAAATGGTGTTTTTATTGAAATTGTTGAGCGCTGCTTGATTCCTCATTTATTTAATGCGGAGGCATTGTTAGAGAGGAGAATGGAGCACTTAATGTGGATTGCTTGAGGGACCAGGAGCGGTGCCTTGGGAGCTTCCCGGTGTCCTGGGCTGGAACAGGACGTGCAGCACAGTGGGGAAGAGGAAAACGTGGAGTCACTAAATCCCAGTTAAGCTGTTTCCAGGAGAATTTTGGGAAGGATTGGTGGCCCTGTGGTTTATAAAGTGAAGTCACGTTGTGAAGTCTCAGGAAGGAATCGTTCCCTGGGAGGGTGGTGAGGAGCTGGAATGGATGGCCCAGAGAAGCTGTGGCTGCCCCTGGATCCCTGGCAGTGCCCAAGGCCAGGCTGGACGGGGCTGGGAGCACCCTGGGACAGTGGGAGGTGTCCCTGCCCAGGGCAGGGGTGGCACTGGCTGGGCTTTAGGTGCCTTCCAACCCAACCCATTCCATGATTTATAAATAACAGTCAGAGAAGCTCTCTCACTCAGGAGGGTACAGCTCCTGTTCATGCCTCCTGAGCTGCTTCTGGTCCAGAAAACCTCATCCAGCTGGTTGAGAGTTCCCAGTGATCCACATTACTGGGTCCAAAATGCAGTTTCCTTTGTCTGAAAGTTTCACCTGGATTCCTTTTCTGGCTTTTACCTCTCCTCTGAGTGCCTTTAACAGGTTTTGACTGGAGAAGTCAGAGGTTTCCACACCTATTCCCAGTGGAGGAGATGAACTGGGTTGTTCATACTCTGGGTAAAACCAGAGCAATTTTCCCTTCTCCTAAATTCCAGGAGGTAATCTAGGATAATGGAACTATTAGATTTGGCATCTGTAAGGTGGTTGTCATTTCAGAAGGAATTGTTTCTGTTAATGGCAGTTAACTTGCTACAAATAAAGCAAGAGAATTGAAATCTTAAGTACCAGAGTGGCAGCAAACCATGAAACATTATCCTGCTCCGTGGAGGGAAGGCTGAGCCAGCTGTCAGGGAAGAAATCTATTGGAAAAACCCTCTGATGGATTCCAATTGGAGCTAATTTAACGTGGCAGCAGCACCCAGCTCTTCTGCTTTCTATTAGAAGTATTAAAATCTCCATAAATAATAATATTAAAGTGGGCAGAAGCTTTCATCCAAGGAACTCGGGGTTTTCACCAAGATGAGTTTGGCAGCTCTTGGTGGAGCTGAGCTGTGAAATTCTTGGAATTACTGAGCCCTGGGCTGCCCTGGGGACCCCAGGAGCTCCTGTGGCAGATTTGGGCACTGTGTGAGGTGTGGATGGAGAGCTGGAGCCTGGGCCTTGCTGTCTGTGAGCCAGGGCTGGGTGAATTTGGGGCTGTTCTCCACCTCTGCACGCCAAACCTGCTTAGTCCAGCCTTGGACAGGGCTGGAATGGGCTTTGAGCCAGGATTTGGGGGCTGCTGTTAAAACACAGGACCCTGTTGCCCCGTTCCTACCTCTCCAGCTTCCCTCTGGAGAGCAGGCATTCCTAGGTGCTGTGGGATTGCCATGGGCCATCCCATCCTCCTGCTCAGAGCTCGGAGCTCAGGGTGGGCAGAGAAGTTCTGGAACTCCCCAGAGAATCAAACCCTGGCAGGACCTCGCTGTAGAATTCACTGGCACCTCCCTGCTGGGCTCAGTGGATCGCTGGGTTTTTCCTTCACAGCGTGGATTCCAAGAGCAGCAGTCACTCGGGAGAATGCTTTTTGTGTTCCTGTTTTGGCAGGGGAATGTCCCGGGGGCAGGCTCTGCACACACCAGGGCAGCAGCAGCTGAGCGTCCCCGAGCAGCCCAGGGAACCGCGCGGGGCCGTTCCGCGCTGGGCTCCGGGCAAAGCGCAGCTTTAGGGACAGGGGCAGCCGTGTTAAACACTCCGCACATCCCCTGAAATGTGACCTCAGGGCGTGAATCGCAGCTCCTTCCACATCTCAGGGCAGCTGGGGCAGCTGGAGAGCTGGTCCGGGGGTTTGTGAGCAATGAGGCTCATTAGCAAACACAGCCACCTATTAATGTCCTTAAAACGGCCCAGCTGGGACAGATTAACCCCAGCACTGCGTTTCCTCCCTCCCTGTGCTGCTCCGTGGATGCTCCCAGTTCTCTCTGGTATTTCCCTGCCCAGCCCCTGTTCCTGGCTGCTCCTGCAGTGGGAGCTGAGAGCCCTGAGCTGGAGGGCGCGAGGTGCAGGTGGCTGTGACACCTTGCTCCCTAACCCGGATCTGATCCCTAAACCCCTGCTGGTACTGGGGCAACTGGGAAATGACCCCACAGACGGTTCTGAAACAGATTCTGAGGGATTTGCTGCTGCCAATCTGCAGCGAGCTGGTTGCTGGTGGTGATGGCTCCTTTGTGATTCCAACTGGAAACCCTCTTTCCTGGAATACCCCAAAAAGTAGATTCCATCCTAAAGTCTACTCCATGCTGGAAGTAAGAGAGAGGAAAGGGCATTATTGTATTTCCCTCATTTATGGGCAGGGGTTGTGCCCTTGCCCACAGACACCCCAAGGGATTTCCAGCAAAGCCACAACCTGAGAGCTCCTCCATAATTTACCCCCAGGAAAACCCTTTCTCCCGTTTGTACAGACTGAATTGAGCTTGGATTTTGGACAATTCACTGCAATGGTAAAAATTCTGGGCAATTTGATTGCAGTGGTAAAACAATGTCTTCAAAGGCACAGAGCTCATTCCCACAAAGTCTTTGGGATAAGCGGTGGTGGGTGGGAGGCACCTGAACCCAGCAGCTTTGCAGAAATGAGCCCGTGGCCCAGCAGGGGCTGGGGGACATCCCTAACTGTGCCCTCCTGGTCTCTCCCGGTGCAGGACCCCGGCCATGATCGGCTGCTCGTTCGTGGTGAACAGGAAGTTCTTCGGGGAGATCGGGCTGCTGGACCCCGGCATGGACGTGTACGGAGGGGAGAACATCGAGCTGGGCATCAAGGTTTGTGCCAAGAGAAATTTCAGCTCTCAGTATTTAAGGAGGAACCCAAAGCTTTTACTGAGTTGGCCGGAACAGTTACTGGAATCCTTCAGGGGAGCTGGGAGGTGATGGGATTCACAGCATTTTCGTTTCACTTCAAGGGAGAAAAATTGCTTGGTTTTAGGGGTGAGCTTAACTTTTTTCCTTGGATTTTAATCTGTCTGACCTGATGCAAAAAGCTGCTGGAATGAAAGGGCATTTCCAGCTTGAACCTGGCCGTGCTGTCACAGTGTTGCTGGAAGCTACAGGCGTCTTAAATACCAGGAAAATCACAGCTGGGTGAGCAGTGTTTGGGGGTGCTGGGACTCCTGTGAGTGTCTCAGGAAAACACAAAGCCTGCAAATATTTCACAGGCATTTAGCATCTGCAAATGAAACGTGTCCACAAGCACAGAACCCGCTCTGAGCAGTGAAACTCGACAAGCCAGGGTTTCAGAGCTGCCTCGGTGCCTCCACCCCGACAACATCCCTTGATTACTGTGTACAATATTAGATCTGGCTTAGTGGCTCGAGTGTTTACACACACTGAAGTGATTCATCAGTGATGAATTCCGTGTTCAGAGCAACCTGGGATGGCAGAGCCTGCGGAGATTCTCCCAGGCGTGGTTTGGAGTGCGACGCTCGTGCGTTAACGAGCTGATAGGGGGAGGCTGGAGACTTCTAACTGGAAAATTGCATTGATTGTGCTGTTATAAAAATGAAAAATCATTGTTCAGCTCCGAGATTTACCAGAGGATGTTTGCTTTGCTGGCAAGGCAAAGGAACTTTCAGAAATCTATTGTTGCTGGCTGTAGGGAGCAATAATCTCACTTAAACAAGGGAGTGGAAATTAAAGGTTCTAGATGTGCCACAGAGTTCCTGTCCTTGTGAAGTGATTGGTGCTCCTCCTGCAGTGGGGCTGGAGAGATCCCTCTCCAAACCCTGCTCCTCCTGTGGCTCCCCTGGCTTGTGTGGATTTGGGATTTTTGGTCTCAGTGTGGGGCTGCTCTTCTCATAATAATTCAGCTCTTTTGCCTGGTTTGGGGGGATTTCACTGAAGATTAGCTTTCTTAAGTGGAAAAACCAGATGGATGTCTCAGGGAAAGTGGTGAGCATTTGTCCTCTTCTTTTTCATGTGCTGGACTTTTTAGAAAGACCAGTAAACATCCTTTTGGAAAAAAATAATCCTTCCCTTCCCCAAGTGACTTTCCCAAGCTTGGCTTTCTAAGCCACGTTTCCACACTCGTGCTGTGGGTTCTGGTCAAGGTTTTTAAATTATTGGTGGTTTTGAGAGCCAAAATACTTAATACTGCCTTGTAAGGCTACACAGAAAGTAGAATTTTAAAGATTCTTGAGCTCCAGAAATCAATCTCTGTGCAAGTGTCTTATTTAGTGACCAAGATCTCGTGGCACAGCAGTAATGAAGGACTCTCGATTAATAAAATCCTTGTAAGGACCAGTGAATAGAAAATGACGAAGGCTTTCTGTGGGTGTTTTGCTGTTTTGCCTGACAAGTGGCTGTCTGGAGTCCCAGAAGTTATTTGGGGGTTCCTGGGTTGTTTCAGTGATTCCTGCTCGAAAATAAATGCAGGAAGCCTGCCTTTGCTTTTAGATAACGGAGCAAATTCCATCAGCGTTCTGGGAATCCTGAGACACTTTTTAAATGTTTTGTGGATGCCCTCTCTGCTCTGCACAGGTGCAGCCTCACCTCAAGTTCTGGGAGCAGTTCTGGCACCAAAATATCTGAAAAATCTAAAGCCAAAACTGCCCAAAGAACAAAAATGAAGCAACAAATCCATCGAGGCTACAAGAAAGACATGGAAAATGTGCAGTGTTTGAGGCCAAAGCACCAGCTAACCCTGTTATGGGAACTTCAGTCAAGGAATCTGAATAACAAATGGAAATAAAGAATTGAGAGGGTTGGGCTGGGCTAACCTGGAAGGGCCAAAGGCCTGTACAGGGGTCCTGTTTCATTAATGTGCTTCGGGGCGGGGGAGTCCCCATCCCTGAGGGCTTTAGCAGTGGGGATGTGGCACTTGGGGACGTGGGGCACTGCTGGCCTTGGCAGTGCTGGGGGGATGGTGGAACTCAAAGACCTCAGAGAAATTTTCCAGCCTGAAGAACTCCATGATTCTGTAAATGGGGTAAAATGAGCTGCAGTGTGCCTGTTGTGGGGAAACATCTGGGCCTTGTGTTTCTGTCAGCTGCTGAGTTCAGTGAGCAGAATGAGAAAAGCCCTGCAGGAACCTCTTCAAAACCCCTAAAAACCCCTTAAATAAAGAGCCCTGTCAGTCCCATTGCCAGGGTGGCTCTGGGTTCTCTGCACTCTGGGATTCCACAATTCCATTGCTCGAGGCTCCCCTGCCCATCCTGGCGAGGCTGTGGGGTCTGTGGGGTCTGTGGGTGCTATGTCCCCTTCTCCTGGCCCAGCTCCACCCCTGCTCTCTCTGAACAAGCTTTGGGCCAGCTCTTTACCCCTTTCCTGTTCTGGAGGAGTTCCTGCTCTGATTTCACAAACCTGGTGCCCAGTTCTCATGGCTTGACAGCGCTGCTGCTGCTGTGGGTCCCCAGCAGCTCTGGGTGGGAGTCCTGGCACAGAGACTTTGCTCCCCAGCCCTGCCCCTCCTGCTGAAAAGTTTTCATTTCTTTCAGAGGTGTTGGTGGCTTTCAGAGGGTGTGTGGCTGAGTGGGGAGGCAGCCTGTGCTCTGGGCCTCGCTCTGCAGGGAGCGTGGGTGGCTTTCCATGGGTGGTCACACTCATTCCCTGAAGGTGCTCCAGAAAATCGTGTGCATCTACTGCAATAAAGATGCCAAAGTCCATGCCCTGGCTGCTGCCACAATTTCGAACTCTGGGATGGGGCTGCAAGGTTGTTTTCAGAGCATTTTGTGCTTGTGTCATGCATTGCTAATTAAAGTTATTTGAGTTGTCTTTTCGAGATTAATTTAATCAATAGGGATATTATTACTACTTTGATGGTATCATTTGTACAAATTGTCACTTGAAGAAAGCAATTAACTGAGAATGCTTATTAGCTGATCCATCCCACACCTTATTTGTGCAGCAGGAATCGATTATTGGATTCATTAAGTCAAGCACAATTCAGGGATCCCTCTGAGGTTTAACAACTGACTGGAGCTGCTTTTGCTGCTGCTGCTAAACGGGCTCAGGATCTTTAAAAGTATTTCCAGAAGAGAAGTGTGGCATCCCCTCTTTATATCCCAGACTTTTTCCCCAAAACTGGTCCTCTAGATCCAACAGGGCAGATCTCTGGTGCTGCCAAGCCAGGGGATTTATGTGCACAGAGCCCACGGAGTGGCATTCCCAGGGCATGGGAATCATGGAATAACTGAATGGTTGGATTGGAAGGGATGTTAGAAACCATCTCATCCCACCCCTGCCATGGGCAGGGACACCTCCCACTGTCCCAGGCTGCTCCCAGCCCCGTCCAGCCTGGCCTTGGGCACTGCCAGGGATCCAGGGGCAGCCACAGCTGCTCTGGGCACCCTGTGCCAGGGCCTGCCCACCCTCCCAGGGAACAATTCCTTCCCAATATCCCATCCATCCCTGTCTTCTGGCAGTGGGAAACCCTTCCCTGTGTCCTGTCCCTCCAGGCCTTGTCCAAAGTCTCTCTCTGCCTTTCCTGTGGCTCTTTCAGGTCCTGTAAAGTCACAGTGAGGTCACCCCCAAGCTTCGCTCCAGGCTGAACGATCCCAGTTTTCCCAGCATTTCCTGAGGTGCTCCACGTGGAGCTCTGAAAATAAAAGGGTACAACAAGGTGTTGTTAGAGGGGGTTTTAGCAACCAGAGCCTCCTCCTGCAGCTGCTCAGGACAAAAGTGACCCCTGCCCTGGCAGGGACATCGATCCTCCCAGGGGTACCCCGGCTCTGTCCCCTCACTTTGAGGAACCCTCAGAAGAGATGTGGTGGCATTTCAATGGGACAAATCCCCAGCCATGAAGGAGCCAGTTTCGTTGACATCAGTGTGATTATTCACATGCTGAAATATTGAGGGGGTCAGGCAAAAGAACAAAAGGAAAGCTGTCAGAAAGGTGTGTTTAAATTCCACATGGGAGCCTGACTCTCTCCGCATCCAGGAAATCAAATCCTTCTCCTCCTGCATGCATTTTCCATAAAATTCTGTTGTAGCTTTCTGTGAAGAAAGTGAGGGTGTTCAGAGCAAGCAGCTCTTTGAGCAGCTGTGGGGGCTGAGGTGAGGGCTGGGCAGCCCATGGGAGCAGAGGATTCCCGTGGCTGGGAGCAGAGGGAGGATGGCAGAGCTGCCAGCTGGGAGAAAGAGGCTTTGATTTTTTCCTGTCGTCTGCTTTTATAAAAATCAATACACTGCAAGCACAGACTGGCCTTGCCAGCCTGACTGGGAGCTCAGGCTCCATGTGGCTTTACATGGAATTGCCATGGAGAGTGGTGGGTGGGAGTGTAATGGGGGCACACAAATTCCACTGTTGGATGGAGGTTTGGCTGGGTTTGGGCTTGCAAGGAACTTGGAGCTCAAAGGTAGTGAGTGCCTGTCACCAAAATGGAAAAAACATCTCTGCTTAGGGTGGAATTTGTTTTTATAATGGAGTCACTTTTTGCCTCCGCCACGTGTCCGTGGAAATGGGATTTCCTGGGATTTTGATCATCCTCCAAATGTCTCTGTCTCCCTCTCAGTGCTTCTGATTAATGAGTTAAAGTCGGGGAGCAGGCAGGGGGAGCTGCCACAGCCTGCACCCAAAATCCCTGTCCATCGGTGCCTGGTGAGTTCCAGCGTCCCCGGGACTGTCACCCCTCCTGGCACGCCGAGGGACACGGGGTGTGGAGCTGCTGGGGCTCTGGGATGGTGCAGGGTTTGGGAAAGCCTGTAACTTATTTGTGAGGCTTTACTGGGCTTTAGGGTTCACAGGAGGCAGGGATGAATCCAGGTCCTTGTGGGCTTTTTCCCCCACCTCGCTCTGAGGAGACCGAATCAGTGGTGGAATTCCAGGTGCTGCAGGGAAGGGCTTTGCTGGGATGTGGGGAACAAATCAGCTCCGGTTTCCGAGGGCTGGGCTCGGAGGAGCACAGGTGGAGGTTGCTGCAGGTGCCTCCCCAGCTCTGCTCTGGGGCTGGCTGCAGGAGGTGTGGGCACCCCTGGCTGCAGGGAGGGAGGAGGGACCGTGCCCCGGGCCAGCTGAAGGCTTTGGGGAGGAGTTCCCTGGGATGCCGCTCTCTGGACATCCCTGAGGAGCTTCTTCCCAAAACTGGTCAGGTGGAGATGAGGCAGGGCCAGTGGAGGGGATGCTCGAGTGGGGCTGTTGGCAGGAAGGGAATCCAGAATCATGGAATGGGTTGGATTGGAAGGGACCTTAAGGTTCAACTCATCCTCATCCCACCCCTGCCATGGGCAGGGACACCTCCCACTGTCCCAGGCTGCTCCCAGCCCCGTCCAGCCTGGCCTTGGGCACTGCCAGGGATCCAGGGGCAGCCACAGCTGCTCTGGGCACCCTGTGCCAGGGCCTGCCCACCCTCCCAGGGAACAATTCCTTCCCAATATCCCATCCATCCCTGCCCTCTGGTAGTGGGAAGCCATTCCCTGTGTCCTGTCCCTCCATCCCTTGTCCCCAGTCCCTCTCCAGCTCTCCTGGAGCCTCTTTAGGCCCTGGAAGGGGCTCTGAGCTCTACCTGGAGCATTTCCTTGTCCAGGTGAGCACCCCCAGCTCTCCCAGCCTGGCTCCAGAGGGGCTTCAGCCCTTGGAGCATCCTCATGGCTTCCCCAGGACTTGCTCCATGTCCTTCCTGTGCTGGGACCCTGGAGCTGGACTCCTTCCAGCAGGGAATGAAGCTCTGTGCTCACCCAGCAGGGAAAGAAATGCTGGAGTTACAGCAAGATGTGGAAAAAGCAACAGGGGAACCACTAAAACCTGGAGAAATGTTATTTATCGGCCGTGGGAGTCACAGCTGGGCTGGCCTGATCTGTGGGATGAAGCTGTGTGGGGATGGATCAGCTCTCCCTCCTCCATCCCCAGGCACAAGGAGCCTGGAGCAGCTACCCCAGACCTGCTGATGCCATGCCAGGACCTTGCAGACTCCTGCAGTTCAGCAAACATCAAAGAAAACCCATCAAAAGAGGTTAAAACAATCAAAAAAACCCCACAACCCAAACCTGCCAACAATGTAAACTCAAGACCAGTATTTTGTAAGTATTTTATCTGCCAGACACCAAAATCCACTTAGAAACTGGGATTTAAGGATGTTTTGAAATAAAAGTCAAGTTAATTTGGAGGAGAATCAGAGTCAGGGTAGGACTGACCTTGGACAAGCTCTTAGAAACCCTGATACACCAGGAATACACAACCTGCGCCTGTTTATTTGTACCTGCACCCCTGTTGGAGGAGATTTTGCTCTTCAGAGTGCTTGTGGCGGGGTTGGAAGAAATATTTCCACCCCTGAACAATATCCAATCACTGCCTGCATTTATTTTCAGAGCAGGAATCAGCACAAGTGTGAGTTGAGCTCCGAGGTTTGGCATTTGAGCTGTCAGCTCAGGATTTACGGTGGGTGCTTGAGGGTGCTTTAGCTGAAGCTCTGCTCTCGTTTGCTAAACTGGTAAAATGCTTTTCATCCCAGCCTTCTCCATGGAGATGGGGCCGTGCTTGGATTGTTTCCGAGCAGGAGGAGCTGGGGCTTGTGGCTGTCCCTCCTTGGCAAGGGCATGGCAGGAGGCTCCCGGCTCGCTGCCCTCCTACAGCAAAGGATTTGTCACCCCTGTTACCTGCTGGCACGTGGGACAGGTAGAGGAGGGAGAAAGGGCTGATATTTTCACCCCAGCTGATCCTCCTGTTGTCCCTGACAAGTTGATTTTTATGCTGGGAAGACGCTGATCATCTTCTCTGGGAAATGTGACGGCTCTGCCCGTGCAACAACCATGTGAGAGTCACTGGTGGGTGAAGAAATCCATTTCAGAACTCAGCCATGCCTCGTTGTCACTTGAAACTCTGGCAGGTGTCAGCTTTTTACTGATTCTCATGGGACTGGTGCCTCTGGCAGGCAGTGGTTGGGATTTGTCAGGGGTTGGTTTAACCCTGGGCCATGGTCAGAGCCTATCCAGGGGCCTGGGAGGTGAAATGCAGATGTGGAGAGCAGGCACAGCAGCCCTGTGGGGAGCAGGACAGGGGGCTGGGCAGGCCCATGGGTTTGGCAGAGTTTGGTTTGTCTGTGCCCTTCACCTGTGGGTTTCAGATAATGGCACCAAAAGCCTGGGGGAGCTCCTGCCATGCCCAGCTTTGCTCTGACTGCTCCTCCTGCTCAGCAGAACTCACCCAGGCTGCTCTTTCCACTGAACTTTGGTGAGGTTTGAATTTCCCCTGCTGCAGGATTTGGCTCTCGTGGACTCTGTCCACCGAGGTTGCTCCTCCAGCAGGTGCTCCTGATGCCACGATGATTTTTGTCTTTTTATATAATCCCCCTTTTATACCCCTTTTCTATACCCTTTTATAGAGCTTTTATGCATCCTCAGTGCTTTTAGCCCACATACTTGCAATTCCCCAAGTCTGGTAACTTAGCTGAGACCCACAGTTCCGGTAAGCCAGGAGACCAAACATCCTGGAGACCTCACAGCTGGAGGCCAGAAAGCCCTAGAAACCAAGGTCCTTTCTAGAACCCATTCTGTAAACTAAGATAGGCCCATCCAGGGGAGATTCCATGGAATGAGGGGTTCATTCGAGCCCCTCACTGGGGAATCTTTGCCAGATATGCTCATTGGCAAGGCCTGTAAATTGCATACGTGATCCATCGTGGGGGTGCATTGTGGCACATCCCCCCTGGACACAGTGCTGCACCTAAGGATCCTTAAATAAACACCGAGGTAAAAACCCCTTTTTCCCTTAACTGTGTTTGGCTTTAATTTTAAGACCAGGGAAAGGCAACACTCCCACCCCTGCCCACACCAAAGACAGCTCCAGTGTCCCCAGAACAGCTGGTTTTTGTTCTTCCATCCCACACTGTGTTTCTGGGGCATGACATCCATCCCTTTAATTTCTCCTGGGCTTCCAGCTCTCCATCCTCTGTGGGGAAAGAGGTGGCAGAGGAGGCACTGAGCCTGGGTTTTCCCCCTTTCTCTGAGTGCCACGTCCAGGCCTTCCTTGGACAGCTCCAGGGATCGGAACCAAACCTCCCTGGGCAGTTCCAGTGCCTGACAGCCCTTTCTGGGAAGAAATTCCTGCTGATGTCCAAGCTGACCCTCCCATGGTGCAGCTTGAGGCTGTGTCCCTTGTTCCCTGGGAGCCGAGGCTGGGGTGCTCAGGACTCCCTCCATCTGCATCCCCAGGGATCCCTCAGTGCTGCCCCATCCAGGACCTGTCCCCAGCCACTCTGTGCTGGTGTGGGGAGGACTCAGGGACTTCCCTGCAGCAGGAGCTGGTGCAGGGGGTGCCAGCAGGGCAATCAATCACTTCAATTCCATCTCGCCCAGCATCCTGCAGGGCACACAGCTTCCCTTCTGTACCGGCCCCCTGGGCCCCAGGCCAGCCCTTCCTGTCCCCATTGCCTGGGCCACGGCCCCATTTCCAGCCCTGAGACCTCCTTGCTGCAGGGATGATGCATGAGCTGGAGCAGCCCTGGCTCCCCGAGTGCCTGGAGGCGGCGATTTGGCCAGGAATTGCTGAGCTGCAGCAAAGTTAGGCCCTCTGGAAGCTGTTTTATAGCAGCTTTCCCTGGAGGACAACTGTCCTCCAAAGCATTCCTGGGTGCCTGGAACAAGCACTGCAATCTGTCCTCGCTCCTCCCCGTGCAAGGTGAGCATCAGCACATTTGCTCTGTGCGTGTGCTGCGGTGTCTGGGATATAAATTACCCCATAAACCAGAAAAACCAGGCTCGTCTCTCCCTAAAATCCAACTCCCAGCAAAACTGAACTTCGTCTTCTGACAAAAAAACACTCCTGGGAAATGCTGAGGAAAATGTGACGTGGAGCTACCCACCAAGAAATGAGGCTCATAATGAACTGAGGTGAGGAATGAGGGGTTTTTTCATCCCATTATATTCCTAAAGCCTTTGGAAAGCTCCCTGCCTGTCGTGACTGCGAAGCAAGGGGATTTTTTTGTCTTTTTATCTGTCCTGTCTTACGAGCAGACTCGCTTGTGATGCACCTGCTGGGGCTGTGGGACACGCAGGTCCCTTCCCACCTCTGCCAGAGCCACAGAGTTGGTTTTATCCCTCCTCTGGTGTCTGGTGACTCAGGCAGGGCAGGAGCAGCCCTGGCTCACTGAGTGTTGGCTTTTTCCAGGGATAAGACTCTCTCTTCATTGACTCCAGATTTCTCCTAAGCTCGAGGATTATTCCTGGTAAGATGTAATCAATGCTGTTACACCCCTGTGATTTTCAACCCAAAAGCTTGGAGTTAAAAATTCCCAAGCAGCTTTTGGTGCGCTTGGGCTCTCTGTGAGTGTCGTCCTCTCTCAAGGACTTGACCGTCAAACCTGTTCATTTTCACGAACAACTCCCTGTTTTCCACGAGCCCTCGCTGCAGTCGGGGCTCTCAGAGCTGGTTAAGCTGCGCTTCCTTCTCACGTGCGGGGACATTCCGGACAGGGAATGCAGCTGGGAGGCAGCTGACAGCCCGGGGGGATGGCAGGGAGCAGACTGAGAGCATTTCCCTGCCCGCATCCACCCCAGCCCTGCAGCCAGCAGGAGCCTGTAGTGGCAGTAGGAGTGTTTGTGACCAGACACTGCCCCAGCCCTGCAGCCAGCAGGAGCCTGTAGTGGCAGTAGGAGTGTTTGTGACCAGACACTGCCCCAGCCCTGCAGCCAGCAGGAGCCTGTAGTGGCAGTAGGAGTGTTTGTGACCAGACACTGCCCCAGCCCTGGCACGAGGCAGCTGCGCTCCCAAATTCGGGGAGGCCTTTCTGCCTCCTCCGCCGTCCCATGTGGCTGCAGGACCCAGCACCTCCCCCTGGATCCCCCTCGGACACCCGAATCCTTGGCTTTGGGCTGGTTTAGAGCCCTGTGCTTGCTGTCAGCCCAGGGCCAGGCTGGGTGGACCGTGCCGCTGCCAGCCCCCAGCGCTCCCCAAACCCAGCCCCGTGCTCGTGTTCCCGTCCCTGTTCCTGCCCTGGGCCTGAGCTGTGGCTGGGCGTGCTCCCGCTGTGCTGCCACCAGCTCCACGTGCCCGGAGTGCAGAGCAGGGCTTTAACTCTGGCTGCACCGTCCTGCCTGGCTCCAAGGCTCTGGAAAAGGCTCTGGAAGAGCCTTGTCAGATCGTGCCGTGTCCAGCCCGTGGCTCGCTCCGATCCAGACAAATCCTTGAGCTGGCTGGGCCTGGTTTGCCGTGCCCAGGTGGATTTTGTGTGCCTGAAGCTCGGATGGGGTAGGAATTGCAGCACCTCCTGTGTGTGGGGAAGGTGTTGGCATCCTGGGGCTCTGCCAGGGTTGCAGTCGGTGCTCAGGAGCAGCAGCTGTTAGGTCCTCTCGCATTCACTGGCTCCCTTCTCCCACAGCTTTCCCAGACCTGAGGGACTGCTTCAGTCCAACAAGGAAGAGAAAATTCCCATCTAAATTCAATGGGAACTCATCTTTTTTCTCCTCCAGCCATCCTGGAAAATCCCCCCTTTCCTTCCATGAGCAGCAGGAGCCTGGCACTGAACGTGTGTCCCTGGATGTGACACCTCTGAGCCTTGCCCTGAGCATCCCTGAGATAACAGTGGGAACAACTGGGCAGGATTCACATTTCCCTGTGCATTTATCTTCATCTGGGGTGTCCCTGTGATCCCCACGGAGCTCTGTGGGGCTCGTTCCGAGCAGCATTCCCAGTCGAAGCTCCCTGGGAAGGGAATTCCCTCCCAGCAGTGAACTTTCTGCCTGCTCTGAGGTGATTCATTATTCACAGCCAGACCGTTGGCTCAGAGATGATCTGATGGCTCTGACACACCTCTCCCTAAGGCCTGAGAGGTGTCTGACCTCTTTTATCCCTCTCCTGACTCCAGGGTTTCCTCAGGAGTCCCTCGGCAGGGAAGAGGCTGCCACCTGAGCTCCTCAGCAGCCTCCTCCTGCTGGATCTCTCCCCCCAGCCCTATCCTGCCTCAATTTCCATAAGGATTCAGTGGCTCAAACTTCCTTGGCTTTGCCTAAAAACTCGGCCACTGAGGCACTGGATGCCCTGGAACTGAAGGATCCATTGGGGTTTTTCTGCTCTAGGATGGGAGCAGCATTTCCTGTCTCTGCCTGGGCTGGGTGGAAGCTGCTGGTGCAGGAAGCAGATCAGAAAATGAAATTGAATTCCACCTCTGGCTGCCCAGGCTGGGATCCAGCAGAGCACTTAACTCCCAGGCACCTGGGCAGCCCTTTTCATTTTGGTGGCACTATTTCACCTGCTTAAGTGAAGTTCTGGATCGAGGCCTCTGGAGCTGAACCTGAGCCATAAGGGTTAATATTCCCAGAATTAAAGTTTTCCCTGGAAGAAGGTGTTGTTGCTCATCCCTGCCCCTCCAAACAGTGCTTCCATTTTATGAGCTAATTAACTCATCTGGCTTTAAAATACAAGTACATCCTTCTTGGCTCTTGCCATGTGTCACCACCTTCCAGGGAGTTATTATGCCTTATTTACACAGGAAATACAGAAGGAGGGAAGTGAACCTGTTCAGTGCTGAAATTTATACCCAAAGCCTCCGTACCAAAGCCATTATTTCATATTCATCTACAGACACAAAATACATGTTAATTAACCAAAGTGCTGCTAGTGGCCCTATGCAAATGAAGTGGCATCAATCAGGCCGGGATCACCTTTTTTTTTTTGGTTTGAGTTTTTCCTTTATTAAGAAATACAGCTTTGTGCTGACTGCAGCTCCTTAGTATCAGATCTGTGCCTTGAAGCTCAGCCTGCAGAGAGCCTCAGAAGCTCCCAGCACTGCAGAACCCACTGCAAATTATGCAGCTGATAATGAAGAATTCCTGTGTAATCCCAGGGAGCAGAGAACTGTCTGGGTCTGCCTCAGGCACAAAGAACCCCAGTTTGTTTTTGTAGGAGGTGTTTCATTCTGTCAAAGCAGCAGAGTTAAATTGAGAGAGACAATTAGGCATAAATTCATATTTGGACTAAATATATCTAACTTCAGATGGAAAAGGGGAGTTCTGAGTCTGCAGCTCTGCTTTTCCAAGGCACACGCTGAGAGCAGGACCCACGGGACCTGCCCTGGAGCTGTGACAGGTGCTCAGAGGGGGACCCTGGGTGGTGTGTCCCTTCCCTGCTCCCTGGGTGCCACTACCAGAGGCACTGGGGATGCTCCTGGCGCCTCAGCTTTGAAATTCCTCAGCTCCTTGGCCAGCACTTTGCACACCCCTGTCCTGCACATCTGCCAGGCCATGGCAGGGGGGTCCTGTGTGCAGGAGGAGCTCTGGCAATGGGCAGGCTCAGGGCTGACCTGGCTCCAGCCTCTCCTTTATCTGATTGTGCCTCTGGCATCATTCAAGCATTGATCGTGCTAAGGGCAGAGCAGGGTTTTCAGAATTGCTTGGTGGGATGCATTTTGTTTCCTTCCCAAAGGAAATATTGGACATTAGTGATGAGCCAGGACTGGGGGAAGGGGCTGGAGCCTTTAATGTTTAAGAAGAGCTGACAAATAGTGAATGGCAAGGAAACTTCTTGCTCTCTGGTCTTTTCCATCTGCAGATGCTGATCCCCCCACCAAAGGGATGTAACTGTTGATTTTGACCTTTCAGGCAGCACAGGAAGGTTCCCAGTGGGAACCCCAGCTGCTCCAGATTCCTCCTCTGCCTGCCCATTTTGTCCCTGGAGCTCTGGATGGGGGGAATTGATCCAAATCCCGGGGTTGAACGGTCCCTCTGTGATTTTCTGTGCTGCCAGGACACGATTCCCTCTTGCCAGTCCCCTGCAATCAGTGTGAGCTCCAGGAGAGTGGACCCAAACCCACACCTGGGGCTCAGCTGCCACCCCATCTGGTTGGATTTGGTCGACTCTGCAGCTGTGGAGCTGCAAACAAACACCAAGTTTGCATCTGGAAGTTTAATGCTGCTCCTCTTCTTCCTGGGATTTTGGGTTTAAATCCATCTAAATGTACAGAATTCCATGTGGTTTCTGTTCAGCATTTTGGCTTTGGCCATTCTGAAACTCCACGGGTCTGCAACAAGCTCATGTTCCTCGTTGGATTATTCCAGGGTCAGGAAGCTGGCCTTTGGCTGTGAGCAGCAAACCCCAGCATTCCTGTGGCTTTGGATTCTGCTCCAGACCCTGTAACCTCTCACCAGCCTGGTGAACTCGGATTTGGCAGGAATTGTTTTCCCTTATCTGTGCTTGTTCCAGAGGGTGCTCAGAGGTGGGGAGGCACCGGAGATGGCCCAGGCTGTGCCCCAGGGTTTCCCTCTTTCGTGACCAGCACAGATGTCCTCATTCCACACTTGAAAAAAGCAGAGCTGGGAGAAAACTGCACTTTCCTGACCCTGTCCCATCTGGGTCATCAAAATCTGATGCCTGAAGTGGCCACCTAAAAACAGAGACTAGGCAGGAATAGGGGAATAAAGTTAGGTATTTGTTTGAAGGGCCTTCAAAGGCACACCCTGGGCAGTCAAAGGCAACACCCAGGATGGACCCTGGGTCACGGGTTCTTCACACTTCTATAAGTTTGGTCCATTTGCATATCAGGGTTAATTCTCAATTAAAGCTTCAGTTAATGATGTAATTACCCCAAGTTTGCCCCTCCTCTTCAGAGGCTTTTAGTTTACACATTTTTGAGCCCAGGACAATCTGGGTGTCCTTGGAGAGCAAACCTGGAGAGGTTTGTTATGTCCAACCAGCAGGAGAGAGCAGCAGCTCACAGGTCCCACAGAACTGCAGAGTTACACACCAGGCAGTGCAGGATTTGAAGATATAAAGGTTAAAACCAGCAGCTCCTGCCCTGAGCTGCCCTCACAAAGCCCCAGTCCCAGCCAGGCTCCTCCAGCCACAGCCCAAACCCCGAGCAAGGGGCAGAGTGTGGCTGTGGCACCTGGGCACCCAAAATGCTGATCAGCCACGTTCCCCACACCAACCTCCCTCCACAGCTTGAGCTAGCCACGGGATGCAAGGGCTGCAGCCACATTTCCAGTCCAATTCCATCATAGCCAACAAATCCCCACTCGTTCTCTTGGGTTCCTGCTGCCTGCACAGGGAGGAGCTGCTGCCCAGCACTGGGGACCTTGACACTCCACTGTCCCTGGTGCTGCTCCCCTGCCCCCTCATCCCACACCATCCCATCAGGGCAGGGGGATCACTTTTCCTTGGCTTTGCTTTGCTAAAGGCTCTCCCAGCCCCCTCACTGACCCCGTCTGCTGCACCGGGGCTGCACCTCCTGACCAGGGGTTTGTCTCCTGTGCTGCCTGGAGCTGCATCTCCACTACTTCTAAGGCCATGGAGCAAAAGCTTCCAAATTAGGCTTAGAAATGGTTCAGGAAGCAGACCCAGGTCCCCGTGGCTCCGGTTGTGTGGATGGCAGGAGCAGCAGGAGCAGCAGGAGCAGCAGGAGCAGCAGGAGCAGCAGACAGACCCTCTCCAGCAGGGCACCTCACTGGTAATTTTTGCTGACAGCCCAAAATCAGCCAAGTGAACCATTGTAAAAGCCCTTCAGAACTGTTCATTCCCATCATTTGCTGCTTCTGTCAGGCACACGGAAGTCTGTCTTGTCATGTCTTTTGTCTCATTTTTACAAGAGTTCTGTTGTCTATTTAGATTAAACTGCAGGAGCAAACAGTTGTTCAGGGATTAGCACTGGTGTGATCCGAGGAGCGTTCAGGAGCAGGAGCAGGGTGGTTACCTCGGCTGGAATTGTCAGGAAATAGATTTTTTCCTGCTGTGTAAGCTCAGATGTGGCAGCTGAAGCTGCATCCAGTGTGGATGGATCCCCAGTGGAGGGACCAGCCCATGGAGGGGGTGTCTGGTGTCCAGGTGAGGTGAGGCACTGGGCACAGGTTTGGATTCAGCTGTTTTGGGGTGTCTGGGAGCAGGTGCTGCTGCTCTGGTGGGTGCTGGGTTTGAGGAGCTGGTGCCAGGGGAGGTGTCCCCAGCCGGGGCACAGGAGCCCCGTGCCCTGGGGGAGGTGAGGATCCTGCTGGGAACCACCTGGGCAAGAGCCAACTCTGACAAAAGGGGTGGGAGGTGTGGGATTTGTGTCATCCCTGTCTCCAAAACCCTCTGGTGGAGATTGGCACCCCAGGCCGGGGAGCGTGGCCCTATGTCCTGCTTCAAAGTGCCTCTTCCTTCTGAAATCTCTGTTTTATTTAAATTTATAAACACTTACAGCAGCAGTATTTTCATTTTTGGGGAGGGACACGTAGACACTGAATCCTCCTCCCGTGTTCCCACACCTTTATGTCCAATAAAATTGAGAAGTATCTTCCCAAAAACGTGCAGCCAGGGGAGTGTGAGCCTGGGCTGCCTGATTTCATTTGCTCCAGGGGTAGCACTCTCTGTGCTTAATGGATTTGCTTGGCTTTCTGGGACACATTTAAAGGGGAAAATGTGTTTATTGGCATCAAATTTAGAAGACCTGTAACATTTAAGAGGGAGATATGTTTGAAAATGTGATATGAAATGGGGAATTGTCAGTTTTGCTGTCTTTGCAGAAGTTCTGGCAGCTTTACTGACCACGTTTCTGTGGTGCAGATAGAATCTGAGCCCTAAAAAACTGAATGCATAATAAAATACCTATGGCATGCCATCATTTCTGGTTATGTTACTGTAACTGGGGTGTATATCTAAAGGCAATCATCGCTGTAGAGGAGGGAGGAAAACACAGAGAGAGCTTTAAATTTCATTAGACATTGAAACATCTCAAGGAGGAACCCTAATGGTTATATATAATAAACCTCCTTTTTTATCTTCCCATAAAATTGTATCTCTTTTCCTTTTCCCCCTCAAGTTGATCTGCCTTGCAGTGTGCAGGGTTCTGAAACAAACTGATGATTAACTAAACAACAGGAATTCATAAACCTCCTTATTTTACAGCAGCGTTTAAGGTAGCGCGCAGCGCGTGCTCCCCAAGCTGAGCTACGCCCTCAGGTCCATCACTGGAACTGCAGATAAATGAGGAGTTACACCTGGTGGAGGTTGTGCTCGGGCAGTTCTCACCCTGCTGGTGTAAATCCAGGGGTTTACAGAAGGAGAAGAGCAATATTCTTTATAGGTGCAAGGAGACGTGACCCAGCGCTGGAGATCTCGGGGGATGATGTTGCTCCTGCTGAGCTTTTCTCAGCACATCTTCAGGAAGTGCAAAGAAGATTCCTTTTCCTGGGTTTCCATATTTCCATTCCAGTTAAAAGCAAGTCCTGGGGGTGCTTTCCTTACTGGAAAGCATCACTGGGAGGGAGAAGGGAGAGCTGTGCTCTGAAGAAGCAGCTCGATCATTGTCAGGGAGAGCATTTAGCTCCTGGCAAATAATGGGAATAGAACAGAGTGAAGAGTATCTGATGGTGGCAGCTGAAAGGCATGAGAAGCATTGTGCAGATGCTCCTGGTGATCACCTGGAAGAGCTGTGGCTCTCAGAGCTGAGCAGGTTTTTCTGTTAGAATTGCTCCAGACGTGTTTGGTCCCTCAGAGGTGGAAGTTTTGTGATGGTTGAGCCACGTTTGATGCAGGGTCCTGCAAGCCCCACAGATTTCCCTGCCCGTGTCCCTCCTGTGCCTTGTGAAACTCTGTCCTCTCCTCTGCAGGGAGGTGTCACCGTGGCAGCTCCTGCAAACAGTCAGTGACAGCAAAGCCACGGGGATTTATCAGGAAAGGAGCTGAGAATAAACTGCTCTGGCTGCCCACACCCTGCCTGCTCCAGGACTGCAGGCTCCAAGGTGGATCTGGGTTGGAAATGGTTCGGAGGAGGTGATGGAGGGCACAGAAGGGCTCCTTGTGTGGGGAGTGCTCAGCACAGGGAGAGTCTGGAGCCTGGAGGGAGGAGGAAGATGTGGGAAAGCTCCAAAATCAGAAGTGACAGGGCAAGCAAAGAGAAGCTTTTCCCTGGGCCCTGCACTGGGAGCACAGAGGGGTTTGGAAACACCGAAGGTGCTGCTTTACTCTGTGTGTGGGTGCTTGGCTAAAAGCTCACTTGTTCAACAAGTTCCTGCATTAATTCCTGGAGGAAAAGCCCACAGAGGGCTGTTAAATGTAGAGGAGGCTGTCTCTGGCCCTAAATGACACCCCCATCTCTGCCCAAGGCTGGAGTGAGCTCTGGGGTGGCAGAACTGCACGTTCCTCCTCTGCACCAGGCACCAGCTGTTGGCTACATCCAGCTCCGCTTCCCAGTAAAAATCCTGGGCTTGGATTTGGCTGAAGGCAAAGAGAGAACTCCGGGATTTTGCCTCTAGTCAGTCTCTTCCACCCTCCTGTTTCCCCCTCATTTTGCTCTCCACGTGGCAGTGGGACCCCCTCAGATGTGCTGGTTGTGGCTGTGCAGTGCTCTGGGCTTCTTATTGAAGGGTCTCCTCTAAATCACATGGAAAAATCCTGGACTATTCCCGTGCTTTATAAGGAGAAGTGTTGGACACGGAGTGATTCCTCCTGCTGAGGTCTCACTCCTGCTCTGGGAGTTTGGATAAGGGCCTGAGGGTGGCCCCAGCACTGGGGATGAGGAGGGATGGATCTCAGTCCTTGTTTCCCCTCTGCCTGTGTGGCCTCACCCCACAGCTCCCCTGGGTTTGCAGGACAACTCTGGCAAGGCCAGAGAGCACAGGAGATGCACACAAGTTTGCAGCAAGTGATTTCCGAGTTGTTTGTGCTCCCTGCCGCCAGCTGAATCCTCAGATGGAGGGAAGTGCTTGGCAGTGGGAAGGATTTCTTCTGACAGAGCAAATCAGCTCAAAATCTCCTTGCAGGAGAGGTTAAGCACAGCAGCCCCAGATCTGTCAAAACTACACTCATTTCATCATCAAGGCAGACAGTGTTCTCTCTTCTGCAGTGAGGAGTGTGCTGTTTGTTAACCCTTTACCCCCTTCCCTTCGCAGTCGCTGCCCTTTAATCACCTGTTAATCAGAATAGTGGGCCTGACTTCCTCCTCCTCGCTGCGTCCCTGCCAGCCCAGCCAAGCCAGTTAAAAGGCAGGATTGGCAGATGCTACAGATTTTTCTATTTGATTTTTTTTCCTGCTGTTGCTCCTCGTTTGACCCTTCCTTTGTGGCTCTCTCGTGGAGATGCTGGGAGATGGAATCTGTTTCCCTTTGCGGGTGCTGTGCCTGGCAGCGGGGCCCTGCAGCGAGGCCGATGCAGCAGCCCCATTTCAGTCACTTCAGGGAGGTTTAGCTGGGCCATAAAAGCCAGGGCTGGGCTGAAAGCTGAGGCACGGAGGCTGCAGGTACCCCGAGGCAGCAGGGATGGGCTCTCTGGCTCGGGGAGCTGGGGAGATGCAGCTGAGAGAGCAGAGCTCAAATCTCTGTGCTGAGCAGGGCCAGGAGTGGGACTGGATGATCCTTGTGGGGCTCTTCCAGCTCGGGGTACTCTGTGATTCTGTAAAATGCTTTTCTGGCACTGCTGTTATTGCCAGGATTTGTTCTCTCACATGAACAGCAGGTTAGAAAGGAGACGAACAGAATCGATGCAACAGCAGAGCTCAGATAAAAAAAGCGACTGCAGGACACATTTATACTCTAAAGAAAAGCAGCTTTGAGTCCCCACCTCAGAAAAGATGTTTCTCTTCTAAGAGTGATTGAAATGCTGCTTTTTAAAAGGAGAAGGAAAAAGCAGTGAGGATGCTTGAGGCACTGTGGAACAGCTGGTGTGTCCCTGTCCCGGGGTCGGGGTCAGCACAGACACGACTGCCCGGCCCCAGCAGGGACACGTGGAACGTCTGGAGCAGCAGAGATGACACCAGAGCCATCAGTGGGAGACAGCTCCTGCCCTGCAGCAAGCCCTGACCATCGGTGCTCTGCTCTGAAGCACCCCAAACCCTGGGAGAGCCCCAGGAACCCCTCACCCCCAGCAAACCCTGCCCCTGTTTGTCATTTCCAAGCCTGGCTTTCCAAAGCCCGGCCAGCCTGTGCTGTAAGTGATGCCTAAGCTGGCCTGTGCAGAACCAGGAGCTGGACACGATGTCCTCGGGGTTCCCTGCGCCTCAGGAGACTCTGTGGTGCATCAGCTGCTCAGGGGACAGGCACTGAGCTCTTGGGGATTGTCCCGCTCAGGGCCTGCAGAAGCCTCACCCCCAGGCTGCCACTCGCTGTTGCTCTCCCTGCTCCACCTCAGTTCCTGTGCAAGGCACTGCTGTGTAAAGGCAGCAGGGCTCTCCTGAGCACCTACAGACATCAAACCCCTCACCGTACAGACCTCCCACACCTCACCGTACAGACCTCACACCCCTCACCGTACAGACATCACACCCCTCACCGTACAGACATCACACCCCTCACCGTACAGACATCACACCCCTCACCGTACAGACCTCACACCCCTCACCGTACAGACATCCCACCCCTCACCATACAGACATCCCACACCTCACCGTACAGACCTCACACCCCTCACCATACAGACATCACACCCCTCACCGTACAGCCATCACACCCCTCACCATACCGCCATCAC
>VZRQ01009139.1:153033-165793 GCA_013397975.1 Machaerirhynchus nigripectus | reverse complement strand
CCTCACCATACAGACATCACACCCCTCACCGTACAGACATCACACCCCTCACCATACAGACATCACACCCCTCACCGTACAGACATCACACAGCTCACCATACAGACATCCCACCCCTCACCATACAGACATCACACCCCTCACCATACAGACCTCACACCCCTCACCGTGCCTCGCCCGGTGCTTCCTGCACGCTGCACGGAGCTGCCGCCTCCCTCCTGGAGCTGTCCTGGCAGTTACGGGGTCACATCTCACAGCAGATGTTGCTGTTTCCCCATGAACATGTGCAGGGCAGCAGGTAACAACTAAAGTTACCGGAAAATGCCCGTTTTTCTGCTCTCCTGCTTTTTGAATCGATCCGTAACGGATTCCCTTGGGGGCAGAAAGTGGCAACTCCTTGGTGTTTGCTAAGGGGAAATCTTGAAACAGGGTAAACTCAGCTGAATTTCTGAGTCTTGCAAGAATAAAAAGGCAGTCTTTAGTCTGGCATTTTCCTGTTTCTTATGGTTACCATCAGAGGAGGTAGAAATTTTCCCTTTGAATGGGATGTGGCAGTGCCTGTGGTAAATGGAGCCCTGGGATCTTTATTGTTTTTAATATATATTATTGTTATTATTGTTATTACTGGCTGGTCCTCAGAGTAGAGTATTCCTGAATTTAAGGAATTAATTACACAGAACCCAAGTTTATTGCTGTTTGATGATGAAGTACATGGTGATGAAGTGATGATGAGCACGATGTGTCCCTAAGCATGGGAATGCAAAGCCTTGGGCTGTGCCAGAAATCCTGGGAGCCCCCAAACATGTTAACAGGCATCACTTCCAGGGCATCCAGCACCAGCCTCTTGGCTTTGCTCCGCTGTTCCCCTTTCTGGATGCTCCAACAGGCAGCAGAACGAGGGGCAGGCGTGGGGGTGATCCAGTGGGCTCATCCCTGTGGGAGTTCTCCTGGCCTCCTGCTCATTGTGGTATCCCTGTTCCAGAAACAGAGTGGTGGGACTCAGGGCTGCTCTGCTCCCAAGGAATTTGGGAGATAGGGGACTCTGCCCCCTCTCAGCACAGCAAACGCTGCCCTTGGCTGAGGGGTTCAGTGGAGGATTTGGAGATGTGTTTTCCCTGCCTTCAGTCTGTGTTTGGGTGCTGCTGCTGCTGTGGGGCGCTGCTCGTGGCTGGTGTGGGAGGGAACCCAGCAGTCCCAGGGGAGCTGAACCTTCCTGCTGGCTGTGGGATGGATGCTGGTGACAGCAATCACACCTTGCATTGCTCTGGCCAGGAGTTCCACAGCACAGTTCCACAGCACAGTCCCTTCAGACCTGGGATCTGCGTACAAGCAGGGCTTCAGCTCGGGCCTGGCACCTGCTGAGCTCTCCTGGTGGTTTATGAGGTTTTCCTGGGCTCTGTCCCACCAGGTTTGCATTTCCCAGGATCTGGGCCTGCTTTCCGTTCTCACTGTGTCTCTGGAGCACCCACTCCTGGTGCTCTGGGAGGTGGCCAGAAGCCAGTGAGGATCTGGGATGGGTTTGTGGAGGGACTTAATGCATGGCCTGATGTCCCCCGGGGCTGCAGCTGGGTGAAGGTGTCCCCAAAGCTGCCTGCAGCACAGGCACCCATTGCCCTGCTGGGGCTCCCCTGGGCTCCTGCTCCCCCTGCTGAGCAGCACAGCTTGGCCAGGCGTTCTGAAAGCAGGAGAAGATGCAACCTGAGTTATTTCAGCAGGGTAAGAACGGCAGAGAGCTGCAGAGTGCCGGGGAGAGCCGCGTGGGCCCGTGGCAGGAGGCTGCACTCCCAGAGCTGTGTGAGAGTCCGAGCCAGCCCGCCTGCATCCTCAGGCAGGGCTTGCCCAGGCTGCAGCAGGTCTGTGGGGTGGGTTAGTATCAGCACCACGGTGCCAAATCCTCCCTGGCTGAACGTGGCTTGCCCCAGCACCGTCTCCTCATTTCCATCAGCAGATAAAACACGCTGCAGTAATGGATATTGCCTCTTCATTTAAAAATGACATGAAGAAATCATCTCCCTCCCTGGCACTGCTCCAGCCTGGAAAGGTCTGAAGAACAGAGCTTTGGTACTGATGCCATGATGATTTTTGTCTTTTCTTTTATACCCCTGTTATACCCTTTTTGTAACTTCTGTATTCTTGGTGCTTTTGCCTACATTCTTGGACTTGTTTGTTAAGCTAAGAGACGAAACATTTTAGAGGCTTTGTAGTTAGGGTGCCAGTGTGCCCAGGCCCCAAGGTCCTCTCCAGAACACATTTTGTAAACTAAGATAGAACCATCCAGGGGAAGGTTCCTTGGGGAGGGGGGCTCATTCGAGCCTCTCATTGGGGAATTTTTGATAGATATGCTAATTAGTAAGACCTAGAATGTAAGACCAGATATAGAGGAGGGGGATTGGGGTGGCCATTGGGGGGGTGCATGGAGGTGTATTCGACCTGGTCGTGGTGCACCTAAGGATCCTTACAATAAATACCAAGGTAATGCCCTTTTCCCCTTCTAACAGTGTTTGCCTCTTGATTTTAAGACCAGGAAAAGGCATCAGTACCTTTGTACCTCCCTGTGTTAACCCGAGTGCCACGAGAGCACCACCAGCCTCCCTCAAACGAGGGCCCTCTGCTGAGGAGGAGCCTCAGGTGACCTCTGTGGCCTGGCCATGGCTGGGCTGGGGAACCCTGCACGTTATAAAATAATTCTGAGAGGGAAGTACAGCAATCCTGGCAGTGGGAAATGAGCAGGGCAGGGCTTTCCTGAAAGCCTGGCTGCTCTAGACAAGGTGGCTCCCGGTGTTTTCCTGCAAAGCCTGCCTTATCTCCAGGGAAGGAAGATTCCTAATTGAGGAGCTGCACGCTGTGCGCTCACCCCCAGCTCTGATTTATGGCTGCTGCTGCTGGAATATTCATGGCAGGTTTTGCACAGAGCAAAGCAAATTCTTGTTGTGGAAATATACAGGGCGAGAATCCTTTCAGTTTGTTACCTCCTCAAGTGTCTCTGGTGATGGGAATGAAAAGCAAAGGGGTGGCTTTGGGTCTGCATCAGTCTGGGAGGGAAGGGGGGCATTCCTTAGGGAGCAGTGCTTTGGAAGGGGATGTGGAGGATTCACAAATGCTGATGGAGCCTGTCATTCACACTTGGATTTATCCCCAGATCACTCCTGGCTTCTGTGATATCCTTACATCATTGCCAGAGAATTCTGGGATGGTTTGGGTTGGAGGGACCTTAAAGCTCATCTCAGGGACACCTCCCACTGTCCCAGGCTGCTCCCAGCCCCGTCCAGCCTGGCCTTGGGCACTGCCAGGGATCCAGGGGCAGCCACAGCTGCTCTGGGCACCCTGTGCCAGGGCCTGCCCACCCTCACAGGAGAGGATTTTTTCCCGATATCCAGTTTAAATGTGTGCTCTTTCAGCTCTTTCACAGAATCACAGAGAGAGTTGACCAGGTTGGAAAAGACCTCTGAGATCATCGAGTCCAACCACTCGATGACCTGACACCTCCTCATCAACTAAACCATGGCACTGAGTGCCACGTCCAGGCTGTTTTTAAACACCTCCTGGGACGGTGACTCCACCCCCTTCCTGGGCAGACAATGCCAGTGCCCAGTCCCTCTTTCAGTGAAGAATTTTTTCCTGCTGTCTAACCTAAACTTCCCCTGGCACAGCTTAAGGCTGTGTCCTCTCTTCCTTTATGAGATCTGTCATGTGAGCAGGATAAATCGCTCCCCATGAGCCGCCGGCCCAGCCTGGCAGCGGCCCTGGCACTGCGGGTGAGTTCCTGGGGTGTGGGTGCCTTGCCCCACCTGCCCTGGCACTGCGGGTGAGTTCCTGGGGTGTGGCTGCCTTGCCCCACCTGCCCTGGCACTGCAGATGAGTTCCTGGGTGTGGGTGCCTTGCTCCATCTGCCCTGGCACTGCGGGTGAGTTACTGGGGCGTGGGTGCCTTGCCCCATCTGCCCTGGCACTGCGGGTGAGTTACTGGGTGTGGGTGCCTTGCCCCATCTGCCCTGGCACTGCGGGTGAGTTACTGGGTGTGGGTGCCTTGCCCCATCTGCCCACAAATGCCAACCCCTTGTCCTTCCCCAGCCCTGCCAGGATCAGGCAGATCCCAGAGCCCAGGGAGAGCTGGTGCTGATTCCTGGTGGAATGTGGGCTTTTAGCATGCTGCAGAGATGAGATCTCCCACTCAATTAATACACTGTGAACCCCAAATAATTACTGAAGGGAAAAAAAGAGCTCCAAGTGATGGATTACGTCCACAGCTGAGTGTGTCCTGAATGAAGGTAGGTCAGGACTGCTCCTCTCCTGGAGAGAAAATTCCTTTAAAAAGCCTGTGCCTGGGTCTGTCTGTGCAAATCCAAGCTCCTTCCCTTTTCCACTTGAATTATAAAATGTTTGTTTGTTTTATACAAGCATTCAATTGGCTTTGATAAGGAACACGATGTTATTTACTGTGCTTCAGCCTTGTACTTTAATCTGTGTTTTAGCAGCAGAACAAATTAACTGCTTTCTCCATCTCCAGGCAGACCTCTCTGGTCCGGAGCCAGCTGAGCCTCCCAACAAAGGATGCTTTTAGTGCCTGCATCTTCCCGAGCTCCCATCTTCAGTGGATTATTTTATTATCCTGCCTCTGATGGGAGATCAGAAGTGGCTGTGTTTAAAGCTCTGTATTTACACTAAGCCAGCGTAAGCCCCCGAGCTGCAGCAGCCTGGCTCTGCTCCATGGAGGGCACCCTGTGTTATTCCCAGTCCTGGGCTCTGCCAGAGCCACAGGGATCTGACACACGTGGGGTGAAGTGGCAAATGCTGCCTGGGCAGCCAGGGATTAGTAATCCTGGGAATTAACAGATGAGGAAATTAGGAGGGTAAAGAAACCTTCCTGAAAAGGGGTCATCTTTTGTAGGGTGGCAGCAGGATTGTCCCTTGTGCTGGGCACTGGTGTGGTCACCTGGGGGCAGGCCTGAGCCCCTCAGGACAATCCAGACCCTGAGGGGCTGGAGCGTGTCCAGGGCAGGGAACGGAGCTGGGAAGGGTCTGGAGCCCCAGGAGAGGCTGAGGGAGCTGGGAAAGGGGCTCAGCCTGGAGAAAAGGAGGCTCAGGGGGGCCCTTGTGGCTCTGCACAAGTCCCTGACAGGAGGGGGCAGCCGGGGGGGTCGGGCTCTGCTCCCAGGGAACAGGGACAGGAGGAGAGGGAACGGCCTCAGGCTGGGCCAGGGGAGGCTCAGGGTGGATATTGGGGAATTGCTTCACAGAAAGGGCTGTCCAGCCCTGGCACAGGTGCCCAGGGCAGGGGTGGAGCCCCCATCCCTGGAGGGGTTTAACAGCCCTGTGGATGTGGCCCTTGGGGACGTGGGGCAGTGGTGGCCTTGGCAGTGCTGGAGGTGGTTGGACTCGATGATCTCTGAGGGCTTTTCCAACCTTAAGGAAGCTGGGACTCAGCCTCCTCTTCCCCAGCAAAGCTCCATCTCTGGTGCTGCAGAGAGTCTGGAAGATCAGGGACAGCCTCCTCACTGCTCACCAAACCCTCTGTGTCCCCAAACGTGTTACCCCAGCAGTCTGGGGTGAAAGTGGTGGAGAACTTCAGGCTGTTGCAGCTTGGGATGAAGTTTTCTGACCAGATCCTGCTGGAAGGAATTCCAGGTCCTAGTGAAACAGCCACTCTCTTCTGGCCAACATTATCACAAAAAATACTGTTCCTGTGCTGGAAAGCTGCTTCTCCTAACTTTGCCCAGCCCTGATCCTATCTCGGTTCTTTGGGAAGGATTTAAAGGAAGATCATGTCATAAATTCACTTGCATTCTCTCCCCCCGCCGCCTTCACAGTAAAAAACTAAAACCTCACATAAAATACCTGGTTTTTCTCGGTGCTTGGTTACAAGTCACTGGATTTCACGTGCTTTCCCACTTGTCCTGTTCAAATATAGACTGTGCCACGCATAGAAATGCAGAATTACTTAAGGCTCAATAAAAAAAAAAGGACTCTAAAGCTCTTGGTTTTTTCAGGTCTTTGTGTCTTTGGGCTGAACTCGGGGGAAACCACTGGCAGCAGAACTCACATTCCCTGTCCAAAAGGATCATTTGGACCTTACTGAAGCTTTCCAGCAGTCGGAGTAAACATACTGCAAATTCCTATCCCCAGTTCAGTTCCCATCCCGTGTCTCAACTGTGACACTTGCCAGACAGAAAATTCCTGAAATAAACCCAGATGCTGCAGGAATTACGTGGAACAGTTTCACTGAGGAGAGAGGACACTTGGAATATAATTTTCCTGACCAGGAAATGGAAACCATGTGTAGAAAATGAAGGGTTTTTCCTGTTTCAGAAGAAGGAAGGCACGGGGGGGCAGAGCTCTTGTGGTGCAGGGTCTGTGTGTTGCCCTGGGTTGGCTGCAAAATTCCTTGAAGAAAACCCTGAAAGTTTCTCCTTGTGGGAATGTTTTCACTGGTTTCACACAGCTGATGGAAACTGTGCTGCTGATAAATCACTTGCCTCAAAAGCAAATGTAGGACAGGGGTTTTATGGCACCTTGAGCTCTTGTTTGAATGCCGTGGGATGATTCCAGTGATTCCACAGCTCAGGATACAGGGAATTCTTGGTGCTCCTTCCCTGCTTCCCACCACTGATGGAGGGAGGCTGGATCCACCTGCCCTTCCCTCCCAAAGAGTTTCCAGCAGCTCCAAGCCTAATGAAATCCCCTCTTTCCATGTAACAGCCCCCAAAACCCCACAGGGATATGGAATATGGAATATCTGGATCCAGCTGGGCGAGGAGTTACCACTGTGGGCTGAGGGTGTCTCCCAACTTCTGTGCTCTCGTTCCCCCTGGAAAAGGCACAAATGCAAAGCTGGGAGAGCCTTTCCCACACTTTTCCTTCAGCTTCGGTGCCTTTGGCTTCTCAATCAGCCACCCTGGACAACTCCCACTGCCCCCAGACTCCACACAAACCCAGGGACCCGGGAGAACGCTTCCCTGCCGAAATACTCCTGCAGAAATGGCTTTCCTGGAATTTCCTGTACACATCCAAGTCCCGGCCTGGCACTGTGCTAATAGCTGCGAGCAGAATTAATTAAAACATAATGCACAGCCTGGGAAATGAAACTCAATTTCACATCGGGTCTGGAGCCGAGTTATTCCGGCATGAACGTGGTAATAAGTGTTGGGAATGCAGGTGAATGTCCTGCAAATTAAAGGGGGAATGAAGTGTTTTCTAATTTTATCTGGAAAAACACATGAAGGATGGCAGGGGGGCAGCTGGTGCAGGATTAATCACTTCCCAACCCCTGTGGCTGGGCCTTGGGGACACTTGAATGGCTGCCTGCTTGATCAGGGAAAAGAAAGGGAATTTTGGGCATCGTGCCCAGCACAAACAAAAGGTGTCATTAACTGCCTGCTACTGCCCAGTTTTTCCAAGTTAGTTTTCCTTAAAGACTTTTATTGGAGCAATTATTTTCTATTTTTCCTCGTGTAGAAGAATCCACGGGAAGAGCTGAAATGTTTGTGCCGTGCAATTGCTGCTCATGATCTTTATGGAGCTTAAACCAGTACAGAAAATTATTGACTTGTGACTCTGAGCTGGCTACGAGAACTTATTCCTTCCCAAGCAGCAGCCAAGGAGAAATCATCCTGGCTCTTCCTCTTCCAATTTTTTCCATCATTTTGTTGTTATGGATCTGAACTCCCATTGACTCCCAGGCTTGTTTTTGCCAGGAAAACAGGCACATCCTACTGGAGCTTGTGGAGAGGGGTGAGGAACAAAGGAAAGATGTGGCCTGAATTGGGGGCTCTTGGATGGTGGAAGCTGCTACAGAGGAGAAGATGCAGCAGCTCCCTGTTCTTACAGCCGGTGTAAATCCTTGGATTTGGCATGGAATAAAAATCCCCCAGCCCACCACAGCCCTGGTGAGGTACGAGCTGTCTGCAAGGCCAGGGGTGGCTGTGGTCACTGGGGCTCGTGGGGAGCCTGCGGGAGGGGCTGGAGATGTGGGACCCCCCAGCCTGACCTTCTGTACCCCACTGAGCTCCGTCAGTCAGTGCTGGCTCTGGGAGAGGCTGAGGGAGCTGGGAAAGGGGCTCAGCCTGGAGAAAAGGAGGCTCAGGGGGGACCTTGTGGCTCTGCACAAGTCCCTGACAGGAGGGGGCAGCCGGGGGGGTCGGGCTCTGCTCCCAGGGAACAGGGACAGGAGGAGAGGGAACGGCCTCAGGCTGGGCCAGGGGAGGCTCNGGAGGGCTTTTCCAACCTCAGTGATCCTGGGATTCTGGGGTCATCTCTGAAGGGGCAGGAGGGTGCTGGAGTGCTGGTGGTGTGACCAAGGAAGGGGTTTAGATCACCCAGCTCAGGTGATTCCTGTCCCAGTTGTCCAGCGTCCCAAAATCCACATCTGCCTGCAAGCTCTCGCTGCAGCTGGGGCTGCGGGGCTGGCGTTGGGTTCGCTGCGTCCGTATTTCGTGATCACAGAATTCAATCCTAAAATTGTTTGGGTGGGAAGGGACCTTAAACCCCATCCCACTCCACCCCCTGCCATGGGCAGGGACACCTTCCACTGTCCCAGGCTGCTCCAAGCCCCGTCCAGCCTGGCCTTGGGCACTCCAAGGATCCCAGCCGCATTCCCGGTGGGACTGGTGCCTGTGCCTGTGTTTGCTCTTCCCATGGCCCAGTAATGCAGAAGTGCTGCCCCAGCTCAGCTGTGCTGCTGCTCCTCTGCTTTCCTGGCCTGGCTGTTGTTCAGAGGAACAAAAAGTGCTTCGTTCACCCTCTTCTTCTCCTTCCCTCCCTCCTGACAGCAGATCAGAGCAGGGCTGAGCCCACAGGGCTCACATCCTGTTCCTTAGAAGGAGTAAATAAAAACTGGGTCAGGGCTTTGGCCTCACGCTGCCCTCGTGTCCCTCCAGCCAGCACGCCCTAGGGGTTTGTGGTGTTGGATGAATTCACATCTGAATCCAGTATCCTTCATCTGCTCTGTTTCCGGGATGACAGGGAGGGGATGAGTTGGAGGATATTTGATTTTATCGCTTTTGCTCAGTGTGGCTCTTCCACAAGCTCTGAGGACTTGCCCAGGCTTTTGTCACCTTCAGCATTTGGTGTTGCCTTCAAGGGTGCCCTCAGCACCTCGTGGTCTCTTCTTTGCCCAAGAAAAGTCCTGGGCTGCCTGTTCAAAAAGGAAAGCTGTTGGCTGGGTGGCACCACACCCCTGTGTCTGAATTTCTACCCCTGATGCAGCTCTTTCAAGGAGAACCTTCCCTGCAAAGTGGCCAAGAGACGAGGCTGAATGAGTCCTGGGTGTGTTGAGGGCATGGAAGGAGCCTGGAGGAATCCCTGTGGAGTGTGGCAGGAGCAAATCCATGCATGCCATGTCATAAACCTGGGATATCTGAGTGTGGGGCCTGCCAAGGACGTGGCAGTGACCCTGCCCCAGTGGTGAGGGGGAGCTGCTGTCCGGGCTGAGGTTTTCTGGGAACAGCCATTTCCATGCATTTCCATAAATTTGAATGAAATTCCACGTGGCAGTGGATTTTATGTGCTCAAAATATGAGCTTGGAAAACTGTGGAGGCTTCAGAGTTTAATTCCAAAGTGAATTGTGTTTGTTGTCTGCAGCAGGGGAGGAGGGGGAGATTCTGTCCCTGTGCTCAGGGGAGACCCCACCTGCAGAGCTGCCCCAGCCCTGGCCCAGCACAGGGAGGACCTGGAGCTGCTGGAGGAGTCCAGAGGAGGCTCCAGGATGAGCAGAGGGATGGAGCAGCTCTGCTGGGAGGAGAGGCTGGGAGAGCTGGGATTGTTCACCTGGAGAAGGATGTGCGTGTGTCCCAGGCCAGGCTGGATGGGGCTTGGAGCAGCCTGGGACAGTGGGAGGTGTCCCTGCCATGGCAGGGGTGGCACTGGATGGGCTCTAAGGTCCCTTCCAACCCAAACCACTCTGGGATTCTGGAATTCAAACAATTTAAAGTGGGAATTTGTCAGTGGCCGCAGCTGTGGATTCTTGGAGCACAACCCAGGGGAGGAGTTCACTTCCAGGCTCTCCCAGGGCACTCAGTATCAGCAAGACTGAGAAAAGGAATGAAGGGCTCCCCAGACGTTAACACTGCTTGGAAGCACCAAATAAAATCAGTTTTGTGATCTGGGTGAAATGTTTAACTCAACATCTCACATTATAAATGTGATTATAATAAAAATTTCACATTACACATGTGACTATAATCAACATTTCACAGTATAAAAGTCATTGCAATAAAAGGACATTTTGATGAGCAGCCTTGGCTCTGGTGATGTCTCGTAAGTGAAGCAGCAAGATCAGTGAATAAGCCCTGTCTCTGCTTTACCTCTTCTCTTAATATCACAGCTGATGAGTTTTAAGTGCAGGCAGCTAAAACAGGAGAGGACAGGACAGGGTTTGTCCCAGCAGTGGCAGTGGGGCACCACAGTCCTCTCCCTGTCACCGGGAATGTGTTTCCCAAGTCTGTATTGAAGTCGGAATGACTGGAGAAGAGGACAACACGACAAGCAGGACAGTAAAGAGAATTCCAGTGGCTGAGGAGCAGGGGCTTGAAAAAGCAGGGGAACAAATTCCAGACGTCGCCTGTCACAACAAAGGGGTTTGTCCTCGAGGTTGTGGGGATAATCCCATTTTTCCTCGGGGCCTCTCTAACCTCCCACCACTCTGCTTCCCACAGCCTTTCTGTTCCTCTCTCCTGGCACTTTGAAGCTTCCCCTGCTTTGAAAAGCAGCCCCAGCAGTTCCTACCCTCGGTTCCCTCCCAGCAGCTCTGACACGGGAGGAGATTGACAGTGGCCTTTATCTGAAAGCAGAGTATGAATTTCAGTCAATAGAGAATGAGGGCTGCTCTCAGATTTCCCTTTGTTTCCTCAGCCTGGTTAATTGTGGGCAGGAATTGCTGTGCCTGCCTGGGCACAGAGCTTCGAGGAGCTGCCTTTCAGTGCCTTAATTGAATTCCTGCGTGCAGGGAACCCTCGGGATGCTGGGGATGCAGAGCCTGATGGTATCACCCAGGAGGGACTGAGCAGCCCTGCACCAGCAGGATTATCCATCAGTGCTTCTGTATCGGGTATAAATATCATTATAGGTATTATTATGTATATTAACTTCCTTGTAAAAGTCAGGGCTGCTGTGTTTTTTGGGAGAGTGAAATTGTGACAGCATTAACGACTGATTTAAATGCCACGAATTGCTTTGAGGATGAAGATTCCATGGACCAAGCCTTGCACCAGCTGAAAATGCTGAATTTTGGGAGCCTGAAGGCAGAAAGGCTGAAGCAGCACAACCTATTGTTTCCCTGTTTCCCTCCTGCTCACAGCTGTGAGAAGTCCAGGGGATGAATGGACCCGCAGCCTTTTCTCCTCCCTGATGAGATTCAGGTTTAGCGTCCCGGCCAGGTCCAGGCTTGCATTCATTCCAGGGATTTCATGAATTTCACCATCTTTGCTGCAAAGCAGGGCTCAAAGCAGCAAAATGACTTTTCTGCAAAGTGAATGTTGTCAGTTTGAGCTTGCTGATCGGGAAAAAAGATCCATTTCCACGTCCCTTCTGAGCCTTTTGTAGGGAATTTGCCCATCTGGCCGTGGTTCTGTGCAGTCTCCTGGGTGTGAGCAGGCACAGAGTCTTCAGCAGCACAGATTGGGGCTATAAATAAGCAAAGTGCAAGATTTTTCCCCCCTGAATTGCTCCCATCCTTACTTATTCTCTGCAGCAAATGTAAGGTTTCACCTATTTCCAGGGCACTGGAAAGGTCGGTCCTTTGCACAATCCAGCACTGGGGTCGTGGAACCTGTTCCAGGTTCCTTCAGGAATTCGGAACAACTGTTTTATACTTTGATTCCCCTTCTTTAAAATGGGAATAAGGAGTCTTTTTCTGTGCCTTTTTATGCAGCAGGGAATATATTTGGCCACAATGGTCTGCAAATCCAGCTCCCAGTGAATTGCCACTAATTCCAAGAATAAAAGTCACGTGTTACCCTGAGCTGATGGTCATGGAATCTCAGAACATCCTGATTTGGTGAGTTTTAGAGATAAAGCAACAGCTTCATGAGGACTTGAGTATATTTTCTTGAGTCTGAGCTTTGAGGTTTGTTGAAAATGAGGATTTTTTGAAGGACTCAGTAGGCAGTGCTGCACCAAAACCCATCACAGCCCTGGCTGTGCAGAGGTGGGAGCAGCTTGTGGGGGTATTTTGGTCTGTTTGCCCTCTCCTTTTGAATATTCATGCTGTTATCAAACGGATATTAAAGGAAATCATGGAATCACTAAGGTTGGAAAAGACCTCCGATGTTTAAGGAGGACTGAACCCACTCACAAAGTGCCACGTTCTTGAACAAGGAAAGTGTTAAATCAGACAAAACAGGCTTGAGCTGCTGTTGAAGCAGCTTGGAAGCCCTGGCAGGGCAGGAAGCAAGGTCAAAAACCAACCCCTGAGGATCAAACCCTGGAGATGTGGTGAGTGACGTGAGTTTGCATGGAATCAGCCTGGCTGGGAGCCTGTGCCGAGGCAGGCACAGCCCGCTGCTGCTCCGGGGGCTGCCCGTTAATTATGCACTAACTCATCCTGGGCTAATGAAGCGGCGCAGTTTGTAAAAGAGGCTTCGGGGAATTGGCTGCAGGGCGTTTGTTTGGAGAGCACAATGCGGTGTTGGGGTTTGGGCAGCCAACCATAGTGATCCCCATGTGATCCCATAGTGATCCCCATGTGATCCCGATGTGATCCCGATGTGATCCCATAGTGATCCCATAGTGATCCTGCTGTGATCCCATAGTGATCCCGTAGTGATCC
>VZRQ01009139.1:137787-152620 GCA_013397975.1 Machaerirhynchus nigripectus | reverse complement strand
GTGATCCCATAGTGATCCCGGTGTGATCCCATAGTGATCCCGTAGTGATCCTGCTGTGATCCTGATGTGATCCTGCTGTGATCCTGTAGTGATCCCGCTGTGATCCCAGTGTGATCCCGGTGTGATCCTGCTGTGATCCTGCTGTGACCCCGGTGCGATCCCATAGTGATCCTGCTGTGATCCCGTAGTGATCCCGTAGTGATTCCGCTGTGACCCTGTAGTGATCCCATAGTGATCCCATAGTGATCCTGCTGTGATCCCGCTGTGATCCTGTAGTGATCCTGCTGTGATCCCATAGTGATCCCATAGTGATCCTGCTGTGATCCTGCTGCGATCCTGCTGTGATCCCATAGTGATCCCATAGTGATCCTGCTGTGATCCTGCTGTGATCCTGCTGTGATCCCACTGTGATCCCATAGTGATCCTGCTGTGATCCCGTAGTGATCCTGTAGTGATCCCGCTGTGATCCCGCTGTGCCCTCGGAGCCGGAGCGGATCCAGGAGTGTGCCTGGAGCCAGCAGGGTGGGCACGGGGTACCTGGCACCACCTTCCTGAGGAAAAATCCCTTCCAGCTGAAGCACCTTGGGGAGGCAGAGGAAATGCTTCTCCTCAAGCTGGCACGGTGCCTGCTGGCCTGGTCCTGCACCAGAATTCCTGACGTCCATCATCCACCTTCCCATCTCCAGTGGGAGGTGTCCCTGCCCATGGCAGGGGTTGGAACTGGATGAGCTTTAAGGTCCCTTCCAGCCCAAAGCACTCAGAGATTCTCTGATCCATGAACCTGCTGCCAGCCTGGTGAATGTTCCCACCAGGAACAGCTCCTCCCCTAAACAGCTTTAATTATCCCCAAACTTTGTCACTGAGCTGGGCTCAGGCTGCCTGGCTTCAGGTGCATCTTGAGCAGGCCAAGATGCCACAATTCAAACTTTTTTTCATATAAAAACTGTCAAAGGGATGGAATTGGTCACAAGTGGTCTCAGTCTGGCTCAGAGTCCTCGTCTGAAAGGTAAAAGAAGCTCTTGGAGGATGTGGAATTGCCAGCAGTTCCCAAGAGCTGGGCTGCTTTATTGAACACCCTTCTGATTGCTGGGGTCTGTTCATCTGGGGGTGTTTGGGGTGGAGGGGCAGGGCAAAGAGAGCCCCATGTGGGAGCAGCCAGGAGGAGGGGAAAGGTGGAAGCAGAAAGGTGGGATCAGAGCAGTGATGCCATGATGATTTTTGTCTTTTCTTTTGTACCCCTGTTATACCTTTTTGCAACTTCTGTATTCTTGGTGCTTTTTTGCCTACATTCTTGGACTTGTTTGTTAAGCTAAGAGAAGAAACATTTTAGAGGCTTTGCAGTTAGGGTGCCAGTGTGCCCAGGCCCCAAGGTCCTCTCCAGAACACATTTTGTAAACTAAGATAGAACCATCCAGGGGAGGGTTCCTTGGGGAGGGGGGCTCATTCGAGCCTCTCATTGGGGAATTTTTGATAGATATGCTAATTAGTAAGACCTAGAATGTAAGACCAGATATAGAGGAGGGGGATTGGGGTGGCCATTGCGGGGGTGCATGGAGGTGTATCCGACCTGGTCGTGGTGCACCTAAGGATCCTTACAATAAATACCAAGGTAATGCCCTTTTCCCCTTCTAACCCTGTTCGCCTCTTGGTTTTAAGACCAGGAAAAGGCATCAGCAGAGACTTTGGGACAGGGAAATGCAGCAGCCAAACAGGAGAGGCTGCTGCTGACCTCTAGATCTAAATAAATTGGACCTTTTTTGGCTCAAAGGGGTACCAGCAGAGGCTTTAACGCTGTCCTGACACCTGCAGAGCACCCTCAGCCCTGCTGGAGTGTTTATTCCTCTGCGGGTGCCTCTGTGGGGGCAGCAGTGACGTGGCTGCCATGCTGCCTCTCGCACGCGTCCCGTGGGCGTCCTGCGCAAACCACAGCTTGTTTACTCACCCTGCACAGAAACCTGGGATGAAGTGTGCCCACAAAATGAATTAAAAGCTTAGCGAGCAGGAAGGTAAAATGGTCCTTTCCCGGGAAGCCATCTGGGATGACTGGCAGTCCTCAGCGTGTACCTGCGCTGCGTCGGGAAAATATTTTGACAGTTCAAGCTGAAAGCAGACTTTGGAGTTTGGGTATTTTTTTGTTTTTGAAAGAACCACGGTGTGGAACACAGCTTTGATGCCTAATGGAATCTAGGGAGCTCAATAATATGTTTCAGGTTTGCATAAAAGAGAGGAAAAATTGCTTCCAGCACTTTTTTGCTCAAGAAAAACAAAGCCCAAATCATCTCTCTGTGATGTCTCATCTGTAGTCGTTTAGCCGTGTGGTATCTAAGTGCAGCTTTGGTAGAGCTTGCTGGGACTTCTCAGCTCAGGCAGGAGATCCAAAAGGGCTGGGACATGCTCTGAGTTACTTTAGATTGACCTTTCTTTAAAATACAGAACACAAACTGGAGCGGGGTCCAGGTGGATGGGTCCATTTTCCAGGATCATCTGCCCGTGGCTCACTGGGACATGCAGGAAGTCAAGGATGGGTGGCAGGAGTCTGTGTGGGTGAAGAAGGAGCTCCTGACATATTAAAAAAAGCCCATTCCAAAGGTGAAAGCAGAGTCACGTCACCCAGGGAGAATCCAGACGCTCTCCAGGTGTGTGAGGGTGGGGTTGGCAAAGCCAAAGCCCACCTGGAGTTGAATCTGGTGGAAGACCTGGAGGGCAACACCAAAACCTGCTGTGGATCAATCCGAGGTGGAGGAAGACCAGGGAAAGTGTGGGGCTGCAGCTGGATGGGGCTGGGCAGCTGGGGAAGGGTCAGGCCCCAGCACCACCTTCACCTGGGTCAGGCTGGTCCTGGAGAACCTCCAGGTCCCCAGGACCAGAGGGAAGGTCTGGAGCAAGGATGACTTGGAGGAGTCGTGGTGGCTCTGGAGGAAACGAGATGTGCAGGAGAACGTAAAGGAACTGGACACACACAAATGGCCGGGCCCGCAGGGATGCTGAGGGAGCTGTCCCATGGCACCCAGAGGCCACTCAAGTGTCTTGGAAAGCTCCTGGCAGCTGGGAAAGGTGCCTGAGGACTGGAAGAGAGCAAATGTCACTGCCGTGTCCAAGAAGGGTGGGAAAGAGGATCGGAATTACAGCCAGTCAGCCGCAGTTCCATCCCTCGGAGGGGATGGAGCAACTGATCCTGGGAGCCATTTCCAGGTTTCTGAAGGTCAGAAAGGCCATGAGGAAGAGCCCACACGGATTTCTGAGGGGAAGTCATACGTGACCAAGGCTTCTGTGCTGAGGTGTCAGGCTCAGGGCTGGGGGACAGCAGGACACAGGTATGGACACTGTCACTGTCTCCTGGGACACCCCCACTGGGGAGGTACCGCCTGGAGAAGGGGACACTCGGCAGCTGGGCTCAGCTGTGATCGGGGCCACTGCTCCAGCCCGGCCAGTGGGTTCCATATTCCCACAGGACAGATGGATTTTTCCAGTGCTGGGCTCTGTGAGGGCAAACACAGGGAATTGCACAGGGAATCAGCACAGTCCTCGCCGGGGCTCTGTCTCATCCGTGGCACATCCCTGCTCCTCACAACGTGCGGGTTGGCTGAAGGCTGGAGCGAGTTCAGAAGAGGCCACAAAGTTAATAAGGGAATTAGAGCACCTCCCCTATGGATACAGGCTGAGGGAACTGGGGCTGTGCAGCCTGGGGAAGAGGAGGTTGTGTGGAGACCTCACAGCACCTCCCAGGGCCTGGAGGAGCTCCAGGGAAGCCAGAGAGGGACCCTGCATCAGGAACTGGAGGGACAGGACAAGGGGAATGGGGTCAAACTGAAAGGGACGAGGTGTAGATTGGATATTGGGAAGAAATCATTCCTTGCAGGGTGGGGAGGGGGTGGGATGGAATTCCCAGAGAAGCTGTGGCTGCCCTTGGATCCCTGGCAATGTCCAAGGCCAGGTGGGACCAGGCTTGGATCACGCTGGGACGGTGGCAGGTGTCCCTGCCCATGGCAGGGGGGGGATGAGATGTTCCTTCAGGCCCCTTCCCACCCAAACCATTCTAGGACTGTTAAGGTACCCAAGCTGTGACAGCAAACCCTTCAGCCCAGCAGGGCCGTGCACGGCCCAATGAGCCTCTCCATGGAGCCCAGAGTTAATCTCAAACCCCCCTTGCTGTAGCTGCTGCTAATTCCCTGTTCCCACAGGACTCGCAGGAAGAGGCCCCAGGAGCTCAGGCTGTGCGTGGCACCTGTGTAATCCCAGCTGCAGGAGTTCGTCCCTTCCCTCCCATCCCTCCTCCTGTGCTGCTGCTCACCAATAGCTCTGTAGATTTTTGCCTCTTTTTTTAGCATTTCCCCCATCTCTTTATCTGCCTTTTACCTGTATGTCCTGCTCCTTCTGGTGGAGACAGCCCCATCTGCAGGGACCGTGCTGCAGATGAGGAGCAGCAGCTCTGGGGGCATTAAGGAAATAGTTATCTGCAGATTAGGTGGGGATGGAAGCAGCCAGCTCCAGTTTATCTGCTGTTGCTCCTTGTTAATTGTCACTGGAGAGGAAAGGGGTTTTATGTTTCCAGTGATGGAGAGCTGATAACTTTTATAATTTTACAATCGCACCCGTTCCAGTCTCATGACTCACACTGGAAAAGGAAAAAAATATTGTCTAAAAGATCATGAGATAGCAGCAGAACAGCTGCTGTCTTTGGGCCAGGCTTCTCCCCCTCGTTCCCAGGATAGGATGAAGCCAAAGACACAAATTTTCCTGCCAGCCTGAGCACGGGGTGGGGGTCAGACACCCCTCGAGCTGGTTCCTTGCCAGCTCTTTCCCTCTGGTGTGGGTGGGGCTGTGTCAGCAGCCAGAGAATAATCCCAGAATGGTCTGGGTTAGAAGGGACCTTAAGAACCACCTTGTTTGGGTAGGGACACCTCCCACTGTCCCAGGCTGCTCCCAGCCCCAATGTCCAGCCTGGCCTTGGGCACTGCCAGGGATCCAGGGGCAGCCACAGCTGCTCTGGGCACCCTGTGCCAGGGCCTGCCCACCCTCCCAGGGAAGGATTTCTCCCCAATATCTGATCCACTGCTCTCCTCTGTCGGTCCAGTTGCTGCTCTGGGGAGGTTTGGGGTGTGTTGTGCTCTTGCAGACCTCTCTGTTCCTGTTTTGCTCCCCTTTTCCCTCAGCTTTGGAAGTGGACATGCTGCACCCAGGTCTGTTCTCCTCCTTTTTGGCTGCTGGTAAAAATTCCTGTTGGAAGGAGCTAAGGAATTTCTTCCTCCTCTTGTAGCCATTTGCACGTAGTTATTTTTATGAAGGAGGAATAATGATTTGCAGATGGCAGAGCAGAGCCCTGCACGAATGTGCCTTTCCTTTGAATGTGTCTTTTTACTGTGGGCTGAAGCCAACAGATTTAAGAGTCAGAGTGAAATCACATGAGGCTGATCAGAGACTGCCAGATTTGATCTGCCCAGCTCTGGATTTTGGATTCCTCCCTCACTTTGGTGCCTCTTGCCATGGAGAGTCTCAGGAAGTGCCCAGTGGTCCCTGGACCTGCCTTTCTCAGGGGTGCCAGTGGGTGCTGCCTGAGGGCACCCCCCAGTCGAGTGAGTCATGGATTCACAGCTCAGCCTCTGAGATTTGGGGCTCATTATTCTGGTTTTTAATCCTCTCAGCATCCCAGTTCTCACCAGTCCTTGCACTCCTCGAGTGAGTCACCATTTGAGTTCTCAAAGATTTCCTTCCCTTGTTTCCCTGCAGTTTTCCTGCTGGTTTACAGATTTGATTTGATGGTGTAGATGAGCTCAGGAAGCTGTAGTTGTTTGGCCAGCAGTGGCTGTGACAGTGTGGCTGTGACAGTGTGGCTGTGACAGTGTGACTGTCACCATGACTGTCACCGTGGCTGTGTCTGTGTGCTTTGGGGTTGTTCCTGCAGGTTCTACCAGGGGTGGGACAGCCCTGGGCCTGCCCTCACAGCTCAGTTCCCCGGGTTTATGGCAGGCAGCCTCTCTGCCGTGGCATCTGTTGGAACAGAATTGTGTAGAAATTAGCTGTTCAGTCTTAATTAACCTAATTAGTGCTGGGTGCTCCCGTGGGTGCAGCTGCAGCTGTGCCCATCCCTCTGCCTCCACAGCAGGGAGACCCTCAGGGACCAGGGGCCTTTCCCATGCACAGCCAAGGCAAACCAGATGAGCCTGGCTTAAAACCTGCTCCAACAAATCCCTGCTTTTGGAGGAATTTGACTCTGCTGCTCCCACCTGCGTCCCAGGACAGTCCTGCCCCGGACAGGCCTCACATCCTCACTCACATTCTGGCTGCAAAAACAAAAGCTTTTAATTTGGGTTTTTGTTTTTTTGGTTTTTTTTTTTTTTTTTTTTTTTTTTTTTTTTTTTTTTTTTAGATTAATCTGTTTATTCTGCTTAATAAGGGCTTAACGACAGCTTGAGCTTCTCGCTGGTGACTGAATATTTTAGTCCTTATTCAGTGTCTGGTGAGGTTTGTAGGAATTTGGTATTGATTTTGATAGGCATTGCCTTAGGCCTAAAAAATGCTGCTTCCACCAGGCACTCACAGGAGCGTCTCCAGAGACCCAAGGAGTGTGGGGGTGCCAAACCTAAGCTCTTCCTAAGCAATCCCACGTGTGGACGAGCTCTGTAATACCCATCTCACCTCTCTGGAAATCTCTCTGTGTCTGGCCCCCACTGCTGGGCTGTCTGTGGAGCTGGGAGGGATCCCAGTGCCTGTGGAGGGACAGGTTTGGGTGGGAAGGGACCCCAAAGCCCACCCAGTGCCACCCCTGCCACGGGCAGGGACACCTCCCACTGTCCCAGGCTGCTCCCAGCCCCATCCAGCCTGGCCTTGGGCACTGCCAGGGATCCAGGGGCAGCCACAGCTTCTCTGGGCACCCTGTGCCAGGGCCTGCCCACCCTCCCAGGGAACAATTCCTTCCCAATATCCCATCCATCCCTGCCCTCTGGCTGTTTACGTTTCTCTCCAAAGCAGGAAGGGAAAATGAGAAAAAGAATGGTTTTCAGCTTTCTTTTCCTTTTTTGGGGTGTGAAACCTCTTGAGGTTTGGTTTTCATTTAGAAAATGCAGAAAAGGGAAACACTACCAGTGTGAAAATGAAATACAACAATGGGGTTTGGGCAAAGCAAAGCATTTCTGAGAAAAACAGCAACTACAGTTTCATTGTCCTGAGTAATTGTTGCTGCCTTTTGGAGGGAGTTGAACACCCTTTAATTATGGATTGCAGATGATGTGGGCTGCGACCCCTGACAATGCAGAAATTAAATGCTGCCTTTGAATGTCCCATTTGTTTAACAGCTGCTATTAGTTCATTTTAAGGGATTTTACAGGTCTGGGACTAGGCCCAAGTCCCTCTGCCACCGTCACACGATGCCACTGGCAGCACCAAGGATTGCTGTGCTTTGTGCAGCCCGTGTGGGACCCAGCAAAGTCTGGTTTTAAGGCAGGTGCAGTGGAATCCTGGCTCTGTCCTGCGTGCGTGGAGCTGGGGAGAAGTTAAATCAGCTGGTGTGAGGCTGACTGCCACCATGGAGGGTGCACTGCTGGTGTGGGTGTGTGGGTCTGGTGAGCAGCCTCCACAGTTCAACCTGTGGGTGTCCTCCCAGTGCTCCCAGTAAATCACTGCAGCGGGCAGACTGGACAAGCTCCAGGAGAGCAGTGCCTGTGCTTCTGTTCTGCTCTGGTGCCCTGTCTGGGAGTGGTGAGGATGAAAAGGAACTTCCAGGTTGTGTTTTCATGGAAAGGGAGTTGCTGGTGCCTGGTGGGTCGGCCCTGACTGGGCTGAGCCTTGTCCATGGGATTGCTGCTGGGACCTCGCTGGAGCCAGGCTGGGCTTGGACTCCTGGGCAGCACAAAGGCCAGGACAAGGCTGGGGTTTAGGCAGCAGAGCACCCTAAATACCCTCATGGAATCCTGGAGTGCTTTGGGTTGGAAGGGACCTTAAAGCTCATCTCATCCCATCCCACCCCTGCCATGGGCAGGGACACCTTCCACTGTCCCAGGCTGCTCCAAGCCCCGTCCAGCCTGGCCTTGGGCACTGCCAGGGATCCAGGGGCAGCCACAGCTGCTCTGGGCACCCTGTGCCAGGGCCTGCCCACCCTCCCAGGGAACAATTCCTGCCCAATATCCCATCCAGCCCTGCCCTCTGGCAATTCAAAGTACAAAGAGAAGTTTTTCCTCCTGGTTTTTCCAGAGCAGGGGGAGTGCGGGTCCCTGGGAAGCTGAGTCACGGCTCTGTGCTGGAGACATCTGTCTCAGCAGTAATTAGAGGAGATGAAACCCATCAGTGACAAGCTCTGTCCCAGCAGTTGGAGCTCAGATTCTCATTTCATGCTGCAGAAGGATGAGTAATTCTAAATAGCTCTGCAGACGTTTAAAAGCACCCAAAGCATGACAGACAGCAGAGAGCAAATGAGAACAAGGTGAGTTATTAAATGCCTGCTGAGCACACACAAAGCCCCATTAGCACTGAACACGGGTACAGGGGCTGAGTGTGTTGTACCTGTGCTGTGCTCCCCAGGGCGGGGCAGCTTTGGGGACACCACACCTGAGCCTTTCTTTTCCAACAGCTCCTGGGTTCTGAGCTGGGCTGGGAAGAGAAATTCAGCTGCTCTGTCCTGGTGCTTTGAGCAAGAAACTCCTCATTAAAAACGCAGGGGAACCATTGGGTGGTGGAGGGAGTCTGTACCCTCTGACAGAAGGCTTGGAACAGCCCAGAACTCCGGGGAGGAGCAGGAGAGCCCCGGCCTGTCCCTGTCTGAGCTGCCTGTGGCAGTGAGGGAGATGTGAGCTCCAGGCAGGATTGATCCCTGCTCCAGCAGGATGTGGAGAACTGTGCTTGGCAGAGTTCCCTTCCAGGGGAGGTCACTGAGCAGCTTCCAGTTAAACCAGTGAAGAGCTGAGAGGGGTTTCCAGCTGCAGGGCCTCGGAGGAGCAGCTCCTTTTGCACCCGAATGCAGCTTTTTAATTAAACAAAAAGTTTTGCCAGCGTTTCGTGCTGGGAGTGCCAGCCCTGGTGAGGGATGCTGGTGGCACTGGCACTGCCAAGTTCAGGAGCTGGGATCATGCCCAGGGCTTTTGGAGGGGATGGAAGCGTTTCCATTTGCCTTCAGGGACTTGGCTCACACTTTGGCAGTGTAATTTGAAGTGGAGCCAGGACGTGGCCCAGGTCTCATTTTAAAGGGAATTTGGTTGAAGGCTTTTCATTGCCTAAAGTCCTGCAGTGACTTTAAGGCTGCTGGGTGACTCACGGGGAAAATAAAATCAAATAAATAAAATAAAATAACCTTACCATGCTGGCGTGACTCACAAAATGTGAGCAGTGCTGGAGAAGCTCTTCTCCTGTGGGACTTTGCAGGAGCAGAGGGATGCACCAAACCCCGCCGAGGCTGCAGCAATGAGCACTTTCTCCAGCAGAAAAATGTAGGGATAAATCTGGGAGCAATCAAAGCGAGATCTTCTGATTTTTCTGCTTTGTTTCCATCCCTTCTGGTTTTGTGTGTTCACAGGAAATTTCTATATTTGTCATTTTATGCTCGTGCCAAGCCCAGGGATGCTGATGAATTAGGGACTAATAACAATTAGTGTTGAAATCTAAACAAATGAGCAAGGAATGAGTCACAGCTTCGGTGTGACCTGAGGACACAGCACTGCTCGTTGTCCCTTTTCCTCTGCCTCGTTCACTTTCTACATTCTGCTTTCCAAAACTCATCATTTCTATTTGGGTTTGCAAATGCATTTCAGAAAAAGCCTGAGAATTTTCCAAAACTGAAGTTCGGAAATGCGGAGTTGATGAGGATGTTTGATTGCACTACATCTGAAATTTTGCTCCATTTTATTTTTATTATCAATTATTGGGGGTTTTGAACTTCATGCAAACCCTGAAATGCAGACACCCTCCATTCCTGTGAGCTCTAAACGAGGCTCCATCCATTCTGCTGAAATGCTCCATTTCCTTTCTGGCAGGATTTCACTGGAATCACCACGTTCCAGATTTTTAAAGATAAAGTTTTCAGATGCTTTTGACTCATCTCTGTTTTTCAGACATGGGCAGACTGAATTCCCAGCAAATCCCTGTCAGGGAAAGGTGTGAGCCCAGAGCAGGGCTGTTCGTGTCCTTTGTTTTCAGGGTGCAGTGGAGTCTCACAGATCAAATCATAGGATCGTGGAATATCCCGAGTGGGAAGGGACCCCCAGGGATCACCCAGCCCAGCCCCTGGCCCTGCACAGACACCCCAACAACCCCACCCTGGGCATCCCTGGCAGCGCTGCCCAAACGCTCCTGGAGCTCTGGCAGCCTCGGGGCCGTGCCCATTCCCTGGGGAGCCTGGGCAGTGCCCAGCACCCTCTGGGGGAAGCACCTTTTCCCAAAATCCAACCTGCCCTGACCCGGCCCCAGCCCTTCCCTGGGGTCTGAGCAGTGGCTGTAAATCTGTGTCCTGTGCTGCCGCTCTGGGGTTTGGAGCCTCTGTCGTGTGTTTGAAAGGAATCAAAGAGAAGGAGCTGCCTCAGCAGGGAAGTTATTAGTGCTGGGTGCCCTTGAACGGAAAGGCTCACATTTGGAGGGAAAAGCTGAAATGAGACATTTTCCATTTTATGATTTTGTCTGTGGAGAAAGTCCTTTTAATCTCAATTTAATGAAAGTCGGCTCAAGGCGTGTGAGTGACTGGGAGCGCTGGGGGGAGACAGGAGCAAAGCTGGAGGGGAGCTCAGAGCAAGATGAAATTCTCCTTGAGACGAGGCAGAACTTGGAAGGGGCTGGGTGACCACCATCCTCCTGTTTGGAAGGACCTGATGCTTCATTTTCCATTTCTTTATTCACTGGAGAATTCCAAGCCGTTCACACTGGAATGGTTTCCATGGACAAGATGGCAAATGTGGCAGAAGGAATTAAACTGGTGCCAGGGACATCAGGAGCTGCCACCTTTTCCAGCCTCTCGGACCAAAGTAACAGGGCACAGTCTGGCCCTGTTTGCTGTATGGGGGATGTCCTTCAGCCTCCTGCCCTGGTCCTTTTCCCAGCGCCTGTTCCCACAGCCTTTCTCCCAGTGCAGAGCTGGGATAGGCTGGGGGGTGTGCAGAGCACCCCCATCCCACCAGGGCAGGAGGCTCCTCTGGGCCTTGGCCTCGTTCTTCACTGGTCCCTCACTGAAGTCCTTCAGAGAGCCCCTCCCAGCCTTGTCCTTCCCCGTGGTGACTTCCAAAAGATTGGTCCAGCTGAGAGGGAAGCCAGGAATGTCCCTTCCATGGGCCTCACAGGGATAAATCTCTAGAAAGGTTTGCTCCAGGAACTTGGCCAGGTGGGTGGGCGACACCACGAAGAGCTTTAGGCTCGCTGCCTTCTGGGGACATCCCATCTGCTGGCAAAGCCACTCTGTCCCCACAGGGTGGGACAGTCAGCCCAGGCTGTTGTCCCTGGGAAGGCTGTCCCGTGTCCCCTTGCAGTGCCCTGCTGGGTTTGTGTCCTGCTCCAGAGCCCAGCGCTTGTTGCCTCTGGGGCTTGGTGTCACCAAGGTCCTGCAGAGGGGCTGGGGGGGAGGCAGAGCCTGGCCAGGCACCCAGGAGCTGCCAGGGGGCTGTGCCAGGGCTGGGGTACCAGGGATGCTGTGCTGTGCCAGGGATGGGGTACCAGGGGTGCTGTGCTGTGCCAGGGGTGCTGTGCCAGGTATGGGGTACCAGGGGTGCTGTGCTGTGCCAGGGATGGGGTGCCAGGGGTGCTGTGCCGTGCCAGGGATGCTGTACTAGGGATGGGGTACCAGGGGTGCTGTCCCAGGGGTGCTCTCCCAGGGATGCTGTCCCAGGGGTGCTCTCCCAGGGGTGCTGTCCAGCTCCACCCACACCATGTGGGCTCCTGCTTGTCCATTTTTCCCTGTTTGGTCCCCCTCTGGAAGCTCTTGCTCCCCATCCTCTTCCCATGGCTCTCACTGCCCGCACCTCAGCTGCTCCCCAGGAGCTGCTGGGGCACAGAGAGCTGCTGATGTGGGAGAATCCCAGAATCCCAGATGGGTTTGGGTGGGGAGGGACCTTAAAAACCGCCTCATCCCACCCCTGCCATGGCAGGGACACCTTCCACTGGCCCAGGGTGCTCCGAGCCCCATCCAGCCTGGCCTTGGATTCCCTGGGTGAGGAATCCATGATAAGAAATCCATGTTTTTCCCTGCACTCTCTGCTCTATGGCTCTAACTGAAGGAAGGGAGAGCAATTCTGCTCCTCAGCAGCCTGATTCCCTCCCCTGCCTGCTCCTCAGCCCTCCCCAGTCCTGGAGCTGCAGGAAGGGGAAGGGCTGAGGAAGTGGCTTTCCCCCAGGACACCGAGCCCGCAGCTGGGTGTGTCACAGGCTGTGAGAAGGATCTTCCTGGAAACGCCTGATTAGACAATAATCATTCTCCTGTTCTTGGCGGGTTTTGAGGCTCTTTTCCAGGGAATGGCAGTGGGTTCCTTCTGTTAGACTCAAACCTCTGAGCATGTGAGCTCCAGGGAATGGACACAGAGAAATACACACAAACAGTCACTGCTTTTATCTGCAGGCTCCGTTGGGAAGAAGAATTCCACAGGAGCTTTCTCTGGCCCTGTAGCAGCACTTTGGGTGAGAGTCTGACTGCACTGTGGGGCTGGATCACTTCCAGTGCTCTTATCCCCAGCTGGGAAATCAAGGACAGGAGGAGGCAGGGAAAAGATAAGGACTGGGCTGCTGTTATTAAAATGTAATCTTGAAACTACCCAGTGCTGGGGGAGATTTAGTGCTGCTGACCAGGCTGGCAGGGCCTTCCCAGGGAGTCAGGCCATCGTTATTCTGCAGAGGGATGTTTATTTATTATTTATATTTATTTATTATTTTATTTTTATCTATTTATTCATTTATTATTTATTTATTATTTATTGAGGGCTACATTAATTAGTGATTTTTAAAGAGGGTTGTGTTACAGAAACAGAAACAAATGGGTGTTGGGTGATCATAAATAATGACTATGCAGCTGTGGACTTAGAATTGAAATTCTTAAAATGTATTTGATATTTAGGGAGACTTTCATACCAAACAGGATGAGGGAAAGCCCAGCAGTATCCAAGGAGTAGACAGGATCCTGTCAGATAAATGCAGGAAAGTTTTCCTGTCTGGGTTTCCCACAATCTCTGCTCTGTGCATTTCACACAAAATAAATAATATCAGGTCCTAAACTTGGTGAACAAATCAATGAGCCGAGTCCATGGCCCCTGCAGAGCTGGTTTGGTTTGCTTTGATCCAAGCCTCGGGATGTTGCTCGTGCAGAAATGACTGTTTGCACCAATATCCAGCACAGTTTAATTCACTCCAGGGATCTGACTGCTCAGGAAAACAGGGCTTTTATTGCCTGTCAGAATTCCTTAAGGTTTATCCCTCCACTCTTGGCAGTGTGCCTGTGCTGCTCAGCTCTCCTGATTCAGCTCTTCTGGTAGAACTTTATTGGGAAGTCTTTGATCAGTGAAAGTAGAGATTGAGCTTTAAAAGCCTCCAGTTTGTCACCAGCCTTTGTTCTGAGAGACCCCGAGCACAGTCAGGTCCCTCTGTGCTGTTTGCTACGTGACCAAAAGGGATTTGTCTCCTGATCCATCTCAGCATCACACAATGGATGATCCCACCTCCTCTGTGCTCCAAGGAACCTGGGAAACTCCTCAGGCCAGGTTTTCACTCTGGTACCTGTGGCACTGACTGTCCAGGAGTTATTTTACAGTGTCTGGGAAGACGGGAATTAAGAAGAGTTCATAAATAGGGCACAATAATCTAACCTGGAGGAGTTTCTGAAGGGATCTTCTGAACTGGAATAATTTCACAGGACATGGAGATGGAGATTGGAACATCTGGAAAACACTGCAGCAGACACTGACGTTTAAAATGTCCCTAAAAGAAAAATTCCTGCTGTTCCAGTACCTTGGGCAGGCCCCAGCCGGGGTGAGGCTGTCAGTGCAGCAGGAGCCGTCCCCGTGCTGTGGCAGCTCTGTCCTGGCTGTGCCTCAGGACGCCAGGGGCTGTAAAAGGAGGGGACAGAGTCAAACAGCACAGAAAGAACTTGTCAGGGTGCTCAGGGGAAGAACCAAGACAGGATTTCACACATTCCCTCCCCAGAGCCAGTGGTGTCCTCGCTGGGACCTCCACACGTCTCTGCACAGGGTTTGTAGGAGAATTCAGGGTGGAAGGGAGGTCTGGAGGATCCCCTTCCAGCTGTGCCAGGATCAGCTCAGCCAGCCCTTCCTTGCCATATGTGGGGACACATGAGCAGGACTGGGCCCAGCTGGAGGGGGCAGAGGTGGCTGTGGCTGTGCAGGGAGGGGTGGCTCTGCTGTCACCTCGGATCTCCTCACGGAGCTGGGACTGAGGGGGCTCCTGTCCCCGGGGTTGGGTCATCCCAAAGAGGCCAATTTCAAAAATGTTCTGCCTGCCTTGGCAGGGGTGGGGTTTTGTTTAGGGAGGGCCCATGAGGCTGCTCTGCCACAAAACCTGGAGTGTTTTCATAGGGTGTGTGATTCTTCAATTGTGATCGATAATGCAAACATATAAATTCCCTGCAGATCAAGAACGGGATGAATTGACCAAGACCCATTTGCATTTTCATGCCACCAACACAGGGTCCATTAAAGTGGGGGATGTCACACCTGGATGTGCCGGGGTATCCCCACAGCCCTCCCCAAATCCTCTCTGGGGTCAGCACAAAGCTGTTGCTCTCTGCTTAGACAGGGAGGCTGAGCCTTGGGGAGGGCACTGGGAGCTGTGCTGGCTCTAGGGAGGGCACTGGGAGCTGTGCTGGCCCTGGAAGGGCACTGGGAGCTGTGCTGGCTCTGGGGAGGGCACTGGGAGCTGTGCTGGC
>VZRQ01009139.1:113573-129980 GCA_013397975.1 Machaerirhynchus nigripectus | reverse complement strand
GGCTCTGCTGCCCCACAGAATCCCTGCTGCCCCACAGAATCCCTGCTAGGTCCTGGCCTGGCTCTGCTGCCCCACAGAATCCCTGCTGCCCCACAGAATCCCTGCTAGGTCCTGTCCCGGCTCTGCTGCCCCACAGAATCCCTGCTGCCCCACAGAATCACTGCCTGGCCCTGTCCCAGCTCAGGCTGGCCCTGGGCAGGCTGGGAGGTTCCTCCAGTCTCACAAACGCTCTCACACACCCACAGCACTTCCAAAGGGTGTTTGGAAAGCAAAGCTGGCTCATCCCATCACTGGAGCACATCCTGTCACAAGGAGACCTCGTCTTAACCAAAGTTCACCTCCCACAGGGAATCTGGAAGCTGGAGAAGGCCTATGAGTCCAACCATTCCCCAGCACCGCCAAGGCCACCACTAAGCCTGTCCCCAAGTGCCACATCCACATGCTTTTTGAACATTTCCAAGGACACTGACTTCAGGGATGGGGGCTCCACCACTGCCCTGGGCAGCCTCTTTCGATGATTGACAACCCTTTCAGGGAGGAAATTTTCCCAGTATCCACCCTAAGCCTCCCCTGGCACAAGCTGAAGCCCTTCCTTCTCGCCCTGTCACTTGTCTCCTGGCAGAAGAGACCGACCCCCACCTGAAACTCTTTTCAGGTAGAAAACAAGAAGGTCCCCCTGAGCCTCCTTCTCTCATGTGCCAAAGCTCCTAGAAAATCGATTTAGCAGTGCAGAGTCAGCTGTGCTGGAACATTTCACTCCTCGAGACAAGCCACTGCTTTCCCATGCTGAATCCTCCAGACAGTCACATTTTCTTTGGAAAGGAATTACAAGTGTATTCCCCAGCAGCTTTCTGCAAAACACATCAAGGATCTCTGGGTGATGGATTTGTTTCCTGTTTGTTTCTCTGGGGTTCCTTCACCGGAGTTTGGTATTAACTGGTTATTTATAAATGCCAGTGTTTTCCATGGGTTTGATTCCTCCTGTGTGTGGATTGATGGAGATGTTATTGAGTCAGCCTCATTTTCTGAGGAAAATGGGTCTGTTTTTAGCTCTGTATCACTTGATGGGTGAATGAGTGGCAATTTAATTGCTGTGTGGGAACAGGAATGTCAGAAAACAGGGACAGCTGGAGACTTGCTCATCATATTTCACCTGCTGAGTTACTGTACCCTGAGCCTCTGAACGTGCCTTTTGTGAGAGGGACAATTTCCAAGGGATGGAGTGCCAGGACAAGGGGGAATGGCTTCCCACTGCCAGAGGGCAGGGCTGGATGGGATATTGGGAAGGAATTGTTCCCTGGGAGGGTGGGCAGGCCCTGGCACAGGGGGCCCAGAGCAGCTGTGGCTGCCCCTGGATCCCTGGCAGTGCCCAAGGCCAGGCTGGACAGGGCTGGGAGCAGCCTGGGCCAGTGGGAGGTGTCCCTGCCATGGCAGGGGTGGCACTGGGTGGGGTTTAAGGTCCCTTCCAACCCAAACCAGTCTGGGATTCTGTGATTCCATGGAAAATCTCACAGAATTCTTCAGTGGGAAGGTACTGTGTGTGTTAAAGGGCTTTGCTGGGATCAGTGGCTGCTCAAAGGTTCCCAAAGCGCCTCCTGCCCTCAGGACTGGGTGCCACACGGGTGAAGTCAGGGTTGGGACAATGGGGCAGGTGTCTCCCCTCGTGCTGGGAGAATTGGGATCCACTGGGCTCTTCTGGCTGTGGAATTCTGAAGGAATTCTGTGCCCTTGAGCCCTGGTCAGTGCAGGGCTTGGGCCTCACACTGAGCTTGTGGGGCAGGCACAGCTCCACAGCCATGGGGGATTCACATGGGTTGCAGCTCCCTGTGCACCTCTTCACCTGCATTTTGGGTGCAGGAGGGGCAGAAAATCCATGTGCGGCCACGTGGGAAGAAGCAGCTCCTTCCTGAGACAGTGATCCTGTGTGACTTTGCCATCCCTGAGTCATGGCTCTGTTTGCTCCTGTTGTTTCCAGCAGGAATATTTATAAATACCTTATAAAACCAGGGATTTTTTAGTTTACAGTGCCAGTTCAGGCTCTGTTTAGGAGGTAGAATTATGGTGTTCCCTTGGATAATCCCTGAGTTAATTGGGATGGCTCTCTCTGGACCGGGCTGTGGATGTGTACCCAGGCAATGTCCTTTGCTCAGTGCCCAGCTCTCTGCCCCCACAGGTTATTCCAGGGTGGGGATTTCCAGCTGGTTTGTACAGATATTCCTGAAACTGAAGGAAGCTGACATGAATTATTTAACTGAAGCACAGCAGGACAGCAGTGCAGTGGTGTGACTCGGGGCAGGCTACTGGAAAAACCACGTTAATTATGGTTTTAATAGTCTTGAAATGATTATTTTAATTTTAAATCAGGACAAAACCTAACAAAGCCCCAAAAGTACAAAACCAGGAGATGCTGGGGATCACTCTGGACCGGAAGATTTATTCAGAGTAATGGTTGAATCCAGCAGCTTTGGGAGCACCCAAGGGCAGAGCTCATTCCCCTATTTCACCAAGATGTTGAGAAATTAAAGAACTGAGTAGGCAAGAAACACAGGCAGTTTCTGCCTTGGGAATGTTCCTTTAAAAATACTTTTTTTTCCTTTGGGCTTGCCTAGTTCAGCTCTGATTTGCTTTGCCGGTTGCAAAACTTGAGTGGACCTTGCTGACTTGGGGTGGGAGGAGGATGGGCCGGCCCCTCTCCCAGAGACCAGCTCTGAATCCACGCTGGGGGCATGAAATTGTCTTTAAAGTGTTCTGAAAGGTCAAGCGACCGAGCAGGAGCAAAATGGGATTTCTCTGCACGTTTATGCACCAGCTGGTGCAACGGGGCTCAGGGTTTTGGATGGGGGCTCCTCTTGTGCAGGAATCCAGGTGGGAGCAGCACGAGGAGCAGGGTTATCCCGAGGGAAGGTGTCCCCTCGCTGTCCTACCCCTTGCTGCTCTCACCGGGGAGGTGACACCGGGCGCTGCTCCAGGCAGGAGGCTCCTGGTGCTGCTGGAAGCAGGAACTGAGCAGGGCCCATGAAAATTAGGGACCACAGATGGGAGGAAAGGTGGTGAGCCTGGAAGGGATCCCAGAAACGCTGGGTGTTATGGTAATGCAAAGCAGCCTGCAAAATAGGCAAAGCTGGGAGTATTAGACCTGCTTGGAACACAGGTTTGGAATGATTGCCCAGGGCCTGCAGTCCTGTCTGCAAGGTGAAAAACTTCTTGCTGCTGACAAGCAGGCAGGGGAGAATCCAGGTATGGGAAGTCTTCCTGCAAATCCCCTGTGTGAGAGATGAAAAGAAGATCTCACAAGATTTTATTAACTTGTAAACTGAGATTTAAGGGAATTTGAAGCAGCACATGAAAGAACAATAATGAACAAATGTTTTCAAGTGGGAGAAATCTGTCCCTGCCATATGTTTCACTGACTCATCCCTTCTGCAGGAGGGGATCTTGGAATTGTTTTAACCATTCCAGTCGCTAATGCTTTGTATTTGGGAGGAACCGCAGATCCTGTGGTGGGTGAGGAATAGACCTGATCTCTCTAAAGCTTTGGGCACAGGTTAATCCAAGAGTGGTTTGGGCTGGAAGGGACATAAAGATCCTGCGGTTCCAACCCCACAAATCCTCCCTGTGTGTCTCCGTGGTGGGCAGAGGCCACACGTGGCCGTGGGGCTGCACTGGAGTTCGAGATGCGACAGTTCCGCGTATTTTGGAATCCTCCAAACTCCCTTTCCTTCCTGCCCGCGGGGATGGGGCCCGCCTGAGGGAGCTGTGCTGTGTTGCAGGTGTGGCTGTGCGGGGGCAGCATGGAGGTGCTGCCCTGCTCCAGGGTGGCCCACATCGAGCGCAAGAAGAAGCCCTACAACAACAACATCGGCTTCTACACCAAGCGCAACGCGCTGCGCGTGGCCGAGGTCTGGATGGACGACTACAAGTGGCACGTCTACATCGCCTGGAACCTGCCCCTGGAGGTACAGCCTGGCCTCGTGGTCATCTCGTGCTTAAAACCTGAGTTATGGAGCATTTTGTGTCCCTAAGCACAGCCTTAACCCCCTAGGGCTCAGCCCCAGCAGAGCACCCTCAGCTTTGAGGGAGAGGCTCCAAAACCTGCAGGCTTTGGGGGGATTCCTGCTGTTCCCACAGGCTTTTTAGTGTGGTTCTGAGAATTAAAGCTGGCATGTGCTGTTTGTCTCCCCACTGAGTGCTTGTCCAGCGTAAGGGGATGTCCCGACACTGCTCTGCAGATGGAGTCTCTCTGGGAGATTATTGATGTCAGCATTGTCAATGCCTGGGGTTTATCCCGTGTCACATCCAGCCCAGCTCGGGCTCCCAGCTCATGGACACTGATCCTGCCCAGAGCTCCCCAGGGATGTGTGGCCCAGGGGCTGGGGCTGTTTGTTTTCCCAGTGCTGGAAAGTTTAGAGATAAAGGATTGGAGGTCAGTGGCTCACAGAAGGAGATCCCCTTCCTCTCAAACCTTCTCCTTAAATAGCTTTGCTGGTTCCTTTTATTCTTGCCCAGAAATGGTCAGGTTTTCATGGATCTGACACATTAGTTTTGGTGCAAATCCTGCCACGTCACAGCTTTGTGAATCTGGAAACCCCTGAGGTGCCACCAGCAGGTGCAGGTGAGCATGTCCAGGGATGGAGATTGCTCCCTACACTTCTGGGACAGCTCCACAGGCTCCAGGAGGAATTTCTGCATGTCCAAGGCTGCTGCTGGGGCTCTGCCCTCCCTGCAGGTTGTGTCTAATCCTGAAAGCCAAGAGCATCTCCTGGCTCCAAGCGTTGCCTGGAGCAGCCCTGGCAGGGTCAGTGCCCCATTCCTGCCCCTGGAACACCAGGGCAGGAGCAGGGAGCTGGGGATGGGGAGGCAGCGATGCTCCGGGGTTATGGGTGGCATGAGCAGGTGAACGAGCTCTGGGGGCTGCCCAGTTTCACTGAGAGGTCAAACTGGTGCCACAAGTCTCCAGCCCTACCATGAGCAGTTATTTCCAGCCACCCCTTGGTGCTAAAAATGAACACAAAATCTTCCTGCTTGGCAAAGGCTCAAAGAGCTGCTGAGTCCTGGTGCTGCTGCAGGAGCATCCCTGGCTCGTGTCTGCTCCAGGCCTCTGGAAAAACAGGAAAACACAAAAACCTGAGCTGCTGCTGCAGCTTTCTGAGCAAAGGTTCCATCTGGGGCCAGCTGCTGGCATTTGGAGCCATGGCAGTCACAGCTTTGTGCTGCATTAGGGAGCAGCCTGGGAAGGGCCAGGAGCTGCAGGTTTGTGGTCCTGGGGGGATCCAGGGCCAGGAGGTACAAAAATACCAGGAAAGAGAGGAACAGAGATGGAAGGAAAAGCTGTTCTCCCAGGGAGCTGCAGGAGGGCTCTGGCTGTGACAGGCACCGCTCCAGGGGCCAGGAGAGCCGGAGCTGCCTCCAGGACTGAGGGAATTTGGGTATCTCTTAAAAAGAAGCTTCAAGATCCAAATGCTCACGGGCAGGGATCAGAAATCCTGAGCCTTGGGCTGGTTCCTTTTTAGAGGTGAGGCACCTTCCTCCTGCCCAGGAACAGCTTTGGAGCGTTGCAGAAAGGATTAAAAGCCACCCTGTAGAGCTCAGGAAAGGCAGTGTCACATGGATCAGCACTGGGGGTGGGAACAGGCCGGGGTGACCCAAAATCAACTCCAGATTTTTATGGGGGTCTTCCCAACAGGTCTGGGTTCCCCAAAATACATTTGATTGACATTTTTTATAAATCAAATGTTTATAATTTTATGTTATGATTTATATTTTTATGAGTCATATTTTCATACAGGTCTTTTCCCAATCAAATCGAAATTTAACCTGAGGAAAGCCTGGTTGGATAGGGGGTATTTTATGGATGTGCAGTGGATTATTTTGGGATGCCAAGGTGAAGCCCTGCCCTGACTGTTCCAGGTGCTGCCTGACTGCGCTGGGCCCCACCTCACCCACTCAGATCCCAGCCTGTCCTGCCTGTCTCCACTGAATCATCTTTATTTTTACCTCTCAGCGACCAGTGGCTCATTGAAACGGTGTCTCTTCTAAAGCAGAGTGAATAATTCATTAGGAGATCATTACAAGCGTTGTAATGGAAAATTGCTTTCCCAGTTGTGTTTAATGATCCCCGGGAAAGACAGGAGCAGGACTGAACCAGAGTGGAAGCACAGACACCTGCAGGAACAGGGGCTGCTGTGTGCCTGCTCTGGCTCCTCTGCTGCATCAGCTCCCCAGAGGCCATCGTGGAATAAAGGGGGGCAGCTCTCCGGCCCCTGCCCCCAGCTCCTGCAGGGTTATTCCCAGGGACAGCTTTGTCTGCTTTCCCTCTGCAGGAGCAGTGGGGTTCTGCCGTGTCTCCAGGGAGACCATTCCACCCTGCAACTGCCCAAATTGCCAAGAGGTTTTTCTGAGGTTCAGCCTCAACTTTTCTTGCCATGCAATTTTTATGCTTTATTCTCAGCCGTCTGCCTCTGCTGTATTTGAATCTTAAACCTTTCTCTCTTTTCTTCACTCTTTTCCCATTTATTTTGCACCTTTTACCCCTCCCTTCCTCTGGGCTGTGTCTCTGTGGGGTCACAGTGGGGTCAGGGAAGGGTTTGGTGCTCAGTGCCCAGCCAGGGTTTGCATTTCCATCTTTTAAATCCCGATCTCCACTTGCTTCTCCTGGAAGTCCTGTGCCTCAGAACCTCAACAGGAGGAGAAATCTTTTAAAAGTACCTTCTTTAAAAATCTCACGTGGATCCAAACCCAGGGGAATCAGGAGAAGACTCCTCACAGTTTCCCCGCACTTCCCAAATTTCCTCCAAACCCTTTCTTCTCCATTTGGCTCCTCTTTTGTAAATTATCCCCCAGGACCAAAGCCTGCCCAGCACCAGCCTGTGCCCATCGCAAGGCTGCCCTCGAAACCCAGCAGAGACGTTGGTGTCCCCTTCTTGCCATGGCTCTGGAACCCACATCCTCCCTCTGATGATTTCACCCTGGACACACATCCCAGAATTCCTGGAGTTACTCAGCCACAGGCAGTTCCCAGGCACTTTGGAAAGGATCTCAAAGCTCAGGGAAATACTCTCATTTTTACCACTTTTTGGAAGCGTGACCATTCGGTGACGTGCTGTTGTTGTTTTCCAGAACCCAGGGATTGACATTGGGGATGTTTCCGAGAGAAAAGCCTTGAGGAAGAGCCTGAAGTGTAAAAATTTCCAGTGGTACCTGGACCATGTTTATCCAGAAATGAGGAGATACAACAACACCATTGCTTATGGAGAGGTAATTCAGTCCCAGCTCGGCCTGGTAATGTTTACAGTCCCTGCTGAGAATCAGCCCCAAAGGAGAGGAGTGTGAACCAAAACTGACTTTCTGTGTGTAATTATCTAAATTTGTATAAATCTGTTCCCAGTTGCTTCTAAAAACCAGTTTGAGGATTTCCTGCTGATCTTGGAGACTGTATAAAGTAAAAGATGTTAATTCATGATTTAGTGAATTGACAGAAATTATCCATATTTCCCATTGACTCCATGGATTAAGGAGCTGTATTTGTATTTTTCATACACAGGCATCTTCTAAAACCCTCTGACTTCAACTCAGCCTACTTCCTGACAGGGTCTCTGGAGGATTCAGTGCCTTGTCACAACAGCTTAAGGACAAGATAAAATGAGGGGACTTAATTCAATCTCTGCTGGCTTTGAAACCATTTTGGGAATATAGAAAGAGTCATTTATGGGAACGAATAACAAATACTCTGCTGCAATGGGATTGATGGAGGAGTGGCACTTGGAGAAGGCTCCTTGAAGCCTGGGCACCCCAGACGGGTTATTCATTTTAGGAAAGATTTTTTAATCAAAGTTACAGAATGTAACTAGCTAAACAAGCTAAAAACCTCCCCAAAATTTATATTTTCCTAGAATAATGAAGTTTCAGAATGGTTCAGGTTGGAAAAAAGCCCAGCTGGAACAAGGATGTGCTGATTCCAAGGGGATCCTTGTTCCAGCTGGGCTTTTTCCCCTGCCTCATGGAGCACTTTGAGATTTCACTGAACTCTGAGGGGCTCTGCACTGATTTCAGGCAGCCCAAACGTGGGTTTGTGCCCGCCACCCGTGACCAAAGACAAAGCCAGCTGTGGCCAGGGGTGCTGCTCCTTGGAATGGGGATCATCATCCCAAACCAGTCATCGTTAACCTGGCTTTCAAGAAAGGTTTAGTGCTCTGTAAGTTTTCCCTGCCTGGTTGTTGCTGGTGATAAAGCAGTGAGCAGTAGAAAGGGTACAGAGGGCTGTGCAGCAGTTTCCTGCTTATCTCTGATAACACAGGGCCAGAACTCTGCCCGTTTGGGGCTTTAACTGTGCCCTTTTTGGGCCATAACTGTGCCCTTTTTGGGCCATAATTCTGCTTCTTTTGTGCTTTATCTCTGTGCCTTTTCTGCCTTAACTCTGCTGGTTTTGGGCAATAACACTGCTCTTTTTGTGCCTTAACTCTGCCATTTTTTGTGCCTTAACTCTTCCCTTTTTGTGCCATAATTCTGCCCTTTTTAGGGCCATAACTCTGGCCTTTTTCTGCCTTAATTCTGCCCTTTTTCTGCCATAACTCTGCCTTTTTGGGCCATAACTCTGCCCCTTTTTGGGCCACAATTCTGCTTTTTTTGTGCTTTAGCTCTGCGCCTTTTTTNCCGTGACCAAAGACAAAGCCAGCTGTGGCCAGGGGTGCTGCTCCTTGGAATGGGGATCATCATCCCAAACCAGTCATCGTTAACCTGGCTTTCAAGAAAGGTTTAGTGCTCTGTAAGTTTTCCCTGCCTGGTTGTTGCTGGTGATAAAGCAGTGAGCAGTAGAAAGGGTAGAGAGGGCTGTGCAGCAGTTTCCTGCTTATCTCTGATAACACAGGGCCAGAACTCTGCCCATTTGGGGCTTTAACTGTGCCCTTTTTGGGCCATAACTGTGCCCTTTTTGGGCCATAATTCTGCTTCTTTTGTGCTTTATCTCTGTGCCTTTTCTGCCTTAACTCTGCTGGTTTTGGGCAATAACACTGCTCTTTTTGTGCCTTAACTCTGCCATTTTTTGTGCCTTAACTCTTCCCTTTTTGTGCCATAATTCTGCCCTTTTTAGGGCCATAACTCTGGCCTTTTTCTGCCTTAATTCTGCCCTTTTTCTGCCATAACTATGCCTTTTTGTGCCATAACTCTGCCCCTTTTTGGGCCATAATTCTGCTTCTTTTGTGCTTTAACTCTGCGCCTTTTCTGCCATAACTCTGCCCATTTTGAGCCATAATTCTGCCCTTTTTGGGCCATAACTCTGCCCTTTTTCTGCCATAACTCTGCCCTTTTTGGGCCGTAACTCTGCCCTTTTTGGGCCATAACTCTGCCCTTCTTGAGCCATAACTCTGCCCTTTTTGGGCCATAACTCTGCCCTTTTTGGGCCATAACTCTGCCCTTTTTCCCTCCCAGCTCCGGAACAACAAGGCCAAGGACGTGTGCCTGGACCAGGGCCCGCAGGAGAACCACACAGCAATACTGTACCCCTGCCACGGCTGGGGCCCGCAGGTGAGGCTGGCACTGCCAGGGCTGGGTGGCACCTCAGGGGGCAGGGTGGGGCTGTGCAGCTTGGCTGTGGCCTTCCCTCTCCGGTGTTAAACACCCCTTGGATACCACAGGGAGTTTTCCCAGCTGCTCCCCCAGTGTTTTCTGAACTCCCAAAATCCTGCCAGAGCTGCAAGGAAAAGCCTTGGGAAAAAAAAAAATTGGAAATCTTTGTAATTCAAAGGCGTTGAAAAGTTGAAATTTTTGCAATTTGAAATTTAAAAAAAAAAATTGAGATTTTGAATTTAAAATAAAATCTTCCAGACAAAGGTAAATAACCATAACCATGGACACAGTCTGAGCATCTCCTTCCCAAGGCCAGGTTGGCTGGAGCTCTGAGCACCTGGGATAGTGGAAGGTTGGAATAAGATGATCTTCAAGGTCCCTTCCAACCTAACCCTTTGTGGGCTTCTTTCTCTTTCACCCAGCAGAATAAACCCAGACCAATGGCATAAAGAAAACAATTAGTGCTGAGGTAATGAGCCATTTCACTTGGCTGGGATTTGTTTTCCAGCACTCCTTTTGCCTCTCCAACAGTTTTGGAGCATCTGAGGCCCAGCAGGCTCAAGGAGGTTCATTTTCAGCTAAAAAAATATGCACAGTTCAAGGGATGGAAAAGCATAAAAATCCTGTTCTCACTCCACAGTCACCCTGCACTAAGTGATCCCAGGGCTCATCCGAGCCTGAACTGGGAACTTGAGCTGGGAACCAGCTGTGGGGTGGAGAAAATCCCACTTTGGGTTATCCTTGCCTTAACCAAAGCTCAGTCCCTGGGGCTGACAGAGTCCCTGCTAAACAGAACCTGCTCTTGCTCAGACAAACCCCATTTTTCTCTTAAATGGCACAAACTGCCTTTTGCACTTTGTGGCTGGAACCTCGGACCTCTAAGTGCATTACTGGGTGAGAAACTGGATTGGGCTGACACTGGCTGCTGACCCTGGGCTCTGGGATGAATGGCTGAGAATGGGTTATTTATTTTTCCCTCAGTGTTGTTGGGATTAAATTTAACGATGTTTTCTTTCCCTGCCTGAAGTTCTGAAGTCAAATTTTGCTGGCTGCCTGGAGCTTGCCCATTTCATTCTTCCCTTCCCACATTGTCCCTTCCCTCTTCAGCTGAGAGCCAGTTCTTGGCAGTTCCTTTGTTTCATGATACATCCAATTAGTGAGACTCCTGGAAGATGCTGTTCTCGAGCAGCTATCAGTGAGTGCAGAAGCTTGGAAATGGCCTTTGTGGCACTGTGAAGGAAGTTAGACTTTCCCTACAACTGTGTAATTAATTGGCTGCAGGTTGTAATTTATGGCTGGGGATGGAATGAGAAGTAATGCAAACTCTGGTTTGTATATATATATTTAATTTTTATTTATTTGTGTGTGTATGAAACCCCACAAGGAGCTGTTGGGCTCCTTTGGAGTTACATCCCAAAGCACACACATGGTGCCTGTTCTCAACGTGTCCTAAAATCCCCCCTTCCCTTCTCGATCCTGGGGCCCACCTCAGACATTTGGGCATCCCAGGCATCCCTTATTTCCCAATAAAGAGATGATTTCACTGCCAGCCTCGGCAGGAAGGAGGCAGGGAAGGTGTGGGCTCCCTGCTGGCACTGTCACCTCACGAGGACAGCGGGGTCGTGGCTCCCGTTTCCTGCCACGCCAGGGCTGGTGGGACTTTCCTGGAAGCCCTCCCTCTTCCTAAATCCAATCCCACACCATCCCTCAGCCTGTGGATGAACAGCCCAGCTGGGAGAGAGGGGAAATGTGTTACTCTGGGATGTCCCTCTGCAGGAAGCATTTGTGCTGTTCAGGGCAGGCCAGTTTGTGTCCCATCCCCATTTCTGCTCTCTCCTGGGGCTGCCCATGGATTGAAGCTCAGCCTGGGTGCAGCTCAGGGTGGTGGCTCTGAGTGCAGGTGAGATCTTGGCTTTACTCACTCATCCCTCAGTGAGTAAATTTTTGGGGGTTTTTTCTCTCATTTCCCCTTCAGCTTTCCGTTCTCTCTCTTTCATTCACTTCCAGGTCAAGTCATGATGAGATGTCATCATCATCCTTTTATCCTGTAATTATATTGAGGCTGCTGATGGATATTTTTGCTGCTTGATGGCTTCATCGTGGAGGCAATCCCTCCTGGAAGCACCTTGCTGTAATGATGTATGACACTAATAACGCAGCAATAGCTCACTGCGGTGACACAGCCGTGCTGAAATATTGAGGTGATAGAAAGCACTATAATACTATAAAACTTAAGATAATGTTCACCCAGCAGAGCATTTCATTTAATTATAGGATAAAATATGTTTTGCCCATTTAAGCAGCAGAAGTTGAGGACAAAGCCATCAATACTGGGCTCATGGGGGACAGGACAGGAGCAGGGGTGACCAAACAGCACCCTTTAATCAGATTAAATTGTGGTAAAAGGCAAATCCTGAACGTTTTACTGATGGCTGCTAATTGATGGTCTGCTAGGAGCAGAAGGGAAGCTAAACAACCCTAAATTATTTTCCAATAGAGTCAATGAAGGTCATCAAGGCTCTTATTTCCCAGGTGCTAAGATGTCTAATTAACTTCCTCCCATCCCTGGGATGCAGCCAGGCAGAAATTGCAATCACAGGAGATGAATTGGAGGTGCAGCTTTGCCAGGGGGGATCAGCCCAGCCCTGGGGCAGCTGAGGGAGCTGGGAAAGGGGCTCAGCCTGGAGAAAAGGAGGCTCAGGGGGGCCCTTGTGGCTCTGCACAAGTCCCTGACAGGAGGGGGCAGCCGGGGGGGTCGGGCTCTGCTCCCAGGGAACAGGGACAGGAGGAGAGGGAACGGCCTCAGGCTGGGCCAGGGGAGGCTCAGGTTGGACACCAGCAGGAATTTCCCCATGGAAAGGGTGGTCAGGCCTTGGAAGTGGAGACAGCACCCCTGGAGGTGCCCAAGGAAGGCCTGGACCTGGCACTCAGAGCTCTGGGCTGAGGACAAGGTGGGCATCGGACACAGCTTGGACTGGACGGCCTTGGAGGGATTTTCCAACCCCAGTGATCCTGGGATTCCCCCCAGGGACACCTGAAGGTGGGAACGTGGCCAGGTGCAGTTTCCTGGATGGGATTTACTGGGCAGATGTTCCCAGGGGCTGAGGGAGTCAGCCAGTGCCTCTGCCTGGGGATGTGGCTTTGGGCCACTTGTATTTATGGAGGAGTTAAAACCACATCGGATTTAACCACTTTGAAATGCTTGGCTTGGGAATAGTTTCAAACTGTTTTCCTCTGGTCCCTTTCTGTTGGTCTTTCCCTTGTTTCTTGTCCTGTCCCAGGCTGGGCTGGGACCCCAGGCTCGCTCTGGAGAGGAGCAAAACAACAAAAGAGGAAATTAAGGCTTGGACACCTCTCCTGTGGGGAAAGGCTGGGAAAGCTGGGGGTGTTCCCTTAGAGAGGAGAAGGCTCCAGGGAGAGCTCAGAGCCCCTTCCAGAGCCTAAAGGGGCTCCAGGAGAGCTGGAGAGGGACTGGGGACAAGGGATGGAGGGACAGGACAAGGGGAAATGTCTTTAAGCTGAAGGAGGGCAGGGATAGATGGGATATGGAGAGAGAACTGTTCCCTGTGGGGGTGGGGAGGCCCTGGCACAGGGTGCCCATCCCTGGCAGTGTCCAAGGCCAGGCTGGATGGGGCTTGGAGCAGCCTGGGACAGTGGAAGAGGGTGGAAAGAGATGATCCTTAAAGCCCCTTTCGTCCCAAACCACTCTGTGACTCTCTGATTCTCTGAAGGCATCCCAAAAGAAGAAAATTCCATTTGTGTAGGAGCACGGTGGGACTTGCACTCACAAATCAGATGGGATTTTTTTGGGAATAATCCCCCTCAGGGTTGGCTTGGAGGCTGCAGTGGGGTTGCTGAGGCCCTGCTGTGCTTGGGGGGTGGCTCAGGCCCTGTGCTGGCCCAAACATCTTTTGGGGGCTCCCTTTCTGTGCTGTTCCCAGAGCAGATATTCCATCTGCCAGCTGCATTCCCTGCCTCGTGCATCCCACCCGTTTGTTTTCCAGCTCATCCCCCGCCCCCCTCCCTTCCCGGGGAAGGGTTGGATTTGTGCTCTACTTATTTTTCCCAGCACATTAGGCAATAACGTGTCAGAGCAGAGATGCCAGTGCCCCGTGGGCATGGCGCCAACTGGCTGGGGACAGGCTGCCAAAAGCCATCCAGAAGGGAAGAGCCTGGCACGCTCCTTCCCAACCGCTCGGGAACATCTCGGAGACAGGAGGTGGCAGGGGACTGGCACTGCCCACTGGGGACTTCTGGGTCACTTCTGTCGCTGTCCTGGCCAGGGTTTGTCTGTCTTTGTTTTGTGTGTGCCTTTTTGCACCTTCTCCTTCCTGCAGGACAAGAAGTGTCATCAGAGAGTCTTGGAATGGTCTGGATTGGAGGCACCTTAAAAACCATCCCAGCACCACCCCTGCCATGGGCAGGGACACCTCCCACTGGCCCAGGCTGCTCCCAGCCCCATCCAGCCTGGCCTTGGGCACTGCCAGGGATCCAGGGGCAGCCACAGCTGCTCAGGGCACCCTGTGCCAGGGCCTGCCCACCCTCCCAGGGAACAATTCCTTCCCAGTATCCCATCTAAACCTACTTTCCATCAGTTTGACCCCATTTCCCTTGTCCTGTCCCTGCAGTTCCTGATGCAGGGTCCCTCTCTGGCTTCCCTGGAGCCCCTCCAGACCCTGGGAGGTGCTGTGAGGTCTCCACACAACCTCCTCTTCTCTAGGCTGAGCAATCCCAGCTCTCCCAGCCCATGTCCATGGGGAGGTGCTCCAGTCCCTGAACCTCAAGGCCCTCCTCTGACCTTGCTCCAACACTTCCATGTCCTTCCTATGCTGGGGGCACCAGAATGCTCTGAATTTGGTGCTCAGGTGCCAGCTCAGGTGAGCTGCATGGTCACAATCCCTCTGCCAGGCTGAGAGCACCGTGTGGCTCCAGGCTTGGCTTATTGAAGCACCCAGAGGAGGCCACGAGGATGGGGAAGGGCCTTGAGGAGAAGCCGTGTGAGGGCACTTGGTCTGTTCAGCTGGAGCAGAGGAGACTGAGGGGAGACTGATCCCAGTCCCAGCTTCCTGGTGAGGGGAACAGGAGGGACCAGGGACAGGGCCCAGGGAATGGCTGGAGCTGTGCCAGGGAGGGTCAGGATGGAGACCAGGGAAAGGTTCTTCCCCCAGAGGGTGCTGGGCACTGCCCAGGCTCCCCAGGGAATGGGCACGGCCCCGAGGCTGCCAGAGCTCCAGGAGCGTTTGGGCAGCGCTGCCAGGGATGCCCAGGGTGGGGTTGTTGGGGTGTCTGTGCAGGGCCAGGGGCTGGGCTGGGTGATCCCTGGGGGCCCTTCCAGTCAGGATATTCTGTGATCCTGTGATTGTCTTGCAAAGGGCTCTGGGGACAGAAGGGCACATCCTGCCCAGGGGGGATGAGATGGGGCAGCTTTGCCCCGGGAGAAGCTGTGACTGCCCCTGGATCCCTGGAAGTGTCCAAGGCCAGGCTGGATGGGGCTTGGAGTGGAGAATGGGATGGGCTTGAAGGTCCTTTCCAACCCAGCCCTTCCAGGATTATGTGATCAAGGTTTGGGCTGCTCCTGACCACTCCTGTGGCGAACACCTGGCAAAGGGACGTCGGGGAGACGTGAGGAGCTCATGGCCTGCTCTGATACACAACATTTTCACTCCAAGTGTAACTCCAGCAGCACCTGGGAGCAGAGCCAGGCCCACCCCACGGGAGCCGGGCACCCTGACTGGATCTGGGGTTGTGAGCTGGAGCCCGACTCTGTTACATTGTTTTAACTTGATTTCAAGTGTTTAATTATTCCAGCCCAGATAACCCAAACTCCCAGTGGGATTTACAGCCTCTTCCCTGGCATCTGGGTCACAGATATTCTCAGTTAATTAACGTGCTGAATCCTCCTTATTTGTCTGCTGGATAATGGCCTGATTCATAATTTAAATAAGCAGCTGTGGAGATCTTTCCTTGAACTACAAAAGGCAGGACACTGGCGTTCCTTCCTCCTCACTCCAGAATTTAAATGTGTTTAGGGAAATACTGTGGTGGCATTCCTTGAAATGGAGGAGTCCCTTGTGTGCCCGATGTCCCCAAGGGCATCACCCTTGCCTGGTGCTCCCATCCTGCATCCCTGGGAGGTCTGGGCAGTTGGATCCCATGGGAATGGCCAGGGGTAGCTGCAGTCCTGAGCCTTTCCCAAGGGCTGAGCCATGGGGCAGATCCAGGCTCCCATCCCAGTTCTGGCCGCTCTGGACCGGTGCTGGTGCCCAGTTGGAGCCCTGGGGGCTGTGCCAGGCACCCAGAGGCACCTGGCTCACCCAGCACGCCAGGAGCCAGGCCAGCAGCACCAGCCAGGCCAGCTGGCCCCAGCTGGAATCCAGGGAAAACCCTCCACTGCCCCATCCCAGCGTTCCAGGAGCCTGGAGGAATCTGCTCCCCGAGGGGTTTAAGGCTTGCAATCATTCCTACCCCTTCCTGTGTCTCAGTTCCTCACCTGCATCTGAGGAAAACCAAGCCCAAAGAGGGATAAAAGGCTGGGGAGAGTTGGGGTTTGTTCCCTCCAGCTCTGCTCTCCCCGTGCATCACCACAGAATTTTCCAGGGGCTCTGCACCGTCGTCCTTTCCTCTGTCCCTCTGTACTGGTGCTCTGGGGGTGCTGACGGTGTCCCTGCTGTCCCCTGTCCCCAGCTGGCTCGATACACCAGGGAGGGGTTCCTGCACCTGGGGGCCCTGGGCACCACCACCCTGCTGCCCGACACGCGCTGCCTGGTGGACAACGGCAAGAGCCGCTTCCCGCAGCTGCTGGACTGCGACAAGGTCAAGAGCAGCCTCCACAAGCGCTGGAATTTC
>VZRQ01009139.1:84814-113102 GCA_013397975.1 Machaerirhynchus nigripectus | reverse complement strand
GGGACACAGCAAATGGGATGGGATGGGATGGGATGGGATGGGATGGGATGCGACAGGACACAGCAAATGGGATGGGATGGCACAAAGGGGAAATGGTGCCATGGAACAAGTTCCAGCAAGTTCCAGCTCCTGGGGCAGAGGGAGAAGGTTAAGAGGGACTGGGGCAGCGTTTCAGGACAATTTCTAGTCTAAGTTTTCCTTTCTGGTAGTAGCACAAAGGTGGATCTGGTTGTGTCTGGTCTGTCAGTCACTTCCAGGTTCCTTTGTTTCTTGTGGATGAAGAGTGAAATTCATTAAAGCACTCTGTCCCAAAGCAGAGTGTAAATACTCCAGCTTTTACAGAAGTGCCCCACCCTCCCAGCAGCTGTGGGGTTTAAAGGTTACCCAAGGGTTGTCCCTTGGGTGCTGCTCGGGACAACGGCTGCTCACTCCATTTATTTGGGGAATTATTTTATTGTTTGAACTGCGTTCCCCCCCCAAGCCGAGTGCCCCTTCCAGCAGCGCCCAGGGCTGCCCTCCTGCTCCTGGTTTGCTTCACAGGCCACTCACGTCTTCATTTTTCCATCTTTTCCCCGCCTCCTTTCCCTGCAGAACGGGGCCATCCTGAACAAGGGCACGGGCCGGTGCCTGGAGGTGGAGAACAGGGGCGTGGCTGGCATCGACCTGATCCTTCGCAGCTGCACGGGGCAGAGGTGGACAATTAAAAACTTCATCAAGTAGAGGCTGAAAGAGTCAGGGGAGTCTGACCTGAGCCACGGCTGCCTGGGACTGATCCGACCGGACTCCTCTGGAAAGGATGGAATATCAACCAGAGCTTTACTCGTGTTTCTGGGAGAGGACCTGCGGGAGATGGGCGTTTGTGGCTTTATTTTTATCGTATCTGAGTCTCCCCCAGCTGCTCCCAGCTGTGTGGAGTGGCTCAGAACTGCTGTTCCCTCTGGCCAGCACTCCCAGAGGTGCCACCTTCCCTGCTGGAATGGCTGTAAAGCTGTGAGCATTTTCTGACAGGGAATTCCTGCTTTCCCACCTAACTCCCAGCTCCCCCGAAGGGCTGGGGAGGTTTGCACCACGACCCTGGACAGACCTGCCTGGCAAGTGTGGAAACTGAGGAGCTTGGGGTTCCTGAGCCCCAAAGGAGCCGAGTTTTGAAGGTTTGGTGTTTTGCTGGGTCCTCGCTCCCTTTTCCCTTTTCCTCCCCCTGCACCCTGAGTTTTGGAGAAGCAAAACACACCCCAATAGCTCCCAGGGAACCTTTCCAACCCTTAATCACAGAAGTTATCCAACAAAATGCAGTGGAATGAACCCCTCACCCCCCCCTTCACCACCCACACGCTGTTGGTGGCCAAGCAAGCACCGCCCTCCATGGAGACCCCAAAGGGGTTCCCCTGGGAATGACCTGGGATGTCTGCCTGCCCTGCTGGGTGACAGCAGCAGTCTTCTCCTGAGGCTTGAGCACCCCTGTCCTGCCTGGTCAGTCCTGGCCAAGGTCCCCCCAAAGCATCCCTGTAGTGACAAGCCTGTCACCCATCCTGAGCTATGGGAGAGACAGAGAGGGAGGCCCAGGCACCAATAAACAGCAGCTTGGCCAAAATTCCTGGCCCTGAAGTCACTTCAGGCTTGTTACTCTGGTGGAGGGATCTCTCCTGATTTATTTTTGGCTCTCAGTAATCCTGGCTACCCAATCTCGGCCACCAGATCCACCTGGGAGACCTGTGCCTGGGGCCCTGAGGTGTGGCTGCCTGGAGAAGGGGAACACGGTCCTGCAGAATTGCTGTCCATGGGTGGACACAGGCTCTGCTCAGCAGGGAGAAGAAGCCAGCCCATCTCCTGTCCTTCTCCCAGAATAATCCTCGTCGTGGCTGCCCTCTGGCTAGGGTGCACTAAAATAGATTAATATATGAGATGGATGTGTAAATATGTTTCCCAAGCTGGGATGTGCACAGAGTCCTTTGCTGCAGAGCACTCATGCCTGTCTTCCATTTGCATCAGGATGAAGCTCCCCGGATGTTTAACGAGCTGAATTTCCAATGCCATGCAGCAGGTTTATAACTGATGTTTTAGTAATTTATTGAACAGAAGCAGATTTATTTCATTGTTCCTCCTACAGCAATGAGCATCACCTAGGACTGATTGTTCATTTAGGCTTTACAGGACTCCCTCAGCCACTGGGGCTGTCTCTGATTTTTCCCTGCCTTCCTTAATGAAGTAAAACCTCTTAGTTGTCCTGACTTGCAGAGTAGAGAGTCAATGTAGAATTTTGCTCTCTTTTTCGCTGTTGCATCATCCCTTGTGTAATAAATTTGAGCACTTCCAAACCCGATACGACCACAAGTCTGTGGGTGCATGAGCCAGCTCCCCCCTGCCTTTGTTGCTGCCTCCTAAGAGAAGCGATTTCCTGGCGATTCCGGGGAACCCTGAGGGACCTGAGACCCCACAGCTCTGGCCCAGCTGGCCCAATGCCCTTAAACCGAGCAGATACGGGAGGGGAGAGCCTGAGTGGGTCAGGGTACGCAACCCAACAGCCCGTGGGTGCTGCCCGTGCTGGGCTTCAGCCCAGCTGGAGCCCTGCCGGTGCCCAGGGTGGCAGCAGGTGGCTTTTGTCACATGTCCCGGGGCTGGGGTGCGGTGCCCCGGCCCCCGGCGCTCTGCCTGTCCCCGCAGCAGGGCTGGGTGTGAGCTGTGGCTGCTCCCTCGGGCAGGAGGGACGGGCTCTGGGACGGCCGTGTGTCCCGGCAGAGGCGCTGGGGCCGGTGGTGTCCCCGTGCCAGGAGGCACAGGACACCCGGGGATGAGGATCCTGCTGCTGCTGAGCTCTGGGATCCTTTGGAATGTTCAGGTTCAGAGCTGCCTTTCCTTCGTGCTCCAGGAGGAAAAGCAACCCCTGGCTGTCCACAAGGAAGGGACAGTGGAGATGAACCCGGGGCTTGAGGAGCCTCGGGTGGGGCAGAGCCCCCGGGGAGGTGTTGGCCCCTTCTCCCTGCTCCAGCTGCAGCTTCCAAACCACTGGAAAGAGCAAAAAGGAGCAGAATCAGGAGCAAAATCAGGCTGAAAAGTGGGAATTTTCTCTGCAGTTCTGTCCTGACACCACTCGTGACTGCAGGGTGATCCCTGGACCGCGTCCCCGACCCCGGAGAAATCTGTCTGAGATCTGGGTCTCATTGTTGCATCTCGCTTATCTCTGATCATCTGTTAATTGCTTTAAGAAGTGATCTCCAAGTGATTCTTATTAAATATCTGATTTGAGCCGTGCCTCTTGAGTGATTTTCAAAAGATTCTCTGCTGCTGAGATGCAGAGGCAGTCATTCCCCTCATTACTCATTTAATAGAAAAGTGCCACGGTTTTAATGAAAGTTCCATCTTTAAAAGAAATGGAAGTGAAGGAGAGATCAAGAGAGATGGTGGGCACAGATTAACTCCCATTCCATCCATCCCTGCTGCTGCCATTCACCAGGATGACAGAGTCACACCCCACAGGCTGGAAAGAGACGTAATGTGGTCAAATCATCATTTAAAAATACCATCATAATAATAAATCATCATTTAAATTAACTTAAATAAATAATTTTTAAAATAATGAAATAATTAAATCATCATAATAAATCATCATTTGCATTCCTGAGCCCAGGCTGGGTGTCGCTAAATGTTCCCGAATGTCACCGGGAGCTCGGGGCTCTCCTTGAGCCCCCTTCCTTCCATCCGTGTCCTCCTGAACACCGGGTGCTGCTGTCCTGGGCAGGGGGAAGGGTCCCTGTGGGGGCACCGTGTAACCAAAGGGGGCAGCAGCTCTGCCCCACCCGAGCTGGGGCACAGCAGGTGAGGGCACCCAGGGCAGTGTCACCGGGGCAGGGGCACCTCCAGCCCTGGCTGGGGCGTGGAGCCACAGGGCTCTTGCAGGATGGCACAGGATGGAAACCTGAGCCTTGTGGGGAGCATCTCACACCCTTGGGGCTTCCCCCGAAAATGGAAAGTGGCTCAATCCAAGGGGCTTCAGAGCAGATGGAATCCCAGAATCCCAGAATGGTTTGACTGTAACGGACCTTAAAGCCCATCCAGTGCCACCCCTGCCATGGCAGGGACACTTCCCACTGGCCCAGGCTGCTCCCAGCCCCGGCCAGCCTGGCCTTGGGCACTGCCAGGGATCCAGGGGCAGCCACAGCTGCTCTGGGCACCCTGTGCCAGGGCCTCCCCACCCTCCCAGGGAACAATTCCTGCCCAATATCCCATCCAGCCCTGCCCTCTGGCAGTGGGAAGCCATTCCCTTGTCCTGTCCCTCCATCCTTTGTCCAAACTCTCTCTCCCTGTTTCCTGTTGGCTCCCTCAGGTCCTGGAAGGTCACAGTGAGCTCACCCCAGAGCTTCTCCTCTCCAGGCTGGACAATCCCAGCTCTCCCAGCCTCTCCTCCCAGCAGAGCTGCTCCATCCCTCTGCTCATCCTGGAGCCTCCTCTGGACTCCTCCAGCAGCTCCAGGTCCTCCCTGTGCTGGGCCAGGGCTGGGGCAGCTCTGCAGGTGGGGTCTCCCCTGAGCACAGGGGCACAATCCCAATCCCGGGGAGGGGAGGGGAGGGGAGGGGAGGCTCTGCACTCCCTCTGCCCCCCTCCTGTCCCCCCCACCCCGGGCTGTGCTGGGGGTGCAGAGGCAGCGCAGGAGCCGTGGCTGCCCCACTGTCAGCCCATGCTCAGCTTTGCCCCTTGACCAGGGTCAGCTCCCGGGGACCTTCACTCCCTTCATGTTTCCACTTTGGTGCTATTTTTGTTCCACTTTCCCTTTGTCTTCAGCACTGTCTTGTCTCAGTTTTGTGTCTTGGGCTGCCTCACGTCCCCTCTTTGTTCCCTGCAGGAGTTTGCTCCGTCCCTGTCCCCTCTCGCTCCTTTATTCTCTGTGTGTTTTCCTTGGTTTGCTCCTTTTCCTTTGTTATTCCTTTTGATCGCTTATTTCCACTTTGGATTTTTTTTCACTCTTTCTCACTCTTTCCTGTTTCATCTCTCTTCTTTTTTTCCCCCTCTTGCTTTGTTTTCACCTTATTCTTCTCTCTCCTGATGGTTTTGTTCTTTGTGTGTGTTTGGATTCCTCACCTCCCACCTTCCTCCCCAAGTTCTCATCTGGAGTAGGAAACCAGCCTGTGTTTCTTTCCTTAAATTTTAACCAGAGTGCCTAAAATCCAAATCCCTTTTTCTTTTTATTGCTAAGAAGGAGACATCAGCACAGCTGGTGCTCATCCTGCTGCAGTGCCTTGGCACAGGCTGGAAGGTGGGGATGCCATGGATTTTCCAGATTCCAAGACCTCCCTGCCACGGGAAGGTGCAGACCATGGGTGGATCCTGGTTTCAAGCAGCAGGAATCCCTGGTGCTTGGGGACAGGTCTCTCTCAGGTGGTGGGATGAGGCTGCGAGGGTCTGGATCACCCATGGAGATCCAGAGGGGAAAGGGATGAGATGGGACAAAGTGGGTCTCAGGAGCCTGGAGTTGCTATGGGCTGGGTTTGCCTTTTTTTTCTAATAAGGAAAAGAAACCCAAAAATCCTCTACTGGTCTTTCTGCTGAATGAGAGGAGCAGAAGAAATGCCTGCCCAAGTGCCCTGGAGTGGGGGGACTTCCAGGGGAAATGGAGGATGTGGGGCAGGAAAAGGGGAATCAAGAAAGGGAAATGAAGGAATCAGGGCCGGATGTGGTGAGATGAGCATTGGGCTCATCCCTGGGCTGCTCCCTCCGGGATGGGTCTGGCTCTGCCAGAGGAAGGTGCCTGACCCAGCCCGGGGAGCTGGGCAGGATCAGCCTTGCCTTGGCCACCAGCAGCACCTGGGGCTGGGTTGGGAGGTGCTGGGCAGCTGCTCTGTCCCCCAGGGTGGCCAAGCACAGCCCCTTTCCTGGGGGTTTTCATCCCGCCTGGTCCTGAGCTGCTTCCTCAGGCACCCCCGTCCTCCCAGGCAGAAATGGGGTTTGTGTGGCCAGGCTGAGTTTTCCTGCTGGAATGGCAAACCCCAGCCTTTCTCTCTCCCCAGCCCTGACAGGGAGGCTGGGTGGCTTCTTTCCTTCTGTTCTCGTTTCCCCAGTCAGGTTTCTTCTGATCCAGAAAAGATCAAGCCACAGTTCTTGCGTGTTTCCCAGTCCCAAACCAGCAGAACCCTCTGGTCATCACAGATCCCAGAATCACACATAATCACACAGAATAACAGAATCACCAGGATGGAAGAGACATTCAAGATCATCGAGTCCAACCTCTGTCCCAACACCTCAACTAAACTAAGCCATGGCACTGAGTGCCACATCCAATCTCTTTTTAAACACATCCAGGGATGGTGATTCCACCACCTCCCCAGGTAGACCATTCCAATACTTTATCACCCTTTCTGTAAAAAACTTTCTCCTAATATCCAACCTATATTTCCCTTGGCGCAACTTAAGACTGTGTTCTCTTGTTCTGTCAGTTGTTGCCCGGAAAAAGAGACCAACCCCCACCTCACTAGGGTCTGGGCTGGAAGGGGCCTCAAAGCTCATCCCACTGCCCCCTGCCATGGGCAGGGACACCTTCCCCCATCCCGGGGTGCTCCAGCCTGGCCTTGGACACTTGCAGGGCTCCAGGGGCAGCCACAGCTGCTCTGGGAAATCCATTCCAGCCCCTCACCACCCTCACAGGGAGGAATTCCTTCCGAGCATCTGCAAAATAAATCCACGACCCCTGGACCCAGGAATCCTCCCCGCTGGGTGCAGGGAGGCTTCACCCACCCCAAATCCTGGCTGGGAAGCGCTGCAAGGGCCCGTCCAGCTGCTGAGGCGTGACCCAGCGGCCTGAGAGGAGCCTGGCCCCGCTACAAACCATAAATGCCGTGAATTACCTCAGTCCCCGGAGCCAGGCCGCGCTCCGCGCTCCCGTCCCCGCTCGGGGAATTTCCGTGACCTGCTGTGTTTAAGCGGAGCGGCTCCTGCCGAGCGGCTTTGTTGCAGTTGATAGCGAGATAATTATAACGCCGTCAGTGGTTAAACTGTTTCAACAGCGCCGGGCCCTCTCCTCAGGCCTTTGATGGATATCTCACGGCTCCGCAGGCCGCGGATTAATCGGCTGCCGTGTCCCGGCTGCCGGGGGCAGAGCGAGCGCGGACAGCAGCCCGGGGAAAGGCCATTTCCCCGAGGGGCCCGCACGGAGCGCGGGGCCGGACGGAGCTGGCCGCTCCCCAGGCCTGCCAGGCAGCACCTCAGGGCCGGGAATGCGGCCCGAAGCCTCCTCCCAGCCCTCGCTGACCCCCCGTAACACCGATTTCCTCTGCCAGGGGCGCGACGGTGGCGGGCAGAGAAGGGGGGTTCGCCCCTCGGCCTGGCAGGAATCGTGGAACACTTGGAGTTGCAGGGTGAGGGGGGAAAAGCGATGCTTAAAATGTGCCTTAATATTTGATGGCCTGCGGAATGAAGGGCCCACAGCGCTCCAGACCCCCCTGGGAAGAGGCGGCAGGTAAAACATACTCATCTGCAAAACCTTTAAACCTTTAAGCCTTAAAACCTTGGGATCAACCAGCTGCTTTTCCTGTTTTAAGGAAGGATTTCCCCCACCCCACAAGTTTGTGTGGGTAATTGTGGAAGGTGATCCACTCCCCCATTTCTCTGTGGGTTTGCTGTTGAGCTGCACTGGGACACGTCCAGTCAAAAATGCTGCTCCTGCTCCTCGAGGGGACCCAGCCATGCCCAGGGTCCTGGAGCCCAAAACTCCTCCTGCTCCCACCCTGCACAAGAGGATTGAAGTTTTCATGGAATCACAGAATATCCTGGAAGGGACCCCCAGGGATCACCCAGCCCAGCCCCTGGCCCTGCACAGACACGCCAACAATCCCACCCTGGGCATCCCTGGCAGTGCTGTCCAAACGCTCCTGGAGCTCTGGCAGCCTCGGGGCCGTGCCTGTTCCTTGGGTAAGTGGGATCCTAACCCGTGTAATTGCATCCCAGAACATCTCACCCAAAGCCTGGACTCGTGTGAGACTCTGAGCGGCACAGGAAAGGTGGGATTGCTTTCCAGAGGGTTTTATTTCCGTGGCTGTGATGTGGTGGGAGAGGTTGGGTTTGGTTTAATTATTGTTATTTGTGTGTAAACACACCGAGAGCTTGTTGGAGCCACTGGGCTGGAAAACTGCCTGGGAGGCTCCTGCTCCTCTCCGCAGCATTTAAACCTTTCATGACTGTTATTTCCCAGCCTCCCTGCCTGCCTCAGCTCCGGGTGTTCATAGGGACAGACCCTGTGTGCCCCGAGCCGGGCGGGTGCTCCCGGGCTGGGAGTGATGGAGCTGCAGCTCCTGAGGGAGGGATGGGCACTGGGAAGGGTGTTTGGGAATGGCCCTGGGCTGGGAATGATGGAGCTGCAGCTCCTGAGGGAGGGATGGGCACTGGGAAGGGTGTTTGGGAATGGCCCTGGGCTGGGAATGATGGAGCTGCAGCTCCTGAGGGAGGGATGGGCACTGGGAAGGGTGTTTGGGAATGGCCCTGGCACTGGACAGAGCTGGTCCTGCTCCAAGGAGATGCCTGTGCATCATGTGCCCACCTCTGTCCCTTCGCATCCTGCAACCCTGGAGAGCCAGGGAGGAGGCTGGGAGCTTTCTCCCCTGCCGGATTTGGGGTTATCTCCTTGCTCTGGATCCCCTTGAGCCGCAGGGGTCTCTAAATCTCTGCTGTGCTTCGTATTCCCACTACAGCCCTCACTTCTGCCAAGCTCTCCCCTGGGAGCTGGCACAGGGCGCTGCTGCCCCCACAAAGACACTCCCTGTCCCCTCTGCAGCGAGGCTCCCGAGGGTCCCATCCATGCCCACTGTCCTGCGTGTCCCACAGCTGTTCCCCCTCCCAGGTGGCCCCAGCAGCTGCTGGTGGCCCTTGGCCAGGGACTCTGCTGCCACCCAAGGGGGGCCCTTCCCCCGTGTCCCAGGACCGAGCACTCCCATCTCGGCTGGAGGGAGCACTGAGGTGCTGGCAGGCAGCAAATGAATCCGTTTCAAACAGTAAAACCTCCCCCACACCAGTCAGAAACCCCAAGTGCAGGCCTGGAAGAGGATGGGTGACCTTGCTGGGGACATCACTGGAGCAGAGGAAGCAGGAGGGCAGCGGGGGTGGCCCGTGGTGGGGGGTGCCCCGTGCCCAGTGCCCTGGGAGAGCTCAGGAGGGCAGGGAAGTCGGGAAAGGTGTGAGTGTGGTGGGTTTGGTGCCCCGGGTGGCACTGGCAGGACGTGTCCCCTGGTCCCCACATCCCTGTCTGTGGGGTGACGCTCTCCAGAGCAGGATCTGAACCCCACAGGGCTCACAGGGTGAACCACTTCCTGCGCGGAGGGTGCGGCTGTGAGGTGGGATTTGGGATTCAGGGCTCTCTGCCTCCCTTAAAGCCCCTTATTTAAAGGTGGGGGGCACCAGGGGCCTGCCCAGGCTGGGCTGTACTGGCCAGGGATGAGGCACAGGGAACGGAAAAAGAAGGGAAAGGGATGGAAAAGGGATGGGAAAGGGAAAGGGAAAGGGATGGGAAAAGGAAAGGGAAAGGGAAAGAGAAAGGGAAAGGCAAAGGGAAAGGGAAAGGGAAAGGAAAGGGAAAGGGAAAGGGAAAGGGAAAGGGAAAGGGAAAGCAAAGGGAAAGCAAAGGGAAAGCAAAGGGAAAGCTGCTTCCCCAGTGCCACCTTGTGCCTGAAAACCAAACAGGCTGGCAGCTCTGCAGGGCTGTCACAGGGGGATGGCAAAGTCCAGGACAACCCTGTGGGGCTGGAAAATCCCAAATGGGGCCAGAAAAGGCTTTTGGATGAGGCTGTGAAAGGCTCCCCCCAGAGCAGCCCCTGCTGAGAACTTTGGGTGAAGCTTCAACCAGCCAGGCTGAGCCTGGCCTTACCTGGCTCTATACTCACCCAGCTGGAGAGGGCACAAAGCTGGAGGCTGTGCCCGGGCACCCTCTGGGCACAGCTCCTGCACCCTGTGCCAGGGCCTCCCCACCCTCACAGGGAACAATTCCTTCCCAATATCCCATTTAAATCTCTCCTCTTCGAGTTTAAATCTGCTCCCCTCTGTCCTGTCAGTACCTGCCTGTGTAAAAACTCCCTTTCCCTCCTTTTTATGAGCCCCTTCAGGCCCTGGAAGGGGCTCTGAGGTCTCCCCAGAGCCTTCTCCTCTCCAGGTGAGCACCCCCAGCTCTCCCAGGCTGGCTCCAGGGCAGACTGGGAGCATCCTCACGGCTTCCTTGGGATTTGCCCCTGGAGCTCCATGTCCTGTCTGTCAAAGTGGGGAATTCCAGGGAAGGAGGAAAGCCTGACCTCTCGAGAACCCAATGGTGGGACACGAGGGCGAGGGGAGGGCCAGGAGCCCGGGCTGGAAGTGTCTGGAGAAAACAGGAATCTGGGGCAGCCAGAGCTGACCTGGTGCTGTGCACGCAGCACAAGCACCAGCACTGGGAATTCCTGGGTCTTGAGAGGTTTGGACTTCTCCAACACGGAAATCCTGTGAGCTCCCAGAACTCCACCTGAACTACTTGGCAACCCTTCATTAGAGGCATCTCTGCACACCACGAGTGACGGGGGAGCTTCAAAAAGGGGGAAAGGGAACCCAGGAGGAGGAGCAAGAAGGGAAGAATTGTCAATCTGCCCTTTGGAAAGAGCACCTGGGGCAAAATTTGGGCTGGAATTCCCAAAGCAGCCATCTCTGGAGCAGCCAGAGGGATGATCCTGTCCCGTGGCTCAGGGATAAACTGCAGGAAAAGCTGGATTTCCTCTGCAGCTCGTGCCAGGTCCCTGCTCACCGTGTGGGGACAGGCTGAAGGATGGGGTGTCCTGGGGTGGGCTCTGCCTGCTCCCAAGGAAAGCCCGGATCCCCTGGAGCAGGATTCCCAAAGCCTCTGGAGAGGCACTGGAGGCAGTCCGTGGTGTGCTGATTATCCAACCCTGGGGAATGAGAGGGAGGGAGATGGGAGTGGGGCTGGGGGGTGTGGGGTGGGAGCGTCACTGTAAGAGCTTTGACGGGGACGGGGCTTGGAGCCGCTCGGAGGAGACAGAGGGACTTGCAGGGGGCTTCGCCTTCGGCAGCACCTCCCAGTGCTGGCCCCTCCTTGGGGCCGGGGGGGCAGTTCCAGGGGCACGGGAAGTGCAACCCCCAACCTGAGCTGTCCCGGGCCCCTGGAGGGGCTGAGCAGGAGCAGGCACTGGGGAAAAAACCGTTTAATTCACACTGGAATTCCTTCATAGTGAGAAAGTCCTTGTAGATCGGAGAATCGTGGAATATCCTGAGTAGGGTGGGACCCACAGGGATCATCCAGCCCAGCTCCTGGCCCTGAAGCACCTCAACAATCCCACCCTGGACATCCCTGGGAGCTCCTGGAGCTCTGGCAGCCTCGGGGCTGTGCCCATTCCCTGGGGAGCCTGGGCAGTGCCAGCACCCTCTGGGGGAAGAACCTTTCCCCGTGCAGCCCCTTCCGAAGCCTGACCACCCTTTCCAGGCAGAAATTCCTCCTGATGTCCAGCCTGGCCCTCCTGGGTGCCTGTGGTGAGCCCCTGCCTTACCTGAGGTCTCAGTCCTGGTCTCACCCACAGCACCCCAGCCTCAGGAGCTGGGAGCTGCAGGAGGAGTGCTGGAACACCCCCCCTCACTGACAGCTCAGGTCTTCCTCACTGGAATTTTTCCCTGCTGGAAAAAGCCTCAAATGAAATGTCCAGCAGAGCCAGATTCATGGGACTGGAGGATTGAGACACCAAAAAGCAGCACAAGGAACTCCAGCTGTGCACAGCCACAGGTCCTGCTCCTCCAGGGAGGCTTCCAAGGAAACACCATCAGATTCCAGTTCCCAGGGCTTTCCTGGTGACCTCCAAGGGTGGCACAGCTGGCCTGGCACCCCTGCAGCTGTCAGGGTCGTGTATCTGTGCTGGAAAACCAGGAGTCATCCACTGGATCCCTTGGAACCTGCAGGGCCCTTGCCTGGCACAGGTGGGCAGGGGCAGCTGCCCCCAGCTGGGGATATCATCTCTCCTGGTCTCTGAGCCTAAAGTTTCTTCAGAGGAGCCGTGCATCTCGCCTGGACCCTCCCAAATAAACGTGCTTTCACTTTCCACCACGAGAGGTCCCCAGGATCCTAAGGAAAAAAAATCCAGTTGGAAAATGCATCCAGGAGCAAGGCTGGAAGCACCGGGGAGGAAAGGTCTCGACCTCTCCCGGATGGGACTTCCCACACATCCCTGGCTGTGGTTTGGATCGGGTTTGGATCCTCGGGGTGAGATCCCCACCTTTCCCAGCAGGTGTGGGAAAGCTGAGGTGCTCCAGCACGGCTGGGGAACTCTGTAAGGGCAGAGCCAAGCTAGGGGAAAACCGGGTTTTTCAGGAATGGGATGCACCAAAGCAGCTGTGGTGAGGCTGTTCCTCCTCAGGGGTCGGAGCATCTCCAGGGGTTGGGATCAAATGTCCAAATTTCACCCTCCTCCCCTTTCCCAGCCAAATGCCCCCTGTCTGGGCCCACAACCCCCTCAGGAGGATGAACACATTCCTGATAAACATATCCCATTTCTGTGAACACAGAATCCGGGAATGGGTTGGGCTGGGAGGGACCTTAAAGCCCACCCAGTGCCACCCCTGCCATGGCAGGGACACTTCCCACTGGCCCAGGCTGCCCCAAGCCCCATCCAGCCTGGCCTTGGGCACTGCCAGGGATCCAGGGGCAGCCACAGCTGCTCTGGGCACCCTGTGCCAGGGCCTGCCCACCCTCACAGGGAACAATTCCTTCCCCATATCCCATCCATCCCTGGCCTCTGGCAGTGGGCAGCCCTTCCCTTGTCCTGTCCCTCCATCCCTTGTCCCCAGTCCCTCTCCAGCTCTCCTGGAGCCCCTCTCAGCACTGCAAGGGGCGCTGAGGTCTCTCCAAAACCTTCTCAGCTCCATCCTGATCACCCCCAGCTCTCCCAGCCTGGCTCCAGAGCAGAGGGGCTCCAGCTCCTGGAGCATCTCCATGGCCTCCTCTGGATTCATTCCAGCAGCCCCATGTCTTTCTTGTGCTGGGGGCAGTTGTTGCTTTCTTTCCTCCTGAAACTGAAGAAATCTTTCCTCACATCCAACCTCAACCTGCCCTGGTGCCAATGGCATTTGAGGAAGCCCCTCTGTGCCACGGATGGGTCACCTTGTCCTTCCCCTGGCACCTCCACATGCCCCTGGCTCCCAAAGATACTGGTTTGTGAGTCTAAGGCAGAAACTCGGGATTTTTCTGATCTTTGCATTCAGGAATGCCTCAGAGAGGGTTTGCAGCAGTGAAAGTCCTTCCAGACCTTCCCAATCAATACGCCAGCAGTTGGAAGAACTGCTTTAAAAGGCCCTGAGGGACAGAGCTTAGTCCGTGCAAACACTGATCCTGTCCTGAATTGATCCTCGTTAATCCACCCGGACGCCTCAGAGCTGGGGCTGGGGTGCTCTGTGTGAGGCACTGGGGGCAGCAGTGGCATCTGAGCCTCACCATGAGGCTGTGCGGCGGCCAGGAGTGCACTGCCACATTTCCTTCCCCCTTCTCCAGCCTTCTCCTTGGCTCCACGGGCCCCTGGTTCCCCTGCCCTGGGCACCATCACCTGCCCTCTTTGCTGTCTCAGTGTCTGCCACGGCAAGCCCAGAGCGAGCCCATGCTCCAGCTGGGAATTCAGGTCTCGAGGGCTGCAGAAGGTGCTGGCCACCCCTGGGCACGGTGGTGCCATGGACATGGTACCACCATTAGCGGGGGAACTCTGCCTTAGGCTCCCGAGGTGTGGGAGGCCCTTTGAGTGAGGGGTTTTCCCTTTCAGACCCTTCAGATCTCTGCCAATCCCCGCTGGATTCTGGGATCCAGGCAGAGCTGACCCTGTGGGAAGCCAGCGAAGGTCCTGGGTGCAGGGAGGAGAGGCAGCCTGAGGACAGGGAGGGGACAGAGACAGAGCTGGATTTAGGTGGTGGTTGTTAGAGAAGAGCCCAGATCTGGGCTGGATTCCTGGAGGAAAACACACACGGACTCCAGGGAGCCCTTCCAGTGCTGAGAGGGGCTCCAGGAGAGCTGGAGAGGGACTGGAGACAAGGCCTGGAGGGACAGGACACAGGGAATGGCTTCAGATTTACAGAGTGTGGGTTAGATGGGATATTGGAAGGAATTGTTCCCTGGGAGGGTGGGGAGTCCCTGGCACAGGGTGCCCAGAGCAGCTGTGGCTGCCCCTGGATCCCTGGCAGTGCCCAAGGCCAGGCTGGACAGGGCTGGGAGCAGCCTGGGACAGTGGGAGGTGTCCCTGCCCGTGCCAGGGGTGGGATGGGATGAGTTTTAAGGTCCCTTCCACCCCACACCATTCCGTGATTCTGTGACAGCCCCTTCTGAGGGAACCTGGCAGGGGCAGAGCCTTTTCCCAGGGACGAGCCCTGTCCTGCTCCAAGGGATTTCTGCCAGCCCTGGGCTCCTGCAGGGCTGAGGCAGCTCTTCCATGGAGGGCAGCACTGCATGACCCAGGAGAGCTGGGATTATCCTGCATCCTGCATCCTGCATCCTGTGTGTTATGATCCCAGGGGCCCAGAAGGAATGCCAGGAATCGGCTGTTTGGAGGACGAGGTGGGAATAAAGGGCGCAAAAGGGATGGGTTTTGCCCAAAGGTGCCATCTCTCCGTGCTGCAGTCAGACAAGGGCACAGCTACAGCAGGAACTGTGTGCTCTGGGATGTCCCAGAGCCTCTGGGGGTGCCCCCCATCCCTTTTTTCAGTGCTCCTGCCCACTTCAGACATCCTGGGCCTTTTCTCTCCCCGTGCCCTGGCCATTCTCCAGAGCAGCAAAGGACGCAGGATCAGCGGTGAGAGCCACTCCGAGGGCTGTGCTGAAAGCTGGGAGCTCTGCGCTGCTGCTGGTGTGGTACCAGCCCACACCAAGGGCTCTTCTCCCTGCCCAGCCTGGAACGGAAATCACTCAGCCACGGCATGTGGAGGCCTGGCTTTGGTAGCCCTGCCCAGAAAGGTCCCCACTTTGCACACAGATCATTGTCAGAGGTGCAGGGGGAGTGCAGCGAACCTGGGGGCATCTCCTCTTGCCACTAGATGTCATAAACTGGTTTTGTTCCTCATTTTCAGAACCTGCTTCCCGTGCTTTCAGCTGCTCCATCACTTGATGAAGGCAGTCACGTTGATAATCCCTGAATAAACTCCTCTTTTTTGGATTTTGGGCACTTTTCCCCCCTCTAAGTCATGCTTAGCTTCACACTTTTTTTGCCACCTCGCACACACGTGCCAGCACATTCTTGCTGCCATGCTGCAAATGCCACGCTGTGGCACGTCTGCTGCGAGCTCGGAGCTCTTTTGGGCTTTGATTTGCATTTTTAACTTTCAGCTGCTCCAGCATCTTCCCTGAAAGCAGTGGTGACATTCCTGTTCTGTTGCTGAGCAGAAAAAATGGTGAGGTTTGGCTTTCTTCAGCTAAGTCCAGCTCAGAGCTTGTTGTGTGCCTGCTCTTCCTCACCTGGGAAGGTGAAAGCAAACCCAGCCCAACCCTCCCAGAGCAGGCTGCGGTTTGTGCAGAGGTGGTGAATCCCACAGGGGCTCTGGGCAGTGACCCAACAAACCCCTCTGCTCTGGGAATGTTCATCTGGAGAAGAGAAGGCTCCAGGGAGAGCTCAGAGCCCTTCCAGGGCCTAAAGGGGCTCCAGGAGAGCTGGGGAGGGGCTGGGGACAAGGGATGGAGGGACAGGACACAGGGAATGGCTTCCCACTGCCAGAGGGCAGGGCTGGATGGGATATTGGGAAGGAATTGTTCCCTGGGAGGGTGGGCAGGCCCTGGCACAGGGTGCCCCGAGCAGCTGTGGCTGCGCCTGGATCCCTGGCAGTGCCCAAGGCCAGGCTGGATGGGGCTTGGAGCAGCCTGGGCCAGTGGGAGGTGTCCCTGCCCATGGCAGGGGTGGGACTGGGTGGGCTTTAAGGTCCCTTTCAATCCAAAGCTTTCCAGGATTCTCTCAGTGTCCCAGCTTTTCCAGAGCTGGAGGAGCTGTGCTGACCAAGTAGGACAGACCATTGATTCCCACATTTCTCCCAGGTTTGATGTGAGGACAAACCCCTGCTCTGAGCTGTGCAGCCCCGTCAGGCCTGAGGGACACACATGACTCCACCTGGGTGGTGCCAGGTCCCGGGATTGTCTCCGGGAGGTCTCCAGATCCCTGATGGAAAAGCACATCTTTGTATGTGAGCTGCGTTTGCTTTGGGAGGTGCTGGCCCTGCACACCTGGGAGAGATCAGCCATTCCTGGATCCCAATTACAGATCCAACACAGACGCTGAGCTACAAAAATAAGGGCTGGAAAACCTCTTCCTGCTCTTTCTTCTGTGGTGCTTCCTCAGAGCTGTTCTGTTTCCCTGAGGAAAAAGAGCTGGGGGATATAAGAGGAGGGAAAGGAAAGGCAAAGGGAGTCGTGCTGCTTGTTCAGAGCAAACAGGCTGCAAGGATCTGAAATGCAGCCTTTGTTCTTCCTAAATATCCACCGTGCAGCCCAGAGCACTGGGAAGCTTTGGGAATGTCTGAGAGCCCAAACAGGTTTCCCTTCACCCCACACAAATTCAGGGCCAGTCTGGGGATGGGGATGGGGATGGGGCCTCTCCAGGGTTTGTTCCCAGGTGTTGCGTCAGGTGGGGAGAGCGCAGGAAGTGCTGGATCACGCTGGCATTGCCTCATAAATCATGGAATCAACAGGGCTGGAAAAGGCCTCAGACTGCCCCAAGTCCAGCCATGGACCCAGCACTGCCAAGGGCAGCTCTGGTCAGTGTCCCCGGCGTGTTCCTGGCCGTGTTCCTGGCCCGGCACAGATGGGATCCGCGCCCCGCAGTGGCTCCGGGGCTGCGCTCTCCCCGCGCTCCCCCTGCGCTCTCCCTGTGCTCTCCCTGCGCTCTCCCTGTGCTCTCCCTGCGCTCCCCCTGCGCTCTCCCTGCGCTCTCCCCACTCCCGGGGCTGCCGTGGGGCACGGCTCTGGGGACAGCCTGGCCCCACACCTGGGATTTTCCTTTTGGACTGGTAACGAAGAGGAAATGTCGTTTTAGGGAGTCGGTTCTGAAATGGATGGAGATGAATGAATCAAGGAGCTGAAGGCCGCTCTGGATGTTGCTCCAGTGTTTCTGTGGATGGATGTGGAAAAGAGGGAAGGAAATGTCTCCACTAAAGCCCAGAGGGACCTTCAGGAGACGTGGGGCAGGGCTGTTGGTTTGACCTGGCTGCTCAGTTCTTTAACAGCCTCACTCTGGGAGCCATCTGAAGGAGGTAGGGCTTGTTCTCATGGGTGGGATGGATTTCTGGGAGTTAATTTCCAAAGATAAACACAATTATCAGAGCTGCTCATTACCCATAAATTACCTCCATGGAGTGTGGTTCCCCGGGATGGAAGATCTGCTCTGTCAGAAGTTTAAGAAATATCAAAATAAACCAAACAAGCCCACAAACTCCGAGAACAACAAGGGAAGCAAACCTGCCATAATTAGGTCCCAAGGGACACTGATTCCCAGCTCGATGCAGAAATTAAGTCAATACAATGGAATGGTTAAATATTGACTGAGCTGTAATATTTAATCAAGGAGGATTCATACTGCTCCTCTTTCAAAAGAGCCTGAGCTGCTTGTTTTATTGGCTTTTTAATCAATGCTTTAATTATATTGGTGCTCTAATTTCATAATAAGCTTACATTAATTAAGGCAGCTCTTGTATATGCAGAGAGTAATGGGAAAACCAAACCAAATAAGAGGAATGTGCTGTTCTCCTGCTCCAGAAGAGATGGAGCCTGTGCTACTTTCACTCATTTGCTCCTGAAAAGGGAAGTGGCACCAGGAATTTGTGGGACTCAGAGTGACCAGGAGTTCTTTATTCGTGCTTAGGTCAGCCCTGCCTCTGATTCAGTGAAAGATTTGTGGAAATAAGAACTTGGCTCAACGTGGTTTGTACCGGGTTGTGCATCAGATTTCTGGGGAAAAAAGTGTTTGGGTATAATGGAAGATAATTGGGGATCCCCCCCAAAATGGGCCTCGGAATCCTGTGGTGGATGTCAGCTCTACCAGAGGGACGAGGGTGAGTGGAGAGGACTGAGCTGTTTGTTAAACAGGGAAGTTTCTCCTGGTGCTTGGGACACTCAGATCCACGCAGGCTGGGGAGAATCATTAGGGTTTCCCAGCATTTTTTCCTTCAGATGGGGAGAAGTGGATGGGTGCACTTCGGATGCTTCACCTGGGCTTGTTATCCTGGATCAGAGGAGTGTGGGGCACTGCCGGGGTGAGCAGCTCATTAAACTGCTGATGAGCACTGCTGATGAACTCTGCTGATTAGCACTGCCCATGTCTCACTGCCGCCGTCAGAAACCAGCGGCTCCTCTAACCATGGTTAGGATAAAATCCTGGAAGGAAAGCTGCAGTTGGAATAAATCTGGGAATGTCTCTGTCCTTTGCCCACCCCACCCCAGTGGAACTGGGGACACCTCAGGGCCTGTGGTGGCCTGCGAGGTACTCCTGGCTGGGGGCTTCTCCTGCAGCCTCATTCCTGCTGCAAATGCCAGTGGAAAAGCAATCCCTCATCCTGTTTTTCCAGAGGCAGCAGGCAGGCAGATTCCTCCTGCTGAGCAGCAGCTGGGGAAGGCAGCAGAGTGCTCCTGGTTTGGATTGGGACAGAGTGGGAGCAGCCAGCCCTGCTCCTGAACTTGCCTCAGCGTGCCAGGGAAGGAGTGACTCCCTGGGATACAGAGAGCAGCACCGTCCCAGACAGAGGCACTAAACCTTGTGGTGAGATCATGTCTTGGACCCGGGCGTGTTTGGAATGCCAGGAGGGTGCTGTTATCCCAGGATTTCTTTGCCGTGCAACCAGACCTTCGCAAAGCCGGACTGTTTCAACATAAAGGATTTTCATTAATGAGGTCACTTGGCTGGAAGGGCTCCTCTGTCCCCGGGGTCACGGGGACTCTAACAATGCATTATTTCACACTTAGACGTGATGCAGACAGAAGGGGATTTGTGTAGCCAATGAGATAAGGTGTCCCAAAAGCATTAAAAAATGTCTGTGGCTGTGTAAATAAGTTAGTGGGGACTGGGAAGGGATGTGTTGAACAGGCAGCTTTTTGAAGCTGCCCTCAGCTGATGTTGCCACATCTGGCGATTGTCATCTTCTATCAGCGTGAGGAGGCTGTGAGCTGTAAAGGAAAACTGTTTGCCTTGTGAGGATGCTTCACTGGTTTTTATCAGCACTGGGTCTGAGCTCTACCTGCTGCTGGAAGCTCAGCTCAGCCAGGGGCGTTCTCCAACAGTTCCATCACAGATCTTCCCAGTCAAACCCCATGAAAGGGGTAAGAGTATAAACAGCACTGAGCTCCCTCTGCAAGCACGTGAAGGATGTCTCTATCAGTCAGTGTGAGGGCATCAGGATGTCAGTGTCCCCTAAGCTAAGTTTAAAAAGAATTAAATGTTAATACTCCTTTGGAGGGGTGGCATTGTGGAACTGCAGCAATAACAAACCCAGTGAAGGGATTTCTGCTACCCCTGGTGTGGGGTTCCTGCCCCAGCACTGGCATGGGCTGCAGGGACAGCAGGACCTGCTGGGGCCCTTCAGAGCTGCCCCCATTGGGACACGTGCCCAGGATGGCACAGGGGCCAGAGCACAGCCAGCCCCACCAAGCCAAACCCAGCGTCCCCACCCTTCTGCCTGGACAGGGCCCTCAGGGCCTCCCTTGAGCCCTCGTCAAAAATGAACTGGGGAGCATGACCCATTGTGCTAGCTTGAAAACAAACCAGCGAGACATTCCAAGTCAGAACCACAATTTAATAGGAAAATTAAAAATAAATGCAGTAGTACAGAAACACTGACAGGGTCGGGATACAATCTGACACCCTGTCAGGCACGGCGGTGGTAGCAGTCCGAATAAGGGATGGCTGCAGTCCTCTTTGAAGTGACAGATGTGGTTCTGTCCAAGCCATGATCCTGTAGAAGGGTCTGGTCCTCCTCTGAAGGTCCAGTGGTGGTTATGGAGCTCTTGTCCTCTGGGAATCCAGTAGGAGAGGGCTGACTGTGGTGCTCCAGACCTCAGACTCTATCCAGGTGGGAATGCTTGGTTCCTCCCCCTGGGCAGAGCATCTCACGAGGGGATGATGTAATTCTATGAGCCATGCAGTGAGGCTGGATGGTCCATCAGCAGAAGGTACCCTCCGGAGGGAGTTACCAGGGATGTGTCATGGAAGAGACAAAGCAAACTGGTTTTAACAGCTGGTGATGGAATACATACTTTTGGTTACACCTTACATGGTAACCTAAGACACCCATGGATGCTGTGCTTGTGGAGATCCCCTCCTGTGAGATTGCCTTCAGGAACCACGGCAAAATCTCTGTCCTCATGGGGATCTTCTTCACTTCCTTTCTCCTTCTGCCCTCAGCACCCCCTGCTCCAGCCCCTTGTCCCTGCTGGCAGCTCCTTGTCTGGAGGGGCCAGCAGAGTCCAAGGAGCAGGACAAGGCCTGAGGAAGGGCCCAGCCCTGCCAGAGCTGCAGGACAAGAAGGAATTCGGTTCCTCAGGACACCGAGAGCCCGGCCGGGCTCGTCTGCTCCACGTGGGCACAGCTTTGGGAAGAGACAAACGACCCCAACTGCCCCAAGGCAGGAGCACGGAGCAGGGGGGGAGATAAGCAAGCGGTGGAACCAGAGCCCCGCAGAGCATCAGCTCCGCTGCAAAATGTTCACCATGCCCAGAGCCAGCAGCTGCTCAACAACAGCACTGAGTGGAAACCACTGACCAACTATGGACCAACTATGGACCAACTATGGACCAACTATGGACCAACTATGGACCAACTATGGACCAACTATGGACAAGCTATGGACCAACTATGGACCAACTATGGACCAACTATGGACCAACTATGGACCAACTATGGACCAACTATGGACCAACTATGGACCAACTATGGACCAACAATGGACAAGCTATGGAAAAACTGTGGAAGAACTATGGAAAAACTACGGACAAACTGTGGACAAACTATGGACCAACTATGGACAAGCTATGGAAAAACTGTGGACAAACTATGGACAAACTGTGGACCAACTATGGACAAGCTATGGAAAAACTATGGACCAACTGTGGAAGAACTGTGGACAAACGATGGACAAACTATGGACCAACTGTGGACAAGCTATGGAAGAACTGTGGACAAACTATGGAAAAACTATGGACCAACTGTGGACAAGCTATGGAAAAACTGTGGATAAAACTATCCACAAAACCATCCCAGCACCATCCCAGCACCATTCCAGCACTATCCCAGCACCATCCCAGCACTATCCCAGCACCATCCCAGCATTATCCCAGCATTATCCCAGCATTATCCCAGCACTATCCCAGCATTATCCCAGCATTATCCCAGCACCATCCCAGCACCATCCCAGCACTATCCCAGCATTATCCCAGCACTATCCCAGCACCATCCCAGCACCATCCCAGCACTATCCCAGCACCATCCCAGCACTGTCCACAGAACTGTCTGCAGGGTCCAGCTCTCAGAGGGAGGGCAGTCTCCGGGAAAGGGAGGGCAGGCAGAGTCCAGGGGGAAAGGGGAGTGTCTGTTCCAGGCTCCTGGCACAGAGTGTGGCTGAAGCCAGTGGTGAAGTTGTCCATCAGGTCGGTCACGATGGCCCAGCCTCGGCTCAGTCCAGGACAGCCCAGTTGATGTGCTCTTCTAAAAGCCTTCTCAGGTGATCCAAATCATCATCCCCTTCCTCTTCATTCCTTAAGGTGCTGTTGGAGCTCTCCCCATCACTGCCAGGGCTCTCCCCAGCGCTGCTGGAGCTGTCTCCAGAGCTGCTGGAGATGTCTCCAGAACTGCTCGAGCTCTCTGGATCATGGCTACTTTCCCCAAAGCAAAACCAAAGCCCCAGGACAAGGATGAGGAGCAGCACTCCAGCAGCAGCCCAGAATATCGCCTGCTGCAGGGAAGCCCAGAGCAGGGCTGCCCAGGCCCAGAGACTCTGCTCCAGGGTCTCCTCCTCCAGCTCCTGCAGCAGCAGAGCCATCTGCTGGTTCAGGAACTCCTCCCGCTGCTGCATCCGCTCACGGGTGGCCTCGTCCAGCCCATCCCCGACTGGCTGCGGGTACTGGAGGAGGTTTTGCACACACCAGAACAGGAAAAGTGTGAACATGGCCTGTGGGATGAGCAACAGAGGCGTTGGGTGGGGCTGGGATGGAGGGAGCTGGTGCTGGGGGATCAGGGCCGGGAGCCGCAGGGATGTGGGGCAGGAATCGGGGGGATTCGGGGAATGAGGGGCAAGGCCCGTCCCAGTGCCCCAGAGCAGCCACAGCCCCTGACCCAGGGGCTCCCACGAGGGGCTGGGCCTGGGAGCAGGGGGAGAACGCAGGTGTGCACTCACTGCTCCTTGTCCTGCCCAGGCTGACAGGGACAGCGGGACCTGCTGGGGCCCTTTGGAGCAGCCCCATTGTGACACGTCCCCGGGGTGTCACAGGGGCCAGGGCACGTCACAGGCTGCTGTGTGAGAGCACCTCGGTTCCAAAGAGCCGCTTCCCAGGGCTCATGGGCACGTGGGGGTGGTGGTTTCCCGGCGGGCAACTCCCAGAGACAACAGAGCAATGTCCCCTGAGTGCCCAGCGTGTCCGGGTGTGCCAGGGCCCTGGGCAGGGGCTGGGATGAGCGCAATCGTCGCCGATTCCCTGGTGAGCACTCGGAATCTCCTCTGTGGACACACACCAGAGGTGCCTCTTGCTCGGTCCTGCCCAGCCAGAGCTTGCACAGCCCCTCTGGAGTGCCTGGCATGGCCTGGGAACGCAGAGGGAAAGCAGAGGGAAAAGCATCTCTGTAGCCATGGTGGTGTCCAGCAGCTGCTGTGCCGGGGAGGGCACGAGAGGGGCCACTGGAGCTCCTGTCAGAGGCTGCTGGGCAGGGATTCCCCTGTCCCTCCTGAGCCCCACACACTCCCTGGTTTTGCCCGTGGTATGAGGTCAGGTGGATGCAGCAGCCCCCAACAGATCCAGCTGCTCAAGGGTCGACCCCTGGTGCTGGAAGCCCAAACCTTCAGCACCACCTGCCCAGCCAGACATTCACCTGGTGAGTTCACCTGCCCCTTCCCAAACCCCGACCCCTTTGTTTGGGAGGTCACAGGAGAGCAGGAGCTGTGCTGATGCCTTAGGTTTTAACTCTTGTATTTTTCAAATGCTGCACTGCCTGGTGTGTAACTCTGCAGTTCCGTGGCGCCTGTCAGCTGCTGTTCTCTCCTGCTGGTTGGACATAACAAACCTCTCCAGGTTTGCTCTCCAAGGACACCAGGCCCCAAAATGTATAAACTAAAAGCCTCTGAAGAGGAGGGGCAAACTTGGGGTAGTTACATCATTAACTGGGGGTAATTGGGGAATTAACCCTGATATGCAAATGGACCAAACTTATAAAAGTGTGAAGAACCCGTGACCCAGGGTCCACCTTGAGTGTCGCCTTTTGACTGCCCAGGGTGTGCCTTTGAAGGCCCTTCGAATAAATACCTACTTTTATTCTCTTATTCCTGCCTAGTCTCTGTTTTCAGGTAGCCACCTCAAGGCATCAGCGCTCCTTGGGCCTTCCAGCACTTCTCCCTTTGGGTGGATCTGATTTGCCCTGTCCCAGCGCCAGCAGCCCCTGTGTCACCCAGCCGGAGTGGGCAATGACCTCTGGGGCTCAGCAAGCCTCACATCCTCCCGCTGCCATCCCACGTGGGAGCTCCTGCTGGGAACCAGATTCTCTGGAGAGATCACCTGGATGGCAGCCAGGAGCTCTTAGGAGACAATCCCCAAGCACTGATCCCTGAGAGGCTTTTTGGGACCCTGGTTCCGACAGGGGGAGGTGCCTCAGCTTTGCCTTTGGCCTTTGCTGCTGCTCCTCTCAGAGGTTCTGCTGTAGTTCAGCAAGGCTGTGAAAGGAGATGATGCTTACCTGGAGGTTCCTTCCCATTTCCTGATCACCTGAAATGGTTTTATCTTCTCCAGCTTCTCCATAAAGGAGTTTTTATTCATGGACACTGACTCTGATCCGTTTGAAAATGCTGCAGTAATTGCAATTATGAACTGAACTCCAGCTTCCTGCCCGACACATCCTGAATGCTTTAAGCCATTTATCACAGCAGCACCAAAACTGCTTTCCTGAGAAATGCTGCACCCCTGAGGTACCACATCGTTCTCTGAGCCTGGCACAGGCAAATCCACGTGCTCAGCATCTTTTCAGTTTTATCCCAGTCTCATTTCTTCCCTTCTCCCCTCTGAACTGATGCTTGGTTTTCCTCCTTATAGGGGACAATAATTTTAAAACACGTGCAAGGTTAATTTCTCCAAGAGGGAGTGAATGTTGTGATCACTCTCCACGTGAACAGGACAGGAGTTCATTGATTTTAAAAATCCTCTCCAAAACTGAGCTTAAGAAATAATAAATATTCCCAGCAGAATGTCATAGATCTTCAGGATTAAAGTGTGGGTTATGCACTTTCAAACAGATTTAATTTTGGCAGGTCTGTGCTGACAGGTCCCGAGCTGGAGCCTGTCCCTGGTACTTGGAGATTTCTTTCACCATAAAAAGCAATTCCCATTTTCAGTATTTTTCAGGCTTTTAGGTTCTCTCCGGTTGAAAGTGAGAGAAGACACTAAAATTGGCAGCAGCACAGTGGGAGCTCACACAGTGTGGAAGGAAACAACATCCCCTCTCCCTCAGATCCCAGAGCTCTGGTCACTGGGTTCTTCACGCGTCTTCCTGGATCCGTCTGTTCTCAGCATTGCCAGCTCCTGCTTGTGCTCAGCAGGGCTCCTTGGAAGTGGAGAGAAAAAAGGCTGGATCCTGGGGTCTGTGATCATGCTGGATCCTGGTATCCTGACAATGAAGCGTCCTGGGGGGTGGGGCTGCCATTCCTGACCGTTTAACTCAGGAAACCGCTGCTCCCTGCCCAGAGCAAGGCTCGGTTCCAGCCCAAGGTCGGCAGACCCATCCTGAACGAGGCAGGAGAAACTCCCAGGTTTCCCAGCACCTCCCACGGGCAGGATGCTCGGAGCTGGCCCCGTCCCTGCTGCACCAGGGAGGGCCCTGCTGCTCCCCGGGCACAGACGGTGACAGGGACACGCTGCCAGCCCAGGGGGCCCTGGATGATAACTCAGATTTAGAAATGAAGCTCTGTCCCCTCGCACAGGGAGGGGGAAAATGAAGAAATCTCTTCTTAACGAGAGCTGGGGTGCTTGGAGAATTCATCACTCATGGTCTGTCTGGGAACTTCATGGCAAGGGCTTGTGGAGGCCTCAGGTCTTTGCCAGGAACCCGAGGAAGCATTTCTGTGCCAACAGGGTGGTCAGACACTGGGACAGGCTGATCACCTGATCTGCTCAGAGAGGTGCCCGATGCCCCAGTGTTTACAAAGCCAATGTTTAGGAAGAGTTTGAAAATTGCCCTTGAAAATCTGCTTTAGTATTTGATCAGCCCTGAAGTGGTCACAGCTGGACTGATCATGATCATTGCAGGTCACTTCAGCTGAAATAAACTGTTCTGTTCTGTTCTGTTCTGCTCTGCTGTGCTCTGTTCCATCCCATCCCAAGCTGGAGAGGCACTCGGAGAAGCTGAGTGCGATGAAGATGAGCAGCAGGGACTGGAATGTGGCAAACAGGGAACTGTGTCCTTCCCCCCATGAGCAGCCTGAGGCTGGTGAGCTCCTTGTTCATTCTCTCCCTGAAACCACCTCTCTGGAAGTTTAATTTCAGTGATCTGCCAATGCCAGAGGTGCTGGTGCTGGCCTGGCAGCTCCGTAGCTCCGTGTGTGGGACGTGCCAGGCCAGGGATGAGCTCCCCAAAGGCCAGGGGGAAGGATGCTCTTGCTATTCCATCCACATTTCTCACTGAACATGCAGATGAGATTAATTTCTATTTAATCAGCCTCGGCAAACTGCAATCACTTGAGAGTTTTCCTGCCTCACAGGCAGTGATTGCCCTTCTTACACCAGCACTGCTCGTACCAGGCCGGGGGCTCTCAGCCCCTCCAGGTGACATCTTTCACTTCAGGAGGTTCTGGAGCTTTGCTGTGGAACACTCTGTGAGCTGGAGCTTGTTGGATCTGGAAGTGGCTCGGTGGCATCGTGTTCTCCTTGGGGCTGAGGGGCCTCTGGGGTCTCTGCTTTGCCCCTGGAGCAGGGCCAGGAGTGGAGACATCGGTGGAGCCTTGTCCATGTCACCCCCTGTTACAGGGGGGTGAGCCCAGCTGCAGAGTGACCCCAGTGCTGGGTGTCTGCAGTGCCCCCAGGGTGTTTGCAGTGCCCCCAGGGTGTCTGCAGTGCCCCCAGTACTGGGTGTCTGCAGGGTTTGTGCTCCTGCCCTGTGATTTGTGTGTGTGAAATTCGGCTGCTACTGTCCCAGCTGTGATGGCAGGACACAGGGAATGGCTTCCCACTGCCAGAGGGCAGGGCTGGATGGGATATTGGGCAGGAATTGTTCCCTGGGAGGGTGGGGAGGCCCTGGCACAGGGTGCCCAGAGCAGCTGTGGCTGCCCCTGGATCCCTGGCAGTGCCCAAGGCCAGGCTGGACACTGGGGCTGGGAGCAGCCTGGGACAGTGGGAGGTGTCCCTGCCCATGGCAGGGGTGGCACTGGATGGGCTTTGGGGGCCCTTCCAACCCAACCCACTCTGAGATTCTACAATCCTTGATGATCCCATTCCTGCACCTGCTGGGGACTTGCCCAAAGCCTGCAGTGCAGGGAGAGCTCCCTGGCAGGTCCAGCTCGATGGCTTCAGAAGGACAGAGGCTGAGAACTGGGGGCTGGGGGCAGAGCCCTGAATTTTTTGTGAAACTCCTGATACAGAGAAAGAAGAGCTGGATCTTCAGCACAGCTTCAGCTGCACAACCTCACAGCTCCCCGAGCTTTGTCCCTTCGTGTTTGAGCTCAGACCTGGAGGCATTTCACCACCAGCAAAGGGGTGATGCTTTTCTCTCCCCGTGGCTGGGGATCACTGCTCCTTCAATGGCTCTGCAGCCCTGAGCAGGCTGAGGGTGCTGAGAATTGGCTTTCCTGGACCACCAGCATCCTGCCCTGGGCTGTGGGGCGCGTGCTGGCACTTGTGTTTAACTCCTGCCTGCAGTGGCACTCGGGTGATTATCTCAGCTCTGTGTCCCTGCGTGGGCAGATGTTTCTGCCAGCTTGTTCCAAAGCAGGTCATTATGGGCAAGGGGACATTTTGGCACTAATTAGGGTTAGAAGAGATTTGTTGCAGCATGCCAGGCGTGGCCCTTGGCATCCTCAGCCTGATACTGCCACTTCCAGTGGATTAATCATTGGGGAGGTGATAGTGGAGAAGGGCTTTTCTGCCCAGGAATGGTATCAGAGTAAAATAAAACATCTTTCAGCCATTCCTTACTGTTCTGTGCCCAAATCCCTGTACCCCTGGCAGTTCCTTCATTCTATCTCCTCTTTTCTTCCCCCTTCTCCCTTCCAAATTTCCCCAAGCCTTAGCAGCTGGCTGAAAGCTGGAATGAAATCATCCCAGCCCCTACACAGCCAGCCTCGTGTCTGAGGGAAAACCAAGGATGGAAATTTCTGCTTCAGAAAGCTGCAAAAAAAGTAAAAGTCAGGGGACTGATGTGCAGCATTCAGCAAGCCTGGTGCTACAGCAGAGATCAACATCTGCTGTAATTACTTTCTTTAGAACTTCACAATTGCCCTGATAATTTTGGTGGGAGGAAGAACAAATGGCAAAAAGATCCGGAGATACTCTTGGTGAATTTTTTAATTAAAATGTTTTTGATTTGTTGAGGAACTCTGAAAGAAGCAATTAAAACAAGATGATACTGGTCTATACTTACAAGGGAGAGCCTTGCCAGGATTAACTGGCTCGTCCCAAATAAATTATTGCTCTGGATTTGCATTAGCAAACACTTCCTATGGATGGTAATCAGGACAGAGTGAGAATGGAGCGGGTGAGATCACAGCAACAAAGGCAGCTGCAGGGTCACAGAGTCCCAGGAGGGTTTGGGGTGGGAGGGACCTTAAAACTCATCCCATCCCACCACTGCCATGGGCAGGGACACCTGCCACTGGCCCAGGCTGCTCCCAGCCCCATCCAGCCTGGCCTTGGGCACTGCCAGGGATCCAGGGGCAGCCACAGCTGCTCTGGGCACCCTGTGCCAGGGCCTCCCCACCCTCCCAGGGAACAATTCCTTCCCAGTATCCAACCTAAACCTATCTTCTGTCAGTTTTGTCCCATTCCCTTGTCCTGTCCCTCCATCCCTTGCTCAAAGTCTCTCTCCATATTTGCTGGAGCCCCTTCAGGCCCTGCAAGGCCACAGTGAGCTCACCCCAGAGCTTCTCCTCTCCAGGCTGA
>VZRQ01009139.1:58044-84344 GCA_013397975.1 Machaerirhynchus nigripectus | reverse complement strand
CCTGCCCACCCTCACAGGGAACAATTCCTTCCCAGTATCCAACCTAAACCTATCTTCTGTCAGTTTTGTCCCATTCCCTTGTCCTGTCCCTCCATCCCTTGCCCAAAGTCTCTCTCCAGCTCTCCTGGAGCCCCTTCAGGCCCTGCAAGGCCACAGTGAGGTCACCCCAGAGCTTCTCCTCTCCAGGCTGAGCAATCCCAGCTCTCCCAGCCTCTCCCCCCAGCAGAGCTGCTCCATCCCTCTGATCATCCTGGAGCCTCCTCTGGACTCCTCCAGCAGCTCCAGGTCCTCCCTGTGCTGGGCCAGGGCTGGGGCAGCTCTGCAGGTGGGGTCTCCCCTGAGCACAGGGGCACAATCCCAACCCCTTTCCTGCTGCCCCCGCTGGGACCTGCCCAGGGCTGGGGGTGTCTCTGGGTCAGCCTGGACCTGCCTGGGGCAAAGTGTGGGGTCAAACCAAGACCCTGCTGCAGGTTTGGGCGTGGGGAATCCAGCTGTGGCCAGAGGTTTTAGCTGGGGCCGTGCCTGCATTTCACTCAGGGTAAGGAAAGGTTTATTTCTTTTCCTCAGGACTTGCATTTCAGTAATTAAATTCCAGGCCTTGGCCAGACTCCATTTAAACAAAGCAAGGAGCCAGGGTGTGAAGTGCTGCGCTGGGTGATGACCTAATCCAAATCCCACAAAGTCTGGGAATGCTTCCACTGACTCCCTGGGAGCTGGATTAGCCCTGCACTGTCGCTGCTGCCCACTGCCAGCTCCTGGTCCCACAGCAGCAGCAGCCCCCAAAGCCCTGATGGGGCCCAGCCGAAGGATGGGGCTTTGGGGGTGTTTTCACCTGCATTTCTCCATTAATGGAGAGTGTTAAAATAACCCTTCAATCCTCAAATGGAGAGGGTTAAAATAACAAGGGAGCTAAGCAGGCTCTGGTGGAGCTGGGACAGTGGTTGTGCTCGTGGGATGGTTCTGGAGGGACGAAGCAGTTTGCTCCCAGGCCAGATGTGGGCTGTTTTTCTCTTTTAAAGCTGCTTTTCTCCTGCAGGCAGGGGTGATTTCCTGCTGGAATCACACTGAGCTGTGCTCACCTCTCCGAGGGCTGGGAGGGTCTGTGGTAGCAGCGAATTTCAGTTTCTGGCCAGCTCTGGTGGCTGAAACTCAAGGTACAAACCTGGCCTTTCACTGAGGACACGGAACACGCTGAGCTGCACAGAACAAAGGACAGCTGTGGGGTGCAGGTTCCTCCTTCTCCTCCTTCCAGCCAGGAATTCCTTCAATTACTTGTTCTTCCTATGGTAAATATACAGCCATTCCTCGAGTACATTTGATTCATTCCTGTCATAAATCCAGCCTCATTCCTGAGCCGTTCACTGGAACACCCTCCAGTGCCACGAGAGGTCACTGGGAGTGTGCAGTGCCTTTTTTATGCTCTCACAGATTTGGTAAACACGGATTTCCTGCAGCACGTGCTGCCTGGACTGCAGGGATTGCATGGAATTGCTCCGACCCAGCCTGTCACAGGATCCCAGAATGGTTTGGGCTGGAAAGGACCTTAAAGCTCACCTTGTTCCATGGGCAGGGACACCTTCCCCCATCCCAGGCTGCTCCAAGCCCTGTCCAGCCTTGTCCTGCCACTGTGACTTGAGGGGGAGCTGATTTGCCAGCATCAACCTTTCCCCTTTCACACTGAATTTAGGCACCAGGGCCAGGAATTGTGGGGTCAGTCACCAACCTCACTGCCACCTCCTCCAGCAGGACAGGCTGGGCTGGCACCCGTGGAGGAAGGGCTCCAGGGAGATGAGGAGCTGATTTGTTTAGGGACAAAGGGCTCTCCAGGACACCTGAGTGCAGTTAATCCTCACAGAGCAGCTCTCAGGCCTCAGCAGTACCAGAGTCAGGATTAAACCTGTGCTCAACATCCTCCTGCCAGCAGTAACGCTGCCCCAAGCCCACCTGAGCCCAGGGATCAGCCTCTGGCTCTCTGGGGGGATAAAAAAAGGCTTTTTAAGGGAGTGCTGACCTTTCTCTCCGAGATCTGCCCAGCTGTGGCTTTGCCTTCCAGAGGAGAAGTTCAATCCCTCCCTCTGGTTTCCTGTGCATCTGGAATTGCTGATCCCATTTCTCCAGCCAGGAGCTCCTTCTGTAGTAACAGGCTTTTAAATATGTAAATCTGTTTTCAAAGCAAAATAACCCCCCCAGTGTTCATGTATCTCTCAGAAGGAATAAAGGGTCTCTGTCCTAATATTTTATGCAAATCTTGCTTTTGCTCTTGTACTCGGGCATGAATAAATATCAATGCTTCAAAAGAGGAGAAAAAGCTTCATCAAAAGAAAAAAAAACCTTTATTTCTATTGCATAAATAATGGTAAAATTAAAATATTTTTATACAGATTATATATTTACAGTAGAGTTTGGTTAGAGGGAACAGCTGATACATATGGCATTCAGTTTTCCTTTATACACTCCTTTATACACTCGGATTACTTGCAATAACATAGGATTTATTTCAGTTGCATGCCCAGTTAATTTATATTAATATTTACAGTATTTTGTACAAAGGTTTTTTGTTTGAATTTTTTTTTTCTTACTATTATGCAGCTGACTTCGTGAATTTTTGTCTTTAATTAAAAAGCCACGTCTTTCATTAGCGAGCCAAAAAAACCCGGTGAGTTTACAAATGAACTGGAAATGGCTGGGAAACGTGAACTGGTGACAAAAAGGAGACACAGGGATTAGTGGAGAACTTCCTGGAGATGAATCAGGAGGCATTGATTCCTTAGATCCTGATATGGATTAAATGGCAACAGGCTGGATCCTGGGCTTATTCCACTTGCAGCCAATTAACTCTAATGAGTTATTTCTGATTGACCCTGGAGCCCTGCTCCCCCTTCCTGCCCAGCCCAGCTAAATCTGAGGAACAGGAGCTGCAGTGGCAGCCGAGAGAGCTTTGGCTGCTCTGGGAGAGATGCCCAGGACCCCATCCTCGGGCTGCTGGGGTGGGAAGAGAGGCAGGAAGGTGAGGGTCGATGGCACAGCCATCACCTGCTCCCTTCAGAAGAGCCCCCAGCAGGGACAGAATGTGCCCGAGGGCTGGTGGCACCAGCGGCGGCTCCTGAGGCACCCCAGAGCTCCCCAAAGTCTCCTGCTTGGCTGATGGAGACACAGGACCAGCTGAGAAAGGAACCTGGAACATGGAGCTCAGCTAAAGGGGGTAAATCCAGCTGCTGGGTCGGGGTGCTGGCGAAGCCAGGCCAGGAGCAGCTGGGGAAAATAATGGGGTGGAAAATGGCAATTTCATTTAGCAATGGTTCTCAAGGCTACGAAGTCTTTTGGTCTGTCTTGACAGAAAATAAGAAAAACCCTGTGGTGCTTTCATCATCAAATTGTCAAGTACTGAGCTCTAGGTCCAGAGGATTTCTTCCTTCTCCTTTCTCCCTCTTCTGGGGCTGCAATTATTTCATAGAGAAGATGCCAAATTACAGCAGCTTTCCAGGCTTTTGCCACTGGAAAGGTGTAAGTGGAGCACGCTGCCGGTTAAAACGCTGCTGGGTTTGCTGCCCATCCTGCTCTTGGTGAAGCTTCTGCACTTCCCAGAGCTGCCTGAAGTGTCCTTCTTGGACTGGAGAAACACAGACCCAGTCCTGGGAACAGCCAACAACACAAAGAGATGGAAATGTGGTGAAACTTTTCCTTTCTGCATTAAATTCCTGGGAAAGGAACGGGTTTTAAGTGATGCCAGGGAAATGTAATTGCACTGTCAGAGCACGGGAGGGTAAAATAATAGATTGAAACCCAGCAAGTTCTGTACATCTTCATCAGTGGAATGGAAGCGTGATTCAGAGCCAAGAAAAAAAGACACTTCATCAGATTCTCATTTTAGAAGAGTTGGTTTTTCTTCTTTCAAACGCTCATCCATAAAGCAGGAACTAAATCACGGATTAGAGGGGTGGGTAAAATAAGGGGCTTCATTCTTAGAGATTTTAATGTAATTCCTCCCACTGCTTCTCCCCTCACTGATCCGGGGCTGACGGGGGCTGTGCTCCTGTCACCTCGGGCTGGTGACAGCCCTGGCAGCTCCCAGCACGTGCAGGGGATGAGTTTTCCATGGGAAAAGCTGAGAGTCCCCGTGTCCCGGGGCCCTCGCCAGGAATGGAGCCCCTCCCAGTCACCTGGAGCCCCTCCCAGTGCCAGGGGTGGCCCAGGAGATGTTTCACTCTTCTGCACCAGGCAGGTGGATGCAGAGTGGGCTTTTGGGACAAAACATTCCGATGCTTTCCCTGGAATAAAGGACCAGTGGGTACTTGGCTCACCCAAACAGATTTCAGCCATCCAGAGTGGCATCCTTGGGAATGTTTTCTACCTTGGCTTCTCGCTTCCTACCTTAGTTCTGGATTTAAAACCCCTCTTTCCTCGGCCTCAGCTCAAAAAGATGGGTTCCTCTGGACATCTGTTTTTCACAAAGCTGCTGGAATTAAAGCAGCCAGCATCCAGCCCTCCCAGTGCACACGTCCAACCGGTGAAACCTCTGGATAACGGGGATGGAATCTCTCAAATTACCTGGATTACACCCAGCTACTCAGCTCTGGCTCACCGGGGAGCAGGGCCAGGAGCTGGGGGTGCCCCTACCCCTCACCCTCCTGCTCGCCCTGGCCCTGGGGTCTGTGACTGCTGTCCCAGGTGCTGACAGTGACCGGGGGTTTGGGGGCGCCCATCAAGCAGGAAGGGAATTATTTTGTGAACTCTCTTGAATTCCATATCACCTCCCACAGCATGAGAACACTGTCCTAACAAAGCCAAGCCTTCCTAGTTTAAGTCTTTCAATTATGTTGACATTGCTTCTGATCAGAAATTCCTTCTCACTGGTGCTCTGGTGGGGGGGCCGGGCTCCCGTGGGAGGCTCAGGAGGTGACACCCCTCCCAGGTGTCACTGGCTGCCAGCGGGATCTGGCTCTCCAGGGCCACCAGCACCACCATCATGGAATATCCTGAGCTGGAAGGGACCCACAAGGATCTCAAGTGCAGCTCCTGCCTGGACACTCGCCAGCTGTGGTTTCCTCACGGCTGCCTGTAAGGAATGGCTGTGGCTCTGACAGGTCAGCAGTGTTCCTTCAGCAGCTTTTGCTTGAATTCTCTTCCCCACGGCCTCCAAATTATTCCAGCATTGATGAGCCTGCTGTTCCTTCTGCTGGCTTCTCCAGGAGCAGGGAACCAGGATCCCGTTAAAGCCAGTGGCTGAGGCCAAGGCCAGCGGTGATGAGGGTTGCAGCCTTGCAGGAGCACAAACCCAAATCCTTCCCACCGGAGCTCGATCCCCACATGGAGAACCTTCCCAAAGTGTCCTCAGCAAGCCCAGGACAGGCAGGGCTCAGGCTGAGTGGATTTCACTCCCTCCTGAATTAAACCAAAGCCTCTCTCAGGCTGAAATCATCACGTCCCTCTTGAAGCCTCCCCTGCACGTCAATCCCCTTAATTGCACGCAGTTTTTTGTGGCCAAGCCAACAGACTTGCTCACGAATTCCTAATAATTTCCTAATCCATGAGCAAAGCCCCTGTCCCACTGCTGGGAGCTGTTTGCCCATCCCTGGAAGTCTGGGATCGTGTGTGCTCCGCCACGGTGGCACCCATGTCACGAACAGCCGGGGTTGCCATGGCAATCTCCTGTTCCTCCAGAACTGCAGGGCTGAAAAGACACTTCAATCCTCCTGGAACTGGCAAGAGCAGAAGTTTAGAGCTTTTTCTGACAGCTCTGCTGCAGTCTGGGTATTTTTTAAAGTATGTTAATTAGCACTTAAATAGGGTTTTTTTCCTTAAAGTATGGGATGTGGGGTTTTTATTTTTATGTCTTTGATTCTTCTGCTTTCTCCCCCTTCAGCTTTTGCCATCAGGTTCCAATCAGAATTTTACTGCTCTATTTTTACCTCCTGTCTGTAAAAGCAGCAAAAAGCCCTATTTTTCCCCTCTTGTGTAGAAGGAAAAAAAAAGAGGAGATAAATGGATGTTACATAAATGGAGCCAGGGAGGGAGGTAGGAGACATCCAATGCTGCTGGATGGGAAGGATGGGAAGGTGGTAGGGAAGGAAAGGATGGAATGGCTTGGCCTGATCCATCCTGCATTGCCAGGAGTCACTGAGTGAAGAAGGGATCTCTTCACCACACCTGGACATGGAGGAAGGCTGCTCTAAGAAGGGAAAGGAGACCTCTGGCAAGACGTGACCCTGATTCATCACGGAAAAATGAGGTTCCCTACAGATAAATCACCCCCCAAAGCCCCCAAAATCCTATACCCAGTAAAATCAGTGGGGAGTTGTGCAATGAACTCTACTGACACCAGGCTATGGCTTTTACCAATATATTAATTATAGGTTTGGTTTTACAGATGGAGCTGCGAGGGGAAGGGCTGGGCTGGAGAATGGCTCTATTTACAAGGGATTATGGAGCATGCATGGGGGAATTCTGAAGCCTCCCAGAGAGCTTCACGGAATGCACTCATCGTCCATGAGGTGGCTGCGGGGCCTGGAGTCTGCTGGGGGTTTGTGGCACATGGGCGAGGAGACGAGGGGAAGTGGCCGGTTTGGGGACGTGGGGTTGGGGTCGTGGGTTTGGGCTCAGCGGAGGCACCGCTCTGCCCCCGCTCTGCCCCCGTGTTCCCCCATCCCTCCCCTCCACCTCCACCTGCCCACGCTCACTCCAGCACAATCCCAGGGACAAAATGAGTATTCCTCGGTGGCAAGGAACATTTAGACCTTTTTCCCACTGCTGCCACCTTTTCACAAACCCCTGAGACTTAAAAATGGAGATGGGTTTCCTTAAAATGATCTCCAGGATCATTACCTGCAATGTCCAGCACAGAAAACGTGCCTGGGCTCCCCGGCACCGAGAATCTCACACCAGAATATCCCACTGATACTCTGCTGCTTCCCTATAGCAAGCGGAAATCTTTCCATCTTCTGGGAGACAGGATCATTTTTTAAATGGAATATTCTGCAGTTCACCCCTATTGGTCACAGCAGAACAGAAATGCAGGATTTGTGTGTTTGGGAAAGGCAGGAAAAACCAACTCAGCTGCTGAGGAAAAGGTGCTGTCTTTGGGATGGAGGGGACACTGGGGAAATGGCAGGAAAAGGTGGAGGTGGGAGATGAGACACCTAAAAGTGACTTGAGTTTAAAGGGGTGGTGGGAGACAGGACAATGAGCAGCAGATTTTTAAATTAGGCTGCTAAAAATGCAGGTAAATGTTGTCACTCAGACTGGTAGGAAAGAAAGCCCTGGAATGAGTGTTTTGGATGGATCCAGGGTAAGCCAGTGGCTGCAGTGTGGGATGAGGGAAGCTGGGGCTGTGCAGCCCCTTGGGGAGCCATCCTGCCCCTCCTGTAGCACAGGGAACAGTCACCTCCACGTCCAGGAGCAAGATCTCAGTGTTCCTTGGTGTGCCTGGAGCTCTCCCAGCACAGCCACCCCACTCCGACACCCGAGCACCTCCATGGAGCTCCCTTGGAGCGCTCCATGGTCACCAGCTGGGAAACCCCTCCCAGGAGGGCAGGAGATCACCTCTGTCCTGGTGTGGCACCCAGGGGCACAGTTCATCCAGAGGGATTGAATGGTTTCCATTGAATTGAGCATGGGTTTGTGTCGAGTTTCAAAGGAAAAACACCTTCCCAAGGAACCCTGGCTCCTTGCGCTTCCCGTGTGGTGTCCCTGCTCTGCATCATTCCATCTTCTCCTTGCTGCTCCTTAAAGTGTATTCCAGGAAAAACATCCAATGCTCCCTGGATCTGGAAGTCTGACACACTTCAAACACACGGGGGCTGGCTCACGTTTGGTTCCTTCTTCCCCTGCTGTGCTTGGCTTTTCTGCTGGCCCCCTTCGGAGCCTGCCCATGGGATGGGGGTGGTGGATGGATCCAGGGAGGGAATGGAGAAGTCGGCTGGTCAAATCCACATTTACCATGTGGGTGAAAATAAAACCTCCCCCACAGGACAATGTCTGACACAGAGGTCTCACTGCAGGTCACAACTAGGCCACATGAAACGGAATAAATTAAAATTGTGCAGGCAAGAAGAGGAGAGGAAAGCTCAGGAAGAGCTTCCCTTGGGATTTTCACCCGGGAAAAAAATTCTTGAATATAGAAGAATATAGAAGAAGGGTAAAACTGCTGGAGAGCAAATGTGGAATATGCAGAGAGGCCCGAGGAGAGGGAGGTCTAGCAGGCGCTGGTGGTGGCAGAGTCCCTTGGAAGACTTTGCACAAGTTCAGCAATGCCCAGGTGGGAAAGCGGGGGCTGCTCCTCAAGCCCTGATTCACAGTCGGAAAAAAATGGCCAACAGACTCCTGCTATCCCACAGTCTCGTGTCAAAGATGGAGCTGATGAAGCAAAAAATAGACATTTTGTATGGTGCTGGCAAATTCTCCCCTTTTTTCCTCAGAAAATACTGTACAAGGATGCTCTAGCTCCCCTCTAATGCCGTAAACTCCATGGCATGGTCATAAGGGAAAAGGAAAGTGAGGCTGGAACACGTGGAACAGAAGGAATGGGACTTGCTTGTGGCAATGCTACGATCAACTTCCTGGGAATGTGGGCCCGGCGGGAGCCCCGTGGGATAGTCAGTGGGCCCTGGGATAAGGACAAGTCACGAGGCTGGGCCTCCTTCAAACCGCAGAGAGCCGGATCCGAGTCTCCTCCGCGCTGCCATTGCTGTTTCGAAGCAATAATTCGGGACTCCTGGATATGGGATTATTGCATTAGGAAACAAAACCTTTAAAGCATTAGAACAGCCCTTTGATGTCCCTGCCAAAAGGATGTGGTTGGTTCACAGGACACGCTGCTGGCTCAGGCTCCTGCTGCAGGCGCCGGCTGTGCCCGCGTGTCGGTGCCGTGGGATCGGGGCGGGAGCTCTCCCGGGGTGCGCATGCATGGCCGCCATCCCGCTGCCAGGACCATTCCGTGCCGTGCCAGCGCTACTCCATGCCGCTGCGCAGGATCTGGTTGGCCGCGATCAGCATCACGCTGATGATGAAGGCCATGGCGAAGGCGCAGATGAGGCTCTTGCGCACGCACGTCTGGCGGTTCTGCTTCTGAGCGTGCACTGCGGGGACAAGAGGGGTGGTCAGGCATGGCAGGGCTCGTGCTCCCACCTGGAGCAGCTCAGGAATGCTCCTGGGCTCTCACTAAAACCATCCTGTCCTCACTCTCAACTCTCCCTGCTGGGACGTTCCCAAACAACCCACCCGACCTTCCAGGGCTTCCAAACCAGCCCATCCCAACCCTTTCTAATACTTAAGGAACTCCTCTCCCTCACTGTGGCTTTTGATCCCTTTAGATGCTCACAGGGATGTTTGGGTTTATCCGTGTATTTCTTTTAAGCTCTTCATGAAGTTGGAATCATAGAATGGGCTGGGTTAGGTTGGGCTGGGTTGGGATGGGATGGGATGGGTTGGGTTGGGATGGGATGGGTTGGGTTGGATTCGGAGAGGATGGGATGGGATGGGATGGGAGTGACCTCAAAGCCCATCTTTGTCCCACGGGCAGGGACACCTCCCACTGTCCCAGGCTGCTTCAAGCCCCATCCAGCCTGGCCTGGGGCACTGCCAGGGATCCAGGGGCAGCCACAGCTGCTCTGGGCACCCTGTGCCAGGGCCTCCCCATCCTCACAGGGAACATTTTCTTTTCACTCTCTGACCTAAACTTCCCCTCTTTCACTTTGAACTTAGCTGTCTCTAAAGTTCTTTAATAGCAATTATCGACCTTGTGTGAATCCCTGCAACTCATCCAGGTCAGCTGGGAATGAGTGGAAAATCAAGAAGTGCTCCCTGATGACACTCAGGCCTCCACTGTGAAAATTCCCAGGAGTATCCATGTACATGAGTCACTTTTCCAAACTCTTTTAGGTTTTCTGTGCTTAAACCAAATCAGATTTATTAAGAACCTTTCCAAGTGAATGCTTGCAGAATAATTGTCAAAAGAGGTGAGAGCAGCAATTAAAAACCAGATAGAGTTGGGATTTTTAGCACTTGTTTTATTTAATTTTACTTTTTGCTAAGCTCATCAGTGAGGATTCGTGCTGTGACTTAATAAAGCCAGTCCATGACTCTCTCTTGGCCTCCCCACATCTGAATGCCAGAACCATGTGTGGTGTTGGGGCACTGTGCAGATTTGTTTGCAAAGGCCTTGAAGCTTCCCCCAGGCAATCCTAGGATGGGTATGGCTGGAAAAGCCCAATTCTCACCCCAGCACCACCACCATGGTCACCACTAAACCATGTCCTAACTGCCACATCCACACTTTTTGGACACTTCCAGGGATGGGGACTCCACCACTGCTGGACAACCCTTTCAGTGAAGAAATTTTTCCTAATTTCTAATCTAAACCTCCCCTGGCCCAGCCTGAGGCCGTTCCCTCTCCTCCTGTCCCTGTTCCCTGGGAGCAGAGCCCGACCCCCCCGGCTGCCCCCTCCTGTCAGGGACTTGTGCAGAGCCACAAGGTCCCCCCTGAGCCTCCTTTTCTCCAGGCTGAGCCCCTTTCCCAGCTCCCTCACGAACTCTCCACCCCCTTCCCAGCTCCATTCCCTTCCCTGGACATGCTCCAGCCCCTCAGGGTCTGCACTGCTCTGAGGGGCCCAGGACTGACCCCGGGACTGGAGGTGTGACCTCAGCAGTGCCAGGGGGACAATCCCTGCCCTGGTCCTGGCACAGCCCAGGTGCCATTGGCCTTTTTGGCCACCTGGGTACACCTGGGCTCACGTCCAGCTGCTGGCATCAACACCCCCAGGGCCTTTCCCAGCTTTCCAGCCCCTCTGGCCCAGCCTGGAGCTTTCCATGGGGCTGTTGTGACCCAAGTGCAGGACCCAGCACTGGGCCTTGCTGACCCTCCTCCAACTGGCCTGTCCAGGGCAGTCAAGGAAAGCCAGGAAATCATCACACACAGGGTGGACAGCTCTGCCCAGCTGCTCTGGGCCTTGCTTTGCCCTTTGGGCCTGGTGTGCCCTGAGAAGGGATGTCCCCATCACCTTTTCCTCATGGATGGGCTTGTGAGGACTGGAGACTTTCAGGTGGTTGATGACAACCACAAAACAAACCTAAAATGCAGCCAGGGACAGGCCCCAGGTGCCCATGTTTGGAAAGAGGCAGGAGAATATTTTTAGAATACATGGAAAAAACCCCTTGTTCTGAGCCAGCCTTGAACCTCATTGCACAGAGAGTCCTGGATGCTGGGTTTTGAATTTGTTTTCTCTGCCATCACCTCCTCTGGCTGGTGTTCAGCAGTGCCCGTGCCCTAATCCCAGCTCCCAGAGGTCCCAGCTCAGTGCCAGAGGCATGGAACCCTTGTGAGGGAGGGTTGGAGCCATCCTGCCCCGGGCAGGGAATGCGAGTGGGGGCCTCGCTGTGTTCTGGGCAGGGAATGAAATCCCCCTGCCAGCAGCTCTCCCAAATTCCTCACTCTCTGCTTGCACTGCTCTGCTCCTGGACTCCTTCCCTGGCTTTCACAAACCACACAGGACCAGTGCTGTGCCTCCCTTGCTTTGTGCACGGTGCCCTGGTGCTTTGAAAGCTCGTTCCTGCCCAGCTGCAGCTATTTCCTTATGTACTTTTCTTTTATTTCTGCACTTCAAAAGCACTCCCAGGCAGCAGAGAAACCGCTGACACCACCAGCACTGCTGTCAGTGTGATGGCAACAGCAGCCCAAGGCTGGGCAAGGGTTTATTGGGGTGACAAACTCACCTCTTCAGAGGAAAAGAGTAAAACATGCTCGGTGTTTGTGCAGAAATGTTCTTGAATTGCACAGCTTCTTGAGGGTTCTGCTATAAAACAGAGCCTGAAGGCAGCAGGATGCAGGGAAGTCCCAGTTACTGCTCTGTACCCACTGAAGGGACACCAAACAGCCAAATTACCTACAGACAACCCCAGGGGAAAGGGGAATGTCTGTGGAGGGCCAGCCAGACCCTCTTGGTGTTGGTTGGGAATTACGCCAGCAAGGACATGGGTATCAGTGCTCCTTTGCTCCCTTTAAATCCACAGGGAGGCAGAGGAGCTGGAATTCCTGATGTCCTGATTGCTGGAATTCTTCCCTAGGTGCTGCCCTCTTGAACATGAAGTTCCAAGTAAACCCCCCTGCTTACTGGGGAGGGTTTGCCCTCAGTGCTCTCCTTTCTCTAAATCCATGACCTGTGAGCACGGAATCTGTGCTTGTCCTGCTGGTTCCCACGGCTGGCATTGTTCCAGGGCTGGATGCCAACGTTTGGGTGCTACTGGGAGATTTTGGCACCCATGGGACACAACAGGGGTTGGATGGGAGCTGGTTCCTTGGACACGGGCAGAGCCTGAGGCTCCTCTGGGGGAATCCTCAACCTTCCTTAGGGGCAAGAGCAACCCAGAGGTTTCCAGCATCCATCAGGCCTCACGAGGCAAAGGCAAATCAAGGCTGGGTCATTCTTCATCTTCCCAACACTCTGAGGACAGGCTGGTGGGGAGAGCTCCCTCACTGGCACAGCCCACTGCCCCTGCAGCTTCTCCAGCAAGAGCTGGGGTTAATGGGGCCGGGCTGTTTCCAGGTCACGATGCCCACAGTGGGTTTGGGATGTGCTCCCAGCACTGGGGGCCTTCTCTCCTGCAGGAGGACAGTTCCTCACAAGGACAGCAGCAGTGTATTTATAGGGCCCTGTCCCAGCCCTGCCACAGGTGAGGGATGGTGGCTTGCTCTGGCTGCCACCGGAGTTATTTTTGCTTTAACAGGTCAGTTTTTCATTGCCAAGCTGAGCTGAGCAGGGCAGGGGGGCAGGGAGGAGCTGCTGCTGCATCCCGTGGATTGGAGGGTCAGGGATGAGGGTGGAACCCCCCTGGCCATCAGCAGCAGTCCCTGTGACCACTGACACTGCTGTGCCACCGGCTCTGTGTCCGAGTGCTGGATGAAGGGAGCTGCCAGGAAAAGGCTGCTGCACTGTAAATCCTTGGGAGCACAACGTTGCTGCAAATTGTCCTTTCCCTGTGCCGTGAAATCACACAGCCTTCACTGTCCTGCCCTGAGCTCTGAAAAAACAGAGAGAAAGCTGAGGACAGAACTGTGCCCTGCCCTGGGTGTGCCCTTCCCCTGGATGTGACATCCTGCAAATGGCTTCAGTGTTCAGAGGGGGCTGAGGAAATCCTGGACTTGCCCCCTATGACACAAATATTATATTTGGGGTAAAGGGTGTGGTGAGAGGTGCAAGGTCTGTCATCCACATTGATACTGAAGAATATTTCACGGTCATAAAGACCTTATTATCACAAGAAACCACAATGGAATAATTGTGAGCATGATAGAAACGTCATGTATTTGTACTGGTGCTGATGCTACCTGTAAAATACCATTCAGCACCTGAGCCAGCTCACCCAGGTGTGGACAAGGGGAATGTCCAGTGTGGCAAGGGGGATGTCCAGGTTTGGACAATGGAGATGTCCTGGTGTGGACAAGGGGAATGTCCAGTGTGGCAAGGGGGATGTCCAGGTTTGGACAATGGAGATGTCCAGGTGTGGACAAGGGGGATGTCTCTGCCCACAGGAGGAGAAGGGTTTGGGGCTGGTCTGTGGTCCAAGAACACACCCAGAGGTGACACTGAGTGGAGATCCCCATTTCACCAAGGTGCTGCTGGAAGTCTCTGCTGGGTCTGCTCCCTTGGGAGATTCCCAAATCTCAGTGAGAACCACTGGGGCTCATCTCGGCTTCATTCCTCCCCAGAATTAAAGGCCCTGCCGTGGGGTGGGCAATACTTTAAATACAGATGGGAGTTGAAAGAAATGCCTGAATTGCTATTTGAGGAGTTGAGCTGAGAAAGGAAGTTCTTTCAGGGTGCAGTTCATCTCACCCCAAGGCAGTACCTAAATTAAAGTCAAGGAATTCCAGCCAAAAAGCATCTCCTGCACTGCACGAATGGAAGTGAGTGAGTGACCCCCGGGATGACGCCCCAGGACAGGTGACAGCTGTCCCTTAGTGCCACGATCCATGCCATGGAATTCCTGCTTTTGAGCGCTGTAGGGATCCTGCTGTTTGTGAACTGGGAACTCTGAGGGCACCAGTGGTCATTCCTGGCCAGCCTGGAGAGCTGCAGGGACACAGCCTGTTCTTCCCTGGCAGAAATGTTCCTGTCAGAGCTGTCACAGACCACAGCTGTCCCCTTCCACTGGGACCTGCAGCAAAATTTTGCCCCATTGTTGACGGTTCAGCTGAGCTTTATTCCCTGCTGGGTTTGTGTGTGTGTTCCCAATATCTAAAAAGGCTCTGTTTTGCTTCTAGGTTCTGCCTGGCACCAGCAATGCCAAAACATCCCACGAGAAAAGCTGTTCCTGCTGCACTTTTGGAAACTGGAGCTTCCAAAATGAGATGCTGAGCATTTGGGACTCAGGTTTTTTCTGGGATGGTTCACAAGCTCCCAAAACCCGGCAGCAGTGACAGCTGGCTCCTGTCCCCCGGGGATCAGCAGGTCAGCAGGCACCAACAGCTCCAGTCAAGGAAGAAACGTCCCCTCCTCCCTGCTGCTCGCCAGGAGGAACGCAAGAATTGTTGCTTGGCCTGATTCAGAGAGTGCTGCTGCTGCCTCCCAACTGCAGGCTTTTTTAAATTCAGCTGTGCTCCTCTCCAGCGTCTCTGCAGTGTTTAACTGAGGGTGAGGGTGCTGGGGGAGCTGCTGCAGCCCATTCAGTAGCCAGGCTGAGGACTGGTCTGTGTCTTCTTCCTCTGCTTTGTCTGTGGCTCTGCCTGGTGCCCTTTCAGAGCTGTTTGACCCTGCAGAGGTCAGAGTTTCCCCCACATGGTGTGTATGAAGTGGGATTTCTGGGGTGGGGAAGCACACTGGCTCTCCCAGGGTGATGTGCTCTGAGCTTCTCTGTCCCGTTCCCCCGGGCTCCTCTGCACTTGAGAGGATTTCATGGAATCACGGAACAGTTTGGGTTGGAAGGGAACTTAAAAACCATCTCATTCCGTGGGCAGGGACACCTTCCAGTATCCCAGGCTGCTCCCAGCCCCATCCAGCCTGGCCTTGGGCACTGCCAGGGATGCAGGGGCAGCCACAGCTTGGACAACAAAGAGCTGTTTGGTTGTTCCAAGCAGCAAAACTTTGGAGCAGCACGAGTTCCTGTGGCCAAGGAAATGAAAATGCTCCTTCTGAGGTGCCCTAAACTGGGGAATGTCCTTGCCAGTGTCAGCTCTGTCCAAGTGCAAAATCCACTGTAGATCCCAGTTCTGACCCCAATTCCTGGTCCCTTGTGGCTCTGCTGAGGGAAGGAGATGTTTTCCCTTCTCTGGCTGCCTCTGAGCACTGCTCAGCCCTTGCCTTTCCAGATCCCCTCAGAGAGAGGTGCTGAGAGGTGCTGAGAGGAGCTGTCCTGGCTGAGGCAGGTCCTGGCAGCTCAGAACAAAAGGTGCCCAGGGCAGCAGGGCACGGATCTCTGCTCACTGCTGGCGTTACAGTGCAGGATAGGACTCGTCCCAGCTGTTCCCTGGGAGCCTTTTTGGGATTTGAACAGAAAACTGAGGAGCCCAACACAGCCAGGCAGGGCCTGCCAGTGCCAAGAAAGTCTTTCTGTGGTGGGGTGAGGGAAATAAAGGTGTTTCTGCAGGGAAATTCAGCCTGGCTTAGACACTCAGCACTTCCCTCTGCCTGCATCCCACCAGGGAGAAGGGAAAGCCCCCACTACTTCACCCTTGTGCCTGGAACAGGATCAGCTTTGCTGAGGGACAGCAGAAGGCTGAGGGCAGCTGTTGAGCTCTCTGTGTGTCCTTGCTCCTCACCCCAAAATACCTCCCTGCCAACTCCACGCACCCCTGTCCCGGATCAGAGTGAGTTTTACGGACACAGGAGGAGGATAACTGTACAGAAACCCAGGGACTTTCTCCCTCACCTTCAAACTCAGTCTGGCAGTTGCCAGAGTTCTCGTTCAAGCTCTCCTCCTCGTTGATGATGATGTTCTCGATGTCCTTCATGGTGAGGTGGTCGCGGAAGGCGTGGTACAGGATGTGCTTCAGCTCCTCCAGCGTTATCCTCTGCATGTCAAACTGTGGGAGAGAGCCCAGTTACACCCAGGGATGGCGCTCAGGGCAAGGCCACAACCCCCAGCTCGTGTTCCATCAGCCTCATTTCAACAGCTCGGTGTGGGTTTTGCTCCTTGGGGCTGGTTTCACTCCAGCAGTGAATGCTGTAAATGGGTGTTGCCCCTGCCAGCTCCCTCGGTGCTGGTGGAGCAGCAGAGAAACCCAGCCCTGTGCCAGGGATGGCCTCCCCGGCTGGAAAGGCAGCAATCCAGTCCATCCCAACAAAGAGAAAACCCCCAGGGATTCCCCTGGTAGCTCTTACACCTTCCATGAGCCACAGCCCTGTTTCTGCCCCCCTTTTACCTTCCTAACCCCCCAGCTGTGCCTGGGTGGGAGGGACAAGCAGAGGACACTTCCCTCTGAGCTCCCTCCTGTTGTAGATCCAGTAGAAAATGCTGTTCTTACACCAACCAGGTGTTAAACCCATAATTCCTGCTGAACACGAACATTTTGCCCCAGAAGGACGTTGAACACGTGCAGTTTCAGGTACTAATTAATCCCTGCTAATGGTGCAGGAGAGAGGAGACTCACCCTGGCTGCTGTGCAGGGCCAGGGGAGCAGAGCAGCCTCTCTGAGTTTAGTAAAGAAGGATTGAGACGTTCCAAGTCATGAAGAGTGTTTCTGCGTGCTGCAGGCACTCCTCCTCCGTGCAGCCCCTCGAACTGAGGCCTTGCAGCCCCAAAAGGGGCTGTGCACAGCACTCAGGGCCCTCTGGGGCTCCTCCACCCCATCTGAGCCACCCACCCACCCACCCTCAGGACGCCCAGGAAGGCCAAACCCCTCTGGCTCAACACCCCAGTGGAGGGAAGGCGAAGCCAACTCGCAGCTACTTCTGCCCTGGGAGAAGGCAGGAATTTCCTGCAGCAGGAAATTCCCATTCCTTCCCCAGCCTGAGGAGAGCAGGAGAAACCAGGCAGGACAGGACAAGGGGAAATGGCTTTCTACTGTCAGAGGGCAGGGATGGATGGGATTTTGGGAAGGAATTGTTCCCTGGGAGGGTGGGGAGGCCCTGGCACAGCTGTGGCTGCCCCTGGATCCCTGGCAGTGCCCAAGGCCAGGCTGGATGGGGCTTGGAGCAGCCTGGGACAGTGGGAGGTGTCCCTGCCCATGGCAGGGGTGGCACTGGATAGGCTTCAAGGTCCCTTCCAACCCCAAGCCTTTCTGTGATTCTGATTCCCTGAGGGCAGAAAACCAAACCCACAAACTACAGCCAACCCCAAATTTGAATTGGCCTCAGAGAACTGAGGCAGCTCCTGGCAGGAGCGTGGTCCTCGCTCCTGCTTTGCTCCTTGCAGGACACCCATCCTCCCCGAGCTCTGTGTCACCCTGGCAGCGTGTCCAGGATGGCTCCAGCCCAGGGCAGGCAGGGACAGGCTCTGCTTGGGCTCCCAAGTAATTCCCTGTCCCTGAGCCAGGAACGGGAAGAGAATTCCAGCGGAGGTGGAATGTCCGCCCTGATGAGGTGGGATGGGGTCAGCACGTGCCAAGGGGCTGCTCCTGCGGGTAGCAGGTGACCAGGGGGATGGAATGATGGGTTTGCCATATGGATGGAGTTGGGAAGGTGCTGGGGCTCAGTTCCAGGCTGGAGTTTCCCGGGATGAAGACTCCAAAGGAATGCAGGATGGGGTGCTGGGAGAGAAATCCTTGGGTCTACCTCTGTGCAACCAGCACTGCAGGAAGCCACCCAGGAGGGCTGGGAACCCTGGGCAGCTTCACTGCCCCCTGCACACCTCCAGCAACACCCCAGCTCTGCTGCGTGGCAACCGGAGGAATTATCCCAAATTTCCACACCTTCAGTTGCCAAGGAGAAACGCTTTTTGTCGCGGAACAGGATGTGAAGAGCACAGCTGCTCCCTTTTCAACATGAAAGACAGTAGAGCAGGGCTGGTGAGATTTGTTCATGCACAACAAAGCGGGATGGAAATTGGTGATTAAATCGCAGGGGGATTTGCAGCCTGGCTTTGAACTGGGCACCGAGGAGCCACTGGTGACAATGGGGCACTCGCTATTTTTGGCTGAGTCCCTGAGGAACAAGGACAGCAGAAACACCAGACCCATCAGCCCTGCTGTTCACAGAAATGCTTTTCAGCTGGACAGACCCAGGAACCCCTCTTTGGTCCTTGCTGCCCACTTCCCTGCACATTTCCTGCAGCGGGGCTGGGATTGGGGCAGGAAATGAGGGAATTGGAGGAATCGGTGTTTCTGTGGGTGCTGGATAAAAACAGGTGGATGTGTGCAGATCTGCCTCACACACAGGATATATGGGAATACTGCAGGGCCCAGAGTAAGCAAAGAGCACTCAGTTTTCTTTGTTAACCCCTTGGAGGATGAATGATTTTGCGTCTGTGCAATGAGCAGTGGTCAGGGAAGAAAACCTCAGGCTGAGCAGCTCCGAGGTGATGGGAATCCCAGGATGGGTTGGGTTGGAAGGACCTTAAAGCTCATCCAGCTCCACCCCTGCCACAGGCAGGGACACCTCCCACTGTCCCAGGCTGCTCCCAGCCCCGTCCAGCCTGGCCTTGGGCACTGCCAGGGATCCAGGGGCAGCCACAGCCAGGGCCTTCCCACCCTCCCAGGGAACAATTCCTTCCCAATATCCCACCTAATCCTGCCCTCTGGCAGTGGGAAGCCATTCCCTTGTCCTGGCACTCCAATTCCTGATTCAGGGTCTCTCTCTGCCTTCCCTGGAGCCCCTGCAGACCGTGGGAGGGGCCCTGAGGTCTCCACACAACCTCCTCTTCCCCAGGCTGCACAGCCCCAGCTCCCTCAGCCTCCCAGTCTTTGCTGCTCTCCCTCTCTCCAGCGTTGCCACTAAACAGCTTTAACAGAGTCTTCTGTGCTCCTGCCTCTGCTCCAAGCTGGAGCACAAACACAACTGTGGGATCAGCTCATCTCCAAATGGTGCCAGCAGTAATGGCTTGAGGGGTTTGGGGTCTTCCTGTACCAGTTAAAATCTGTCTGGAGGGAAGGAATTGTTCTCTTGACAAATGCTCAGCTGCTGCTGCATCTCCAGCTTTGGCTTCTAAATGTTATGCTAATAGAGAGAGAAATGATCCTTTTTTATTGTTTTGTTGTCATTTGTGTCTTTTAGGAAGTGGAACAGCCTCAGATGGGGTTGAAAACGGCCCTCGTTGGCTCCCTGGTCCCTTCCCACCCAGAACATTCTGCGAACCTGTGAATCTGTGCAGTGAGTTTTGGTCTCCTGGCAGGAGCGTGGTCCTCGCTCCTGCTTTGCTCCTTGCAGGACACCCATCCTCCCCGAGCTCTGTGTCACCCTGGCAGCGTGTCCAGGATGGCTCCAGCCCAGGGCAGGCAGGGACAGGCTCTGCTTGGGCTCCCAAGTAATTCCTGTTATCCCTGCTCCCCAAGCCGGCAATTTCCCTGATTCACTTTTCAATTACTCGGGGTTTTATTGTGCTAATGACAGCAACCAGGGAGCAACTCTTAACTTTTATTGACTCCACGGAGAGGAAAACAGGGACTGTGGAAAGCTGGAAACTTTCTATAGGATTTATAATTAGGAGAAATCAATGGAGCTGCTCGTGAGCCTTGGAATAATTGGCTGTGAGCAGTGGAACACAAACTGTGCTCAGACTCCAGGTGCTGCTGTGAGGGGGAACTGTGCAGAGCACCAGGAACTGCGAACTGCAGCTCCTGAGGGACCCCTGGAGCTGGAGGGTGTTGTCCCACGAGACACCCAGAATGGGAAGTGGACCTGATCCAATCCAGTCCTTCTTGACTTAAAATTCCTGCAGGGAATGAATCCCTACCAGTCCCTTCAGTCTCCTTAATCCAAATTTCCCAAATCTGCGTCTGCCTTGCCTGCAGAGCCCCATTCCCAGATATTTCTGTCCCCTGCCTGGCCTGGGCTCCTCTGCTCCATGCAGGAACGGCCCAGTGGGAAGGGCTTGTTCCTTGAAGGAGTGAAATGCTGGAATAGCACTTCTGATCATTCCATTTCATATCAGCTCTGCTTTACAACACAGGTGTGGGAGGCTCCTCTCTGCAGTGCCAGGGTGGCCTCGCTGCCCTGCAGGTGGGCGAGGCCAGGGGACCCTGCAGGGATGGGAGCAGGGCCACTCTGGGGACCTGCAAGGTCTTTTAAAGCCACTGTGCTCAACAGGAGGTGGGACAGGCTGCTCTGGCAGGGAGGGTTTAGCTGGGAGAGCTCTTAGACCCAGGTGTCCCACAAAAACCACCTGGGAAGGCCAGCTGGGGCTGCTGAGGGCTCCAGCTGGAGCAGGATTTTGCCTCATGTTCTGCAAATTAATTCTGCAACTGCAAAAGCTTCAAAGAACCAGAGAATCATTTAGGCTGGAAAATATCCTTGAGTCCAACCACGGGCCTGACCCCAGTCCCAGCACTAACCCTGTCCCAAAGCACCAGGTCTGCACTGACCCCAGTCCCAGCACTAACCCTGTCCCAAAGCACCAGGTCTGCACTGACCCCAGTCCCAGCACTAACCCTGTCCCAAAGCACCACATCCCTATTGCATTAATTTCTTGTTTGGGGCAGCCCCTGACAATCCCTGAGTAACCAACAAGGCCTTTGTTTGGCCCTCAGACCTTTTGCATGCCCTGAACACCCCCAGGGCAGATGCAGAGGGGTTCTGCCCATGCTGCCACAACAGGGGTGTGACCCCAAAAATGCCTGGAGCGTGCAGAGCAGCTGGGCTTTGTGCACATGTATGGATATATTGTATGGAGAAATGTATTGCCTTATTACATATTATTATTATTGTTGTTACTGTCATTGTTATTATTACACTATTATTATTATGGTTGTTGTTGTTATAACACATTATCATTGTTGTTGTTGTTATTATTATTATTATTATTACTACTTCTATTGTTATTGTTACTTAGAGGGATAGACCACTTCCCTCTCCTGGGAGGAAAAGTTGGGAGAATTGGGATTGTTCAGCCTGGAAAAGAGAAGCTTTGGGGTGACCTCACTGTGACCTTCGAGGACCTGAAGGAGCCAACAAGGAAGATGGAGAGAGGCCTGGGACAAGGGCCGGAGGGACAGGACACAGGGAATGGCTTCCCACTGCCAGAGGACAGGGATGGATGGGATATTGGGCAGGAATTGTTCCCTGGGAGGGTGGGGAGGCCCTGGCACAGGGTGCCCAGAGCAGCTGTGGCTGCCCCTGGATCCCTGGCAGTGCCCAAGGCCAGGCTGGACGGGGCTGGGAGCAGCCTGGGACAGTGGGAGGTGTCCCTGTGTGTCCCTTCACACACCCCACAGCCCACATGGGATCTTCAAGGAACATCCCTGGGATTGCCCTGGCTCTGCCAGAGGCACTGGTGTCTGTGTTACAAACTGCTCTGGGCAGGGCTCCAAACACCCTCCTTCACTCCCAGGGACAGGGGGGATTCTGGGGCTGTCCTGTGCAGGGCCAGGAGTTGAACTCGATGATCTCTGGGGGTCCCTTCCCACTCAGTATATTCCATAATACTCAGTGTGGATTTGGAGCATCCCTTAAAGCTGCTGGCTCCGTGACTCCTGGGACAGGGCCTGGTGTGGCCTCCACGTGTCTGCCAGGAACCCATGGGGACACATTCGGCTCTGGGGATGGGAAATGCTGCTGGGGCTGGGCTGCAAAGAAACCCTTTTCCATCCAAGAACAAACCTGGAGATGAAATTCCCTGCTGGAGACGTAATTCCCCCTGCTGGTCTCACCCCCTGGTGAGGCTGGTGCCATGCTTTACCAGACCCAGAGTAGCTCTGGAGCGATGATTTAAGCAGGTGAGTGGGTCTTTGGCTGTGCCTCTCCACTCCCCAGCTGGGATCTAATGGTTCTTAAACTGGGCTAAGAGAAATAGGGCCCCTGACAGGCCCCACCTCCACGGCAAACACAGCAGGGATATTAAATCCTGGCCCTGCTCAATTAACTTGGAATAGTTTAGTAAACCACGGAGAAGTGGTGGTTTGGTTTATTATTCAATTAGAGAATGCTCTGAGGCTGCAGCACAAATTAACAGGCCCCAACAATTCCTGTGGCTCGGGTTTAGAGCTGCCAGGCCTCGCCCCCAGGCTGATCCTAATCAAAGGGAATCCCTAACAAGGCCTGCACCATCCTGACCTTCCGTGCCAGGCCTGGGGGAGCCTCTGGGGCAGCAAACTCCTCACATCTAATTGGGGCTAAAGCTGGGAATTCCCATTTGGCACCGACCATCTTCTGCCTCCCCCACAGATGTGGAGTTCTCCTGGATCCCTGTCCCCAGGTAAATCCAGCACTAGGCTGAGGTAAAACCTGCTCTGTGGGGATGTCTGTGTGTCCCACTGCAGGCCCAGGGGATTTCAGGCTGACCTGTTCCCCCTTTGCTCACTCAAGGGGAGCACAATAAGGGGGTTTTGGGGCAGGTCACTGTGTGGGCTGTGCCAAAACTCCAAATATTGCAAGGAAAAAAATCCTTCCATCTTTGCCCCACAAGATGCTCCTCCATCAGGGGAGAGCAGGGGGTCTGCTCTCCAGGAGGAGCCTCGGGGGCAGCCGCTGCAGTGTCTGGGAATGCTGGAATTCCCGATGCAGGCAGCAGCGAGGGCACCTCCCTGTGTGCCAGGTGAGGCCATTGCCATGCCGGGTGCTGGGGCACAGCTGCACAGGCAGCAGCGGTGACAGCAATGACAAACCAGCACAGGGTGGTTGTGGAGCGAGGGGAAGCCAAGGCCTTGCAAAAATAACCTCCCCTGCCTGCTTCACCAAGCAGATTGAGTCCGACCCTTGGGCCTCTCCCCCGTTTTTCACAGGCTGCTGCAGGATCCCTGCCTGGAGAAACGATCTGTAAGCTGCTCCTGGGTGGGACGAGGCAGCAGGAACCCGAGTGAGGTGAATGAACGGGCCCTGCTGCTGCTGCTGAGTGTCTCCTGAAGGCCCTCAGCCAAAGGAAACCCAATTTTTGACTTAACAGCTACAAATGTTTTGAGAACTCCGGGAGAAGTGGATTAGAGGGTGAGACCTGTTCCTGAACTGCACTAAGGACACAATCATTAATAAAGGCTTTGCAAGGCAGACCCAGAGCTGCTGTGGGGGACTTGAGGCTTCCTTGGCACTGCTGATGGTGGTTAACAAAAAACAATAACAATGAGGCAGCAAAGAGAGCTTCTAACCCTGCTGTGCAGCACCAGACAGAGCCAAGACAGCCTCATGGAATCCCAGAATGGGTTGGGGTGGGAGGCACCTCAAAGCCCATCCCTGCCATGGGAAACCTTCCACTCTCCCACATTGCTCCAAGCCCCGCCTGGCCTTGGACACTTCCAGGGATCCAGGGGCAGCCATAGCTTCTCTGGGCAACCTCCAGGGCCTCCCCACTCTCTAAAGCAAAAGGGAAAAGGGAAAAACCCCAAAATTTTTATTCTCTACTTCCCTCAGCAAGTGATGTCCAGCCACTTCCCAGGAAGGACTCCAGCCCCTGGAGTGGCTGCCCCAAAGGCAAACATTGGAAATAACAAATTCCCCTTCCTCCCCCTTTTCTTAGCTTTTATATCTGAGCTGACATCTCATGGTCTGGAATATCCCAGGACCTCAGGACTGGCACCTTCTCATTTGCAAGACATGAAATATTAAAAAGACAATTTTTTTTTTCCCCACAGCGAGAAATTCACCTAAAGCAGGAGAAATTCATCTGTGAGGGGGAAAGTCATGATCTGTCAAACTGGCACTTTGTAAGGAGAAGGAAGAAATAAGAAATTTGAAATGCCAGAAGCTCCTGACGTTGCTACCGGGGCCCGGGAGCTGACAGAGAGGAGGTGGAAGTGCCACCACCAGTGCGTCCCAGTGGGGCCCGCCCAGTGCCCCAGCCCCAGCAGCTGCACAGCCAAGGCACACAAACAACACATTTGGGGCTGTTTTTCCAACTTCCCCCCCGAGCTGTAGAAACCAGGGTTTCTCTAAAGCCCATCCCATCTGCCCTCAGAGCTCCCATGATCACACTGAGGTGACAGTGGAGCTCCCCTGGTGCCTGTCAGGGATCTCTCCTGACAAGTCAAGAGCCCTGAGGGAAGCCAGTGAACCTCAACTCCAGCTGGAGACAGGAACACAGCGGAAAACCCTCCCCTGCTGCAGTTCAGTTTAGCAATTCCAGAGCAGAGGATGTGAAAAATTGGTGCTGGTGCACCAAGGCTCAGAGAACGGGAAGAAAGAACAGAAATGATTTGAATATTTTGAATTTGTTTCTCTCTGTCACCTTGTGCTGGGATGTGGATTTGTCTTTTCTTATATTTGCATGTTGTAATTATTTTATGTCACCTTTTGCTCTCCACATAGCAACCACTGTTTGAACCAAGATTAATTCAGCTGAAAACCACAACATCAAAACTAAAGCCTGAAGTATCTGCTCAGTTACTCTAGTGCTGGGAGCCCAAGATTTTTTTCCTTGCTATGGTACAAACAAGGTGATCACTTCTGAAGTCCCCTCCAGCAATCCACTTGGCATTTGTGAGCTCCTGGCAGCTACCAGTAACTGAGAGAGAGCAGGAAATACAGATCAGCTGTCAGAGCTGAAAAATAAATCTCAGCAAAGTGATTTTAATGCCTGACTCAGTCTGCACCGAGGAGGGAGCACCAGCACCTCCACACTGGGATAAATGAGCAGCTTTTGCTGCAGGAAAGCTCAGGAGACACAGGGAAGGCAGGAGCAGAGCTCCAGCACGGAGCCCAGCACAGGAGATCCCACAGCAGAGTGCAGGTGAGGTGTGGGAAGAGCTCACCTGAGAAACTCCTGGGGACAAGCAGTGATGCTGCAGATTGGGAACAGATTTAGGAGCTCTGCATGGGACACTTAGATTGGATTTGGATTTGGATTTGGAGCCCACTGGAATGCAGTGGGAACCCTCCCAGCACCAGCCCCTCCACCCCATCATCTACACCAGAACATGGGACAGGTGAACTCGAGTGGTTCCTCAGAGCTGAGGACACAGCAGATGGAGCAGGTCCTGTGAATTTCCCTCCCTGCCTTGTCTGAACTGCCCAATCATCAGATTTTGCTGTGCTGTATCACAATAAATAAATAAATGCCTTTGGATTATCCTTTATTAGAGGCTTTGGATTATCTTTTATCTTTTATCTTAGAGGCTTTGGATTATCTTTTATCTTGGGGTATCCTTTGTGGCAGATCTGACCATGAGTCTCTGGGGAGCTGAATGTAGAATCACAGAATATCCCGAGTGGGAAGGGACCCCCAGGGATCATCCAGCCCAGCCCCTGGCCCTGCACAGACCCCCCAACAACCCCACCCTGGGCATCCCTGGCAGCGCTGCCCAAACGCTCCTGGAGCTCTGGCAGCCTCGGGGCCGTGCCCATTCCCTGGGGAGCCTGGGCAGTGCCCAGCACCCTCTGGGGGAAGAACCTTTCCCTGATCTCCAGCCTGACCCTCCCTGGCAGCTGGGGACTGTCACCCAGTCAGAAGAGGTCAGCCACGTCCCAGCCATGAGCTCCCACCGTGGAACACGTCACGGGAGAGAGCTCTGCCCCAGGCCTGTGACATCAGGCTGCTAATTGCACTTCAGTTCTGCATGAATTAGAGAAATATTTAGCTCAGGGACACTTGAGGGCTCTTGTCCCACTAAAATAAACTAAATAAACTGTCACATGGCAGCTCAGCCCCCCCACCCTGTGCCTCGCCAGAGCGGCTACGGGAGCGGGGCTTGGAGAGCACAGGGACAGCACCTGGGGGCAGATCAAGGCTGGGCTTCCCAACAGAGCCTAACAGGCTGAGGATGGAGCAGTTCTGCTGGGAGGAGAGGCTGCCTCTGCCCTGGTCCCAGCTCAGGCCAAGCTGCACAGGCCTGTGCTCCACACCGAGTGACACGGCACAGAGCCCAGCAGAGCCTTTTAAGGGGTTACATTTCGGGCCAAACCTTTCTCTCCCCACTGCCAGTGGAGCAGAAGCGAATCTGGGGGGGTTTTGTTGAGCTGTGCCCTGGCTGCTGGGCCTGGCTCACGGTCTGGGTGGCTGAGTCACCTGAAGGACCAGGACTGGACATTCACCTCTGGCTCCAGATATGCAAACCCGCAGGACCTGATTTTACAGGGGTCTAACGAAGAGATGGGGATCCTCATGTCCCAGCAATGCCTCAGCAGCACATTCACCTCCAAAACCACAACCCAAGCTGTATCTTCCTTCCCCAAAGCAATGCCAAGGAGGGTTTCATACACTCCTGCCATCCCTCACGTGGGTAACTCCCAGTAGGGCTTTTTTAAGCTTTTAAACCCATTGAAGTGGGTGGTTTTAGGCTTTGGTTTTTTTTT
>VZRQ01009139.1:42836-58008 GCA_013397975.1 Machaerirhynchus nigripectus | reverse complement strand
TGATCCCTGACCCCCCCCCCCCCTTCTTTCCCCTGTGACCTTTCCCCACTTCACAAGAGCAACCTGGAGGAAAGTCATAAAACCATTGATTTTGAAGGTGAAAGCAAGAGGGAAACTTGAACCCAAACAACCCCACTGCAGCAGGAACCAGAGAGAAAACATCTGGGGGAACAGCTGGGCAGGGCTGTGCTGCTCTGAGCTGAGCAGGTGGGGCTGGAAGCTGCTTGGATCCCCATGTCCTGCATCTCCCACTGCCCAGTCCTGCAAACCCACGTTCAGGGACAGGAATTTTTAAAGCAGGAAGGTGAGGAGTCGCTGGGCAGCTGCTTCATCTCCCTGTAAATCAGTGCCAGGCATGTCCCTGTCCCTGCTGCTGTCCCTGTCCCTGCTGCTGGTTATTTGTCCTGCAGGGACAACAACCAGGAGCAGCTCCCCAGCACAGAGCCTCCTGAGGGCGACAGTCCCACTGCTGCTGGCTGATGACAAATGCTGGGACAAGGACACCAAGGACCCCAGCAGGGTGAGGCAAAAAGGAGGCTGGGTACAGAGCCACCAACCAGCCCAGGAGCTGCCAGGGCAAAGCTCTCTTTTGCTGAGATTAAATCCTCCCTGAGCCCTGGGAGCTGCTCTGCAGAGGCCAAACCCTGCTCACAACACTCCAACAGGTTTTTGGAAGCGCACAGAAGCTCCCTCCCTCCAAAATCGTATGTTTTCCTGGTGGGAAACAGACACCTGAGGTTCTGCATGCCAGGAACTGCTGTCAGGAACGACCAGCACCACGGGGCTGGGAGAATTCCAGCGTGGGCCCAGTGTCACACACGGCAGAGCCGGTAACAGCAGAGCTGTGGCACTGGTGCCGCCTGTGCCAGCTCTGCAGCCTTTGCAGAAGACCCTCTTGCTGGCACACGTCAGTAACTCTGTTTTCCCTTCTCACAACGAGCTGGCTTTCCCTGCAGGAGATCTGAACTCCCTGGCCAGCTGTTCCAGCTGATCAGCTCCTGTCATCTCTGACACTTTTCCTGGAGCGCTTCATCCCAGTTTGAAATCCCTCAGGAGAGAGAAATCCACATCTGCTGAGGGTTCTGACTGGCTCCTTTTCTGCCCCTTTTCTGTCCCATTTGGCACAGCCCCGTGAGGTGAAGTTGTGCTTTGCTGCCCTTGGAGTGTCCCCCCCACCTGCTTTGTCATTTCTTGGGCTCCCTCAGTCTTTGCTGCCCTAAAGAATCATCTCACAACAGCTGGTTTCACCCAGAGTGGGTAAAGAAAAGCAAAAAAAAGCAAAAAGAAAGGAACAATCTAAAATGCACCAAGAGCTGCTGCTCTTTGGTAACCCAGAATCGCTGAATCCCAGAATGGTTTGGGTGGGAAGAGACCTTAAAATCATCTCCTTCCACCCCCTGCCATGGGCAGGGACACCTTCGCTAGCCCAGGTGGAGCCAAGCCCCATCCAGCCTGGCCTTGGGCACTGCCAGGGATCCAGGGGCAGCCACAGCTGCTCTGGGCACCCTGTGCCTGGGGGAGTGTTCCGCTGTGTTCCTGTCTCCAGCTGGAGTTGAGGTTCACTGGCTTGAGAGTGGGGGAGTGTGCCTGGGAGAAGAATTCCTTCCCAATATCCCATCCAGCCCTGCCCTCTGGCAGTGGGAAGCCATTCCCTGTGTGCTGTCCCTCCATCCCTTGTCCCCCGTCCCTCTCCAGCTCTCCTGGAGCCCCTTTAGGCACCGAAAGAGGCTCCAAGGTTGCTCCAAGCCTGGTGTTTCTCTGTGGCCCCTTTGTGACCTGCTCCTGTTTACTGCGGATTAATTCTGCTGTCAGTGCTGGAGCCTGGCTGAAATATCTGCTCTCTACCTGAGTGTGCCAAGTGCACCTGGGTTTTATCAGAGAGATAAGGTGGGCAGACTCTGTCATATCTGCCTGGAGCTTAGGCATCAAAACAGGTCCATTTTTCACTGATTTTTCCCCCAGTAAAGGGAAATGTTGATTCTTCAGGGTTTGGGTTTTTTTTTAATTCCATTCGTGTTTCTTTCTTTTTGCCATTGTGGATTGAATAAAATTTACATTTAGGCAACAAAAGTTCACAACAGACTCCGCCACCTCCTGTATTAAACCTTGTCTTTCCCTCTGCACGCTCTGCTTCGAGAATTTCGAGGTCGTTGTTGATTCTCCAAGGGAAAAGCTGGAAAGAGCTGCAGGGAAGGGAGTCTCTGAGCCCCCGAGTGGCTCTGGGGATGTGTGTGTGTGCACATCAGTATCCCTCAGAACTGATGTAATTAAAAGGAAGGCATTGCAAAATATAATCTGAAGCAGTTTGCAGCATTCATGCGTAATTTTCAAATTATTTGGGAAGAGAGAAGTTATCAGAGTTGACAAGGCAATGTTATATCCAGTGAGAAGGAATAAAACTTAGTCTTCAATTTATATATTCTGTCAATTAATAAAGGGATGGATATAAATGAGGCGCTCAGGATCTGGCAGAACAAAGGGAAATCTGCTTCTCTCAGAGCTTCAAGAGCCAAAGCAACACACGCTGGAAAAGATGGGAAAAACATCCTGGGAACAGGTGTTACTGTTAGCTGGTCTTCAGAGGTGCTAATGAAAACTCCCCAACATTAACGGGATCACAGGGAATCCTGAGGATTTGATAAAATTCCCGGATTTGGCTGTGTAAATTTGACATGCCTCCATCAAGGCAATGTTATCATCCCTCACCTCAGCCCTGCAAACAGCTCCCATAAATTTCCCTGAGCTAATTGCTCTTTAATAGTTTGTTGTGTGAGCACTCGCTAATTACAAGTCAGGCAGCTTTGTGAAAACACATCTGAAATATTCCTACAGGTGAGAAATGGGTTTGGGGAAGAAAGGAACTTTTAGCAGAGTGTGGTTTGTGAGTCTTGGGTGATCTGAAGTCCTGCTTCAAACACCAGCACTGAGTCAGAGCATTGTTGTCATTAGACATAAATTATTCATCAGGTGAGGTGAGCCAGGCAGCTCTGGCCTTTCTCTGGGTGCTGCATTTTAAATTAAAAGTAACCCAACTCTTTATGCTGCTTCTTGTTTCTTAATTCCTGCAGGTCTCCCTCAGACTGCGCCATTCGGGCCCAGTGCAGGAGACAGAGACTGTGATCTCAGACCGGAGCATTCCCACAGGTTTGGGGAACAAGAGGAGCTGCAAAATGGGACTGGGAGGGTGGCACAGAGAGGTGTGGCACTGCTGAGACCCCTCAAATCCCGGGGTCAGTCCTGGGCCCCTCAGGACAATCCAGACCCTGAGGGGCTGGAGCGTGTTCAGGGCAGGGAACGGAGCTGGGAAGGGGCCGGAGCCCCAGGAGCGGCTGAGGGAGCTGGGAAAGGGGCTCAGCATGGAGAAAAGGAAGCTCAGGGGGGCCCTTGTGGCTCTGCACAAGTCCCTGACAGGAGGGGGCAGCCGGGGGGGTCGGGCTCTGCTCCCAGGGAACAGGGACAGGAGGAGAGGGAACGGCCTCAGGCTGGGCCAGGGGAGGCTCAGGTTGGACAGCAGCAGGAATTCCCCCATGGAAAGGGAGGTCAGGCCTTGGCAGGGGCTGCCCAGGGAGGTTTGGAGTCCCCATCCCTGGAGGTGCCCAAGGAAGGCCTGGCCATGGCACTCAGTGCTCTGGGCTGGGGACAAGGTGGACATTGGGCACAGCTTGGACTGGATGATCCTGGAGGGCTTTTCCAGCCCCGGTGATCCTGGGATTCTGTGTGGTTCGTGTGCAGCAGTGCCAGGGCTGGTGCTGAGGATCCTGAGGAGACACAACAGCAACCCCAGCAAACCCAAAGGGCAGGAATTCCCTCCCACCCTTACATTCCATTTCTGCTTCTAACTGCAGCCTTGGCAGAGACTTCCAGACCAGCGGAATGGGATAAATTCTGGGGGAGATGCAGACTTTGCTAAATATAGAAAGGAAAGGCAGAAGGAATCCCCAGACATCATTAGTCCTCATTGTAATTTACGCAATAAAAATAAAAAGTGACAGCTTAAATTGGAGTTTTCTGTTGCCTCTGGGAGGATCAATTGGAGTATTTAATCCCACATTTAGATGATAATGGTGCAATCCATCACTCCAGAGCCATTCCGGGTCAGTGGTGGGGTTTAGAGGTCGATGAGAAGCAAATTCCTAATGAAGTACTGAATACTGAAAGAAGAAACATTGAATGATGAAAGAGGAAACACTGAATGCTGAAAGATGAAACATTGAATACTGAAAGAGGAAACACTGAATATTGGGAGAGGAAATACTGAATATTGAAAGAGGAAATATTGAATGGTGAAAAAGGAAATACTGAATACTGAAAGAGGAAACATTGAATATTGGGAGAGGAAATACTGAATATTGGAAGAGGAAGTATTGAATGATGAAAGAGGAAATATTGGATACTGGAAGAGAAAGTACTGAATGTTGGAAGAGGAAGTATTGAATGCTGGAGGATGAAGGAGATGCAGTGCTGGCTTTCAGAGAACATCAGAGCTCATTTTCTCCACTGGTGGTGGAACTGTGGGGTCTGGACTGCTGAAGTGCAATGTAAGGGTCTATCACAGCTGGTATTTGTGTATCTCATGGAAAGGAAAAAGAGCATAATGGTTGCTTTTAGTATTCCCTAAACTCCAGCTCTCTCTTTGGGAAGAAGCTTTCCTCCTGGTGGATGTGATAATCCATGGATGGACACGTGCAGGGCAGGTTCAAAGCAGATGTCAGGAGAAGAATCCCACCTTCTCTGCAGGAGGGAAGAGGAGAGACCTCGAGTGAAGAATCTGCCAAGTTATTTTGGGGAGTTCTGTGAACCTCCAGCACATCCAACTTGTGCTGTCAGGAAATTTCACACCTTGCAGGAGAAATCCTCTCCTGTGGCTTGCTCCGAAACTGTCTCCTGCTTCACTTGTACCCTCCCCAGCTCCAGTCATCACCTTCCCAAATTCTGACATATAAAAGATAACCCAGTTAGCTTTTTCTCCACCTAACTTTTTTTCTTTTTATCCACTTAAGTTTCTTCTTTTTGGCCACCAAAGTTCCCTCTTGAGGAAACACCCCCTGGAATCCACAAAGGTTTCCTCCTCACGAACTTCTCCCATTCCACATCTCCCTTCCAAGACATGGTGGAGCAGATCCCAGTGGCATCCAAGAAGTGAACGCACACCATGAGCTGGTTTTTCCCCTATTCCTTTCTCAGCCTTTCCCAGTTTTCCACTTGCTGTTTGACTGCTGAGGGCTGAGCCGACATCCCCATGGATCTGCTAAAAATAACTTCAGGATCTCATTCCCGCGTGGTGCCAGCCCTCTCCGAGCTCCAGGGATGCCCAGTATGGAAAAGGTTGGGTGTCACTCCATATTTATTTTGCCCTGGAAGGAGGGCACCAGGGATGGGCATCAAGAACAGCATCTTTCTTCCAGAGCCCATGGAGCATCCAGGGATTTTCCACATCCTTCTGCCTGTGCCTGTCTTCCCCAAGTGAGGAGAGCACAGACACTGGAACCAGCCTGGCCACCATCAGACGGAGAAATCAGCCAGCTTCACCCTGGAGACAGCTGTTCACTGGCCCACAGCTGCCACTGGAGAGCAAACCTGCAGGAAAACCCCCTGGGATGGCAGGAAAGGAGCACAGTCCCCATCCTGTGGGGACTGCAGCTGTGTCCAGCAGCTGTGTCCAGCAGCTGGGTGAAACTGGAGCCCCACTGGCAATGGCCCTGCTGGTGTCCTGCCCCCTTTCTCAATGCAGTGCTTCCCTTCCCTCAGTGCTCGCTCCTACAGCTGGAATTTTAATTCTCCAGGGTTTTTAAGCTGGAAAAGCATCAGTGTCCTCCATGCCCTCCTGTCTGACGCAGGCAGGTGTTTATTAACACCCAGCACAGGGATTCACCACTTCAGGAAAAGCTGCTGTACCAGTGTATCCAAGGGATCTGTCCAGCAGCACAATGGGAACAGCTGCAGCACCAGGAAGCAGTTTTAACTATGACCTAGGAGTCAGGATTCCCTCCTTCTCCATGCACCAGTGCCTAGGGATGTGTGTCCAAAAAATCCCATTGTGAAGAGAAAGCTCTGCTCCAGGATTGCTGCTGGCTTTGGGAGGAGCTGGGATGGCTCCAGCCTGTTCCTTGCAAGCCTGACTGATCCCTCAGCCTGCAGGTTGATACCTGCTGCTCCTGGGGGTGCCAAAGCTGCTTTGGATCTCAGCCTGCCTGTTGGGATATCGAGGAGAAGCTCCAGAAGCCCTGTGCTGGCCCTGGAGAAGGAAAGGCTGCTCCTCAAGGAGCCCTTGTCAGTTTGTACCTGTTTCATACTGTGGGGCACGGGCTGGAACAAGGGGAGTTTGAAGGTCCCTTCCAACCCAAACCATTCAAGGATTCCATGATTTCATGATTCTGGGATTCCATTATTCTATGATGTAATGATTCTGTAATTCCATAATTCTGTGACTCCACAATTCCATGGTTCTATGATGTAATGATTCCCTGATTCTATGATTCCCTGATCCCATGATTCTCTGATTCTGTGATTTCGTAATTCTGTGACTCCACAATTCCACGGATCTATGATGTAATGATTCCATAATTCTACTATTCCATTATTCTGTGATTCTGTGATTCTATGGTTCCATGATTCTGATTCCACAATTCTCTGATTTCATGACTCCATCAGTCTATGATTCCATGATTCTATGATTCTGTTATTTCATTATTCCACTACTCCATGATTCCATGATTCTGTTATTTCATGATTCCACAATTCTGTTATTTCATGATTCCACTACCCCATGATTCCATGATTCCGTTATTTCATTATTCTGTGATTCCATGATTCCATGATTCCATGATTCCATGAGCTACATTTTACATTTCTCTTGAATCCAGGAACATTGAGCCAAGTGGTTTTTTGCATTTTGGAGAATTGTGCTGTTTTCCTGCATTTTAAGGGCTGGTGGGAATTACACTGTCAACAACCTGGAAAACCTCACACCACCTGACCTTTTTGTCTCCTTATCCATGGAAATTTGGGTCATTCGAATGGATAACACAGATCATTGATGTGAACTCATCCCCTTGTCACACTGTGCTACTTTATACAAACCCCTGAAGCACCCCTTTGGTCCCAAAGCCTTGAAGTTCACAGGATTCCATGACAATCCCAATTTCCAGATGTGTTATTTAATACTTTGCACTGCACATCCAATTTCCCACTGGAAATAAAAGCGAAAAACCAACTTGTTTATCAAAGTTTCATTCTGGCAGAGCGTTATCTTCGACTGCTCCCCACGAGCTCCAGTTGCTGCCTCAAATTCAGCGTGGGAGGGCTGAGATTCCCAAACATCCCACAGCAGGCTGGGAGCACAGCTGCAGCTCAGCTCCAGATGTGCTCCTGCTGAGCCTGACAGGCTGCAAACACAGGAGAACAAAGAGGGCTGGATTGGGAAGGGATTTTTTTGTTGGGTGTTATGAAAGTGGAAAATGGATATTATGGATATAAAAGGCAAACATAAAATCATGGAATCAGGAGTGAATGCTGAGCTAATAAGTTGAGTTTGAATTTTCGGCGTGTGAGCAAGGAAATGATGGATTTGGTTTAGGAGGGGGGTTTTTATGCCTTTTATTACTGAGGCTGCTTCCCTGCCTGGCAATCCCTCTGAGAACTCCTGACTTCATCCCCAGCTCCGCAGGCACAGGAAAACAAAGGAAAGATTGAGGAAATGTCAGCCAAGCAGTAGGAAAAAGCACCCAAACAGTAAAACAAAGCAGCTGAGTGTTTTCCAGGGAGGCTGGAGCAGGATGGAGCAGGATGGAGCAGGATGGAGCAGGATGGAGCAGGTCTTCCCATGTGGGAAGCCATGGCCAAGGCTCAGGTAGGAATGAAACACAAATCCAGGTGTCTGCATTGTTTGGGTTACCTGGAATTGTTGAACACATGTCCCAGCAATGCACTGGACTCCAAAGCCTGGCTTTAAGCAAAATCCAAGGCACAATGGTGACCCCCAAGGGCAAAAGGAGAGGGGCACAAAACCAAATCTGAAAACACAAAACATTTCTTTTCCCCCAGCAACCAGCATTCCCTGGTAAAATGACAGACTGGGAAAAGGAATAAATGCTCCCTGGTGCTCCACTAGGAACTGGCAAGGTGGCGAATCCATGCTCTGGCTTCTTAGCGTGGATATCAGGAAAGGTTCTTCCCCCAGAGGGTGCTGGGCACTGCCCAGGCTCCCCAGGGAATGGGCACGGCCCCGAGGCTGCCAGAGCTCCAGGAGCATTTGGACAGCGCTGCCAGGGATGCCCAGGGTGGGGTTGTTGGGGGGTCTGTGCAGGGACAGGGGCTGGGCTGGATGATCCCTGTGGTCTTTTCCAGCTCAGGATATTCCATGATTCTCCCGGGAGATGGAGAGTGCTGGCTCTGGTCAGGCAGAGTTTTGGCCCAGGAACCAGCAGAGCGAGGAAGCAGCAGAAGCTCCTGGGTTTGGGGGGTTGTCTTAGGTTACAACGTGAGATGTAACCAAAAGTATGTATTCCATCACCAGCTGTTAAAACCAGTTTTCTTTGTCTCTTCCATGACACATCCCTGATAACTCCCTCCGGAGGGTATCTTCTGCTGATGGACCATCCAGCCTCACTGCATGGCTCATAGAATTACATCATCCCCTCGTGAGATGCTCCGCCCAGGGGGAGGAACCAAGCATTCCCACCTGGATAGAGTCTGAGGTTTGGAACACCACAGTCAGCCCTCTCCTACTGGATTCCCAGAGGACAAGAGCTCCATAACCACCACTGGACCTTCAGAGGAGGACCAGACCCTTCTACAGGATCATGGCTTGGACAGAACCACATCTGTCACTTCAAAGAGGACTGCAGCCACCATTTAATCACACTGCTACCACCACCCTGACCGAGAGGGTGTCAGGTTGTATCCCGACCCTGTCAGTGTTTCTGTACTACTGCATTTATTTTAATTTTCCCATTAAATTTTGGTTCTGATTTCGAGCCTCTCACTGGTTTGCTTTCAAACCAGTACAGGTGTGCAGAGTCAGCACTGCCCAGCAGCTGCTCCTGCGCACGTTATCACTCCTGATGGCTCCCAACAATGGCTCTCAGCATCCCCTGCTGCTCCCAGCCCTGCTGGGATGCACAGCCAGAAGGTTTTTAGACAGAGAAAAACTCACTTTTCAACAGGATCCAACCTCTATTCCCAGTGTAAGGAAGCTCTGCTGGATGAAGTTATTAATAAAAGAAATGTAAACACACACAATATTTGCAATAATTCTCCATTACCCACTCCACAGGCAGCTTGGAACAATGCACGTGGAGCAGGTGCCCCGTTGCTCTCTGTTCCTATCAGGACTGTTTTTATGAGGATGAGATTCCGCTCTGAAATGTTTCAGAGGCTGAGAAACAGATGGGGAAGGAAGCTGCACATGGGCAGCACTAAATCCACCCTGTCTGTGCCGAAAGCTCCTGATGAAAGGGGATGTGATAAGCACGGGGACATTTTGGGACAGCAACAGCTCAAAGGAAGGAATGCAGCAGGCTGGCAAATCAGGGAGGGGTGAGGAGCTGGGAAAAAACCCCAGGTTTTCCTGGGATTGAGTAAACCCGGTGGTCCCAAACTTTGGGAAATGTCTTTCCCTGCGGGAAGAAGTTTGCTTGTGATGCTGCCACAGCGGGGACAACGTGGGTTGTGTGCCAGAGAATTCCAGCTCCATTGCTGGGATCTTCGGGATGAAACCTGCCCGACCTGCCCATGTGGAGAGGTGAGGAACTGGTGCAAGCACAGAGGGAATCTTCCCTCTGGCACACCCAACACACTCAGCTCTTCAGGCGCTCCTGAGGGGGACAAAAGGAGGCTTTTTGGGTGCTCCTGAGGGGGACAAAAGGAGGCTTTTTGGGTGCTCCTGAGGGGACAAAAGGAGGCTTTCTGAGCCACTGGCAGATGGCATTTCCGGGAGGCTGTGACAGGAGGCTCTGAGCCACCCCAGAGCAGGTGACCTCACCCATGAGCCATCTCCACGCCAAGGCCATCCCTCACCTTTCATCCTCTGCCATCCTTCCTGCCCCAGGGGGTTGGCAGCAATAACCCCACATCCCTCAGCATCACCAACCTCAGCTCTTGTGGGGTCTGTTTCCAAGGAACACTGAAAACTGGAGCATCCATTAAACCTGGGAATCACTGTAATTTAATTAAAATTTTATCTTCTTGATCCAATCATATCCTAAAAACAACTGCAAGCTCTGCCTGTGCGAGCAGATCAGTTCCTGGGCCTCCAGGAGTCCTGCTCCCCTGGTACCTCATCACACACTGAGGCTGAGGGGAGGGGAAATTCCTGCTTCCTGCATAAAAATGGAACGTGCAGCACTTGGATTTATTCCCCAAGGAGCCAGAGGAGAAAGGGAATGAGGGACACTGGAGAAACCAGAGCAGTTACAGTGGATGTGCCCAGGTACAGGCTCTGCCACTGACAGGAGGGGCTGCCTCAAATGGAGTCTGTTTTGCCTGGAAAAAAGGGGAATTTCTGTCCATCGTGTGGCACATCCAAGGGAGAGTTTGAATCCCACAGCCCTGGGGGCTGCAAACCCCATCGTGGGCAAATCTCTGTGCCTCTGCTGCTGGGAAGACACGAAAAGATTGCTAATTAAAGCCATTAACTGACTTCTCCCCTGAGCTGCGTGGAAACAGCTTCCCAAAGCTCCAGCCCAGGCTGCTGCTCCCTCGGTGCTGCGGCTCAGCCATTCCAGCAGGGAAGGAGACGATCAGCAGATCCCTCTCCTCTGGCATTCAGTGCTCAGGCAGCAGCTGCCGTGGGATTCTGTTCCGTGCCGGGTGCCTGGCAGAGGGAATTCTGGTGGAGGGATCCACTCCCCGATCCAGGCTTTTGCCACCTCCCAGGTGCCCCGGGATGCTCTGGCTGCTCAGCTGTGGCCCTGTCCCCTCCTCAGGTGGGGCCTGCCCTCCAGCAGGGGCTGGTCCCCATCCCTGCAGACTGAAAACCAGATTTTCTGGGAAATGTTTCCATCCTAGGTACCTTCCCCTGCTCTAAAGAGAACAGAGGCTTATGAATCACTGGGTTCATCATGTTCAAAGAATGTGACTTTTTACTGTCAGTGGCATTTGAAGTGTTTAAAGTTTGAACATGTCTTGTTCATGCTAAAAGGGAATGGGGCTTCATCATCCCCCACCCACGGTGACCTGCAGATTGAGGGGGAATATTGCTGCCTCCTCAAACTCACTGCACCTGTCACCATGCCCAAAAGATTCTCCAACGTGGTAAAACTGGCTGAAAACAATTGGCTGAAAGCACCTTGGCACCACCTCCCCTCGTCCTGTGCAACTGGGGAGTGTTTTCAGTCAATGCCTCAATTAAGGTTTCATTTGTTGTCATGATCCAGCAGTTCAGGAGCTCCTGAAATCCCGTTCCACATCTCCAATATCCAGGCTTTCCTCTTCAGATTCCCATTTCAGTAAAAGGTTCAAATAGAGGGATTTATGTTGTGGATTGTGTTTATGGATTTATTTATTTCTGGATTGGGTTTTATGCTGTCCCCTATTTATTGTGTCTCCTTTCTGCCCTTTACTTTGGCTTTAGACTGGACTTGATGATGCCAAAGGTCTTTTCCAACCTTAATGATTCTCTAATTATGAACAAGAAATGTTCCCATCCCTGCAGTGAGCTGAGACTTCGACCTCTGCAGCTTTTCAGGTGCAACATCAATGACCAAAGTCCTCCTAATCAGGGATTTTATTTATTCCCAGCTACGGAAAAGCCTTCTCAATGGAATTCCAGACGTCAATTCCTGTGCAATTCATTATTTGGGATGTGGTGGCTGCACCTGCTTGGGGTTTGTGTGTAAAGAGAGGGTCAGGTTTGAAATGAGCCCTCTGCACATCCAGTGAGGCCACAGCAGGAGCTGCTCCCCTCCAGAGCTGTGTCCTGCTTCCCAGAGTCAGGGAATTAGGGAATCATGGAATCACAGAATCACGGAATTTGGACATCCCAGAGAAGCTGTGGCTGCCCCTGGATCCTGGAAGTGCCCACGGCCAGGCTGGACACTGGGGCTTGGAGCAGCCTGGGGTAGAGGAAGAGGCTGGAACAAGGTGAGCTTTAAGGTCCCTTCCACCCCAAACAGTTCCGTGGTTCCTGTGGACTCCTCCAGCCTCCCCTTGTAAGGGAAGGAATTCAGGAACCCTCCCAGACCTGACCTGCTGGAGCTGCACCAGTGTCTGGCCCAGAGGTGTCACCAGCCCCCTTCAGTGTGTCCCTTCAGGAGTGACACCAGCGGGTGCTCCTGAGGGACCGGCAGAGCCCTGAGGGGACAGGTGCCCAGCCAGGACTGGAGTGTCCCCACCCCCTGCGTGACCAGAGGAGCCCAGGCCGTGGCAGGGAGGGCACAGAGAGTGAGGGGACACAGAGGGGGAGGGGACACTGCAGCCCCCAGCAGCGCTGCCACCCCCCAAATGACACCAGAGTGACAAAAGGCCATTTAAAGGCTTAATTGGGACCTCATCACTGGTACCAGCCTCTCTGGGGGGCTCTGAAAGCAGCTGGGAGCTGGGGGAGCCTCTGCTGCCTGCGGAGGGAGGTTCTGCCCGAGGGCAGCGCCCACCAGGTGTGACCCGGAGCCAGGGAAAGGCTCCAGGGCCGGGACTGAGGCGTGCAGGAGCTCTCTGAGCTGGCTGCGGGGCTCACTGCAGGAGCAGTCTGGGGGCTGTCAAACCGAGCAGGCCTGGGGGCTCTGACAGCAGCCAGAGGCAAGTGGGGATGATGCAGATCACCCTGGGCGGGTTTCAGGTCTCTGAAAAGGTCTGTAATGACCTTGGTGAGCAAGGAGTGGGATGGTTCTGGTGTTGTGGGAAAGACACTTTTAGAGAAGGAAGGTTCAGAGCTTTTCCCCTTTCACATATAGAAAAGAAGAATAAATATGATGAAGTTCCCATAATAAATATAATGAAGTTACCACATTCCCCACAAATTTCTGAGATGCAATAAACTCCACACCGCAGAAGTTGTCAGCTCCTGCTGCAATTAAATTTTTAATATCATCCGCATTTCTCCTGTGTCCCTGGATGCAGGAGTGTGACAGAACATGCCAGGGTGTTTCCTCCTGCAGATTCCAGGCCTTGTCTCCCATAAATCCCATTATTCCTGCCTTGTTTTCCCATCTGCTCTGGGGCAGGGGCAGCAGCAGTGTCCGAGCAGGGGCACTGTGTGAGGGCTGGTAACTGGAGTCAGCACTGATTACCCAACACCCGGAAAAGAGCCGGGCTGGAAGCGGAGAGAGGATTGGAATCGTTCCTGGTGAATTTTAATGGCCTTTAATGAGCCACTCCACGCTGATTAGCGGGAATGTCGGGAGCCTGCTTCCTCCAGTGAGCATGGCTGGGATGGATTGGGGTTAACTGCCCTAATTGAATTCCTGCTCAGCAATCAGCACTCAGCTGGCTCCAGAGCCATCCAGGTGGGGAGAGGAGAGGATTCCTCAGGGCTGGGGGCTCTGCCAACCCCGTGTCTGCTCCTTCTCCCATTGCTCCTTCCCTGACCCGGTCCTGGCAGAGCCCTGCTGGCCCTATGGAAAAGGAACAAAATTCCTCCCTGTGAGGGTGGGCAGGCCCTGGCACAGGGTGCCCAGAGCAGCTGTGGCTGCCCCTGGATCCCTGGCAGTGCCCAAGGCCAGGCTGGACGGGGCTGGGAGCAGCCTGGGACAGTGGGAGGTGTCCCTGCCCATGGCAGGGGTGGCACTGGGTGGGTTTTGAGGTGCCCATTCTGGGATTCCGTGAATAATGAACACCCTCGGAGAGGGAGGGGTGGTTGGAAAAGCAGATCCAGCAGCCAGAGGAGTGATCATTCTTCAGGATATGGATCATGATCATCTTTTACCCAGGGAGATCTGGAGGAAGTCTGTAGAGGGAATAAGTGACCACTGCCAGAGAAAAAAGGCACTGCCAGAGGAGTACCGTGAGTCACAGAATCCCAGAATGGTTTGGGTGGGAAGGGACCTTAGAGCCCACCCAGTGCCACCCCTGCCATGGGCAGGGACACCTCCCACTGGCCCAGGCTGCTCCCAGCCCCGTCCAGCCTGGCCTGGGACACTGCCAGGGATCCAGGGGCAGCCACAGCTGCTCTGGGCACCCTGTGCCAGGGCCTGCCCACCCTCACAGGGAACAATTCCTTCCCAAACTCCCATCCATCCCTGCCCTCTGGCAGTGGGAAGCCACAGCAGTGGGCACTGCTATGGAAGTACCTTTGCAATTCAGGTTTGCAGGTCCCTGTCACCAGGCTCAGGGATACCTGCCCCAGTTCAGTGACAACCCCACGGTCACACGGGACAAACTGCTCTGAGGTAAAGAAACACAAAACCCCACATCAAACACCTCAAAGTCATTTTCCTTCGGCCAAGTCCTGAACAGCTCCATTTTCTGTTCCAAATGATACAGGAGAAACCCCATTTGATTTGCTTGCTGAGAAACAGGCCCCAGATAAACGAGGGCTGAGTGGAACACATTTCAGAACACGCTGATGAAAACCAGGCACACATTCAGGAAAACAGGGCAGGAATCCTGGGACTAATGGCAATTTCAAAGCCTTTGATCAAAGTCCCCCTCGGGTGAAAACAGAGGGCAATTTGAAGGGAACTGAATTCACGACAAGGCGTTGGATATTCCCAGTGATCGGTGTAAACACTCTCCGAGGTGTCACACGCCCACGAGCAGTGAGAGCCCCAGAGCAGCGGGAGGGAGGAGCAGAGCACGCACAGAGCCGGCTCAGCTCTCCCCTCCCTTCCCAGGATCCCCATCCTGGCAGACGGGTGCCAGCAGTGCCCTGCCTGTGCCAGCAGTGCCCTGCCTGTGCCAGCTGACACGAACCAGAGCTCAAACCTCACATTTGAACCTAAATCCTCCCAGCGGGCTGCGATCACACGCGAAGGTTTGGCTCAGGGTACCAGAAACCTCCCCTGCCAGCCCAAAAGGGGGTTTGGAGCAGTTTGGGAGCAGTTTGGGAGCTGTTTTGGTGCCGTTTTGGAGCAGTTTGGGAGCTGTTTTGGTGCCGTTTTGGAGCAGTTTGGGAGCTGTTTTGGTGCCATTTTGGCGCTGTTTTGGAGCAGTGGGGGAGCAGTTTGGGAGCTGTTTTGGAGCAGTTTTGGAGCAGTTTTGGAGCTGGTTTGGAGCAGTTTGGGAGCTGTTTTGGAGC
>VZRQ01009139.1:30576-42621 GCA_013397975.1 Machaerirhynchus nigripectus | reverse complement strand
GAGCAGTTTTGGTGCCATTTTGGGGGCTTGGAGCAAGCAGTTTGGGGGCTGTTTTGGAGCTCTTTTGGAGCAGTTTTGGAGCAGTTTGGGAGCTGTTTTGGAGCAGTTTTTGAGCTGTTTTGGTGCAGTTTTGAGGCTGTTTTGGAGCAGTTTTGGAGCAGTTTTGGTGCCATTTTGGAGCTGTTTTGGAGCAGTTTTGGAGCAGTTTGGGGGCTGTTTTGGAGCTCTTTTGGAGCTGTTTTGGTGCCATTTTGGAGCTGTTTTGGAGCAGTTTTGGGGCTGATTTGGGCCAGTTCAGCCCTGTCCCACAGGAGTTTCCTGTTCCCTACCCCGCTCCGTTCTGAGCCACGTGCAGCCCTGGTCTGGTGGGGTTTTGTCCCAAACCAAGTGCTTAAACTGAGCCCTGTGTTCCACGGGAAGTGGAGGAAAGCTCAGGAGGGCCTGAAGGGGACAAAGCCTCAGCTGGCTCAGGGACAGCAAGACAGAGGCGAGGGTTCTCTCCACTCCCTCCATCCTCACAGAGCTTTGTTCTCCTCTTAACATTCACAGAACAACACTTCTGGGGAACAGAGCTTATTTTCCACACCCATCCTTAGCTGGACCAGCAGTTCCTGGAAGGTTTCGTACTCATTTGATTCTGGAATTATAATAAATTCCACTTGTGCCCTGAAACTGCCCTTGGAATTCGAGCACTTTGGAAAGGCAGTCGGAACAAGAGATGCAGTTTGGAATATCCACACAGGGGGGTTTGAGCACGAGTTCAGCAGAGGTTCCCAGTCTGTGTTAAAAATGTGGCATTGTAAAATGCCAGGATGGGGCTGATGTAGGAAAAAGAAGCCAGCATTGGGGAATGGATAAATTTAACCTAAATCCCAGAATCACGGAACGGTTTGGGTTGGAAGGGACCTTAAAGCCCATCCAGTGCCACCCCTGCCATGGGCAGGGACACCTGCCACTGTCCCAGGCTGCTCCCAGCCCCGTCCAGCCTGGCCTTGGGCACTGCCAGGGATCCAGGGGCAGCCACAGCTGCTCTGGGCACCCTGTGCCAGGGCCTCCCCACCCTCCCACGGAACAATTCCTTCCCAATATCCCATCCATCCCTGCCCTCTGTCACTTTAATCCTGGATAATGTTGTGAAAACATGCACCCACACACCGACTGGCCATAAAATAAATATTTACATTGCCTCAATTGTCTCTTTTACAAAGGACACAGTGCTGGGAGCTGAGGATCACAGATTTATCTTCACACGGGATCACAGTCCCTGAAATCCCTGGAATCTGGCACTTCCCCCCAGCCTGGCTGCTGGCTCTGCTCAGGCTCTGCTCCTCTCCAGTGCCTCAGTTTGTTTAATTTGTCCCTTTATTGCTCTGTCACTCCCCAGGTTTGAGGGAATCGGAGCTGCAGGGGCGCAGGGGGAGCTCCTGCAGTGACAGGGACGGCTTTGATAACATCCCCTGAGCAGGGCCCTCCCGGGGGAACACCGGAACCAACCCCAGCAGGAGCAGGAGGAGATGAAAACCATGCAAATCATTGTCAGGGGCTGATTCCCCCATCCCTTCCCCAGGGAAGGCAACAGCCTCCCACTCCCTGCTCCAAACACTTCCAGGAGCTGCACCTTGCTGGGTTATCCTGAGGGCTGGCTCTGCTCGGAGCAGGAAATTTGGACACTACAATCCACGTCTGGAGGGAACTGCAGCATTATTGTGGCTCACTGTGAGCAGAGATCTCCCCCTTAATCTGCTTATTTACACTCAGAAATGGTAAAAATCAGTCCTGAACGCTTCCCACTGAGCTCACACAAATACTGGATCCTTCCACAGCTCCCTCAGGTTGCTCTGGGCTCCTGCTGCCTTTATATTCTTTTAGCTGAGTAAATGCAGGGGATCACAGAACTATTTATAATAATGACCACTTCATCGTGTTGTGTATTGAAGAGCAGAAATATCAGAACAAATATCCCTGTGCACCACGCCAGCGCTGCCAGCTCGGGAGGCTGCAGCCACCTCAGAGCGCAGATTTCTGTCTTTGTCAGCACAAAAATAAACCCAAACCCCCTCAGACAGAGACACGGTGCTGCAGGAAACACCCAGGCAAAGAAACAGGTTCTCAGAGAAGGGGTAAATTTGTTTAAAGAAAAATCCTTATGGAATTTCTCATGGAGATGGACATCGTTCCGTTCGCTGGGTGAAACTGCGTTAGGGATCTGCTGGAAAATTGTCCTGAGAAATCCAGAGCCTGGGAAGGTCTGCCCAGCTCAGGCGGCGCCAGTGCAGGGATGTGACATGGTCACAGCACCACGAACACCCTCCGTCCCTGCACATCACCCAAGAGCCCGGAAATTACTGCCAAAAACCCCAAACTGAAGTAAAACCCCCCAACCGAACCCAAACTGAAGCACAGCAGCCCCACTGGCAGCACTGGTGGCACAAGTGCCCAGAGAAATCGGGGCAAGACCCCAGGGGAAGGGGAGGGAGGTGGCCCAGCTCTGTCCCAGCTCCTGCCGTGGGCAGAGTGGCCCAGGGGACAGGGCAGGGTGGCGCTGACCCTGCAGGACACCCAGGGCATGTCCTCAGCAGGGATGGCCGGGACACATCTCCACCCTGGTGGCCACAGGAATGTCCCCATCCTGACAGCAGCTCAGGACAGCTGGGGCCTGGGGAACTCTGTGAGGGCCACCAGTGTGGGACAGCTGTGCCCTGTGCTGGGGACACTCTCAGGGGACACTCTCAGGGGACAGCTGGAGGAGCGTGGCAGGGCAGAGGGGACACCTCTCTTCTCCATGGGCAGTTCCAAACCGCTCCTGGTGCCTCTCCAGGTGAGGAAGCCCAGCCCCAGGAGCTGCTGGTGGCCCTGGCATGAGCTGGGCTCAGGACACACCTGGGGAGCATCACAAACACCCAGGGGTCACTCGGGGCCTGCAGTTTCCAGGGGGGTTCTTTTGGAATCCCAGAAGGGTTTGGGTTGGAAGGGACCTTCAAACCCATCAAACCCTTCAAACCCATTCCAACCCCAGCACTTCCCACTGGCCCAGGCTGCTCCAGGCCCTGTCCAGCCTGGCCTTGGGCACTGCCAGGAATCCAGGGGCAGCCACAGCTGCTCTGGGCACCCTGTGCCAGGTTCCAGCAGAGTGCACTGGAAATCTGGGATACGCACCAGGAAAATCCAAGTTATCCCCTGAGCTGTAGGAATTCCCGGGCAGTCAGGGCCTGCAGGCCTTTCCTCCCCTCACCTGCTCACCCCAAGGAACCCCAGCCCTCCCCCACCCCCAGCACCGGGATCTTTGCAGCTTCCTCATTTGCATTTTTCCAAAGGTCTTTTTCCCCTTTTTTTTCCCAAGCAGGTAATTTATTTTTTTAGATTTTCTTTCACAGAAAAGGTCATTTTCTCCCTAACACGTTTGTTTGTTGCAAACAGTTGCCAACACCTCCGGGTTTCTGCTTGTTTCTGAGCAATGGAGTGTCTATTTTCCTGGTTTTCCTTCTTTTTCAAGCCTTAGTTCAGTTTCCCCAATATTTTTACTCCACTGAATGCCAGGCTTTGGAGGCAGAGCAAGATTTCCATCTCACAGTGGGGGTTCTTTAACAAAAAAAAGAAATAAAAAAGGCTTTTAAACAATTCCTGAACTCTGATCTCCATGAAAATCGGACTTTCCTTTGAGTCAATTAAGATTTCCCTCAACAGAATTCCGGCAGAGCAGTGAGAGATGATTTTGTTACAGGAATGGGGAATATCCAGGGAAGCCAAAGGCAGAGTCCTCCAGGACTGGAGCCCCTTCCATGTCCTTTTCTGTGTGCAGAGAGGATGGATGGATGGATGGATGGATGGATGGATGGATGGATGGATGGATGAAGGGACGTATGGGTGATCCTGAGATCTGCTGGATTGGGATTTAAAGATGGATGGAGCCTCCTCTCTGGCAGAAACTCCTTCCTGACACTGGGAGTGAGGGGATTTGGGATTTGCCTCTGCCTGGAGCTCGTCCCCTCTGCTCCATCACCCAAAGAGGCCTTTCCAAAGGAAAAACGATCCCCATCCCAACAAAACCAGCACTGGAGGTGGATCCTGGTCCTGAGGGGTGCTGGGGCATCTGATCCCTTCAGGAAGGAGTCCCCAAGAAGCCAGGAAGCCTCCCCCAGCCCTGTGCCATGCACCCCTCAGGTGATGCTCTCTCACATCCAGCTCTCCTACTGGCTGCTCCGGACACTTCCGAGCGAATCCCTGAGAAATCCACAGCACAATTCCCATTTCACACACCAGCCAGGAGAAAAAAACTCCCAAAAAACCCTGGAGCTGCAGACTGAGTTTATAAATAAACCGGCACGGAAAAAAGAACCTGTGGACCGTGAGATCTGTGGGAGGAAATGTCCCTGAGTGCTGTAGAGGGTGCACAGAGCCCAGCCACACCTCCCAGGGTGGCCAGATCCCAAATCCAGCAGGCAGGAATCCTCTGGATATCGGCTGCCTGCTTTAAACGGGTCCGAACCAAAGCTGCAGGGCGGGTCTGAGGGCTCAGTGTGCTGCTTGAAGCTGAAAAGCACAGCTGGGCAATGGAATCCTGCTCTTCTCCTGCTCTGCTGCTTCCAAAACTTTGCCCTCTCCAGGGTCTCCAGTCCTGAGCTGTAAACTTGGCCCAGGAGGTCTGAGAGGGTGGATTTTGGTACAGGGAAAACGTGGGGGGTGGAAATGAGGAACCTTCACAGGCAGAGAAATGTGAGGCCTCCCAGAATTCATCCTCTGCGAAGGGCTCCAGGGGTGGGACAGGGACCCTGCAGTGCTCACATCTGCCCCAGCTGTGGCTGCACATCTGGACGCAGGCCTGGGGACAAGCAGCAGGGGCTGCTGATGGGTCCATCCCTGCACGGGCTCAGCTCTCCCTGTGCTGCCACAAATCCCCGGGGAGCAGCAGGGGAACGTCCTGGCAGCACAGGGAGGCTCAGTGGGGCAGCAGAACTGCTCCCCTTCCGCTGGTAACGGCACTGATAGAGCTGGAACTTCAACCAAAAAGGCCTTGAGAGCCTTGGTGGGACCCAGGAGATGACATTCAGCTGTCCCCAGGGCCCACAGCTCCACCTGAAACACCTTCCTGCACATTTTTATACCAAATGCAGTAAAATTGGCACTTCTGAAGCACAATTCATCCCTTCCTGAGGCTGGGGCCCAAAGCAGATCCCCTGAATCGCACCCTGCAAGTGGCTGGTTCCTTCTGATGGCTCCAAGGGACACTCTGGGAGTGTCCCAGGTTGTCTGGGATGAACCAAAGGACACTGAGCAGTGTCCCAGGTTATCTGGGATGAATTAAAGGACACTGAGCAGCGTCCCAGGTTATGTGGGATGGACCAAAGGACACTGAGCAGTGTCCCAGGTTATTTGGGATGGACCAAAGGACACTGAGCAGTGTCCCAGGTTATCTGGGATGAATTAAAGGACACTGAGCAGTGTCCCAGGTTATCTGGGGATGGACCAAAGGACACTGAGCAGTGTCCCAGGTTATCTGGGGATGGACTAAAGGACACTGAGCAGTGTCCCAGGTTATCTGGGGATGGACTAAAGGACACTGAGCAGTGTCCCAGGTTATCTGGGATGAATTAAAGGACACTGAGCAGTGTCCCAGCGTACTTGGGATGAGTCTCACACCAGCCACCTGCACCCTCCCGTGGAAAATCTCACCTTTTAAATGTGGATATGAGGAAACCATGACCTAAACTGCAGGAGCAGCAGTGGCAGGAGATATTTAATTCCTGAAATTAGGATAGAGTCTGGGTGCTGGAGTTAAGGGGCACTGGGAGACACAGTGACCCCATCTGAGTGTCCCAGGACAGGTGTCTGCCCTGGCCCCCAGCTCACACTGCAGTGGTCTTGCAGGATAAGCAATGCCAAGGTTTCCAACCACTCCTTTACCTTTCCAGCTGGGAAAACCCAAGAAATGGTTGATATTTTAAATGTACGGATTGTTTTTTTCTGTGGAAATCACTTCAAGGTGTCTCAGGTTCAACAACCAAAAAGTGCTGCCCAGAATGAGGTACTGCTGTGGGATGATTTGTCTGGTGGAAGAAGATTTGGGGGATGTTCCTGGTGCAGTGGTCCAGCCCCAATTCTCCATCTTTGGCCCCGTCCATCAAATTTCCACCCAAACTTTCAGCTGCATTCCCTGATTTAAACCCCAAAGCAGCCAGCAAGAGGGAGGGCACTGAACCTGTGAATCGCAGAATCATGGAGTGGCTTGGGTTGGAAAGGACCTTAAAGCCCATCCAGTGCCACCCCTGCCACGGGCAGGGACCCCTCCCACTGTCCCAGGCTGCTCCCAGCCCCGTCCAGCCTGGCCTTGGGCACTGCCAGGGATCCAGGGGCAGCCACAGCTGCTCTGGGCACCCTGTGCCAGGGCCTGCCCACCCTCCCAGGGAACAATTCCTTCCCAATCTCCCACCTCTCTTCCTCCCCAGCAGTCGGTCTGAGAAGGTTCTGTGAAGAGCTGACACAGCAGCTCCTGAAATCCAGGAATTCAGATTTTTTGCAGCAGAGCAGATCAGCACCAGCAAAAAAATGCTGCTGCAAGATGTAAAATGTCCCATCCTGTGGTTTAACAACACCCAGAGGGGCTGCACTGCCTGAGGAGGAGGAGGAGAGGGAGGAAGGACTGACCCCAGGGAGGCACCTGGATCTGTTCCCACATCAAAGGACACAGGCACAAACAATCCCTCTGCAGCAAGGCTCGTTTGCCATCATCAGTTCAATTCCTCTGCAGGGACAAGAGGAGAAACTCACACACAGGAAGCAACTGCCCCAGGTTTATCTCCAAACTCCATAAAGGAAAATCCCTCTCCAAGCTAAACTGTCTTTGGAGACAGCGCAGGGCTGCTGGAGGGCCCTGACACAGCCCCGCATGCCCTTCTCCCTCATTCCCTTCTCCCTCATTCCCTTCTCCTTCATTCCCTTCTCCCTCCCTCCCTTGCTCCCTCCCAGCCCCTCCTGCCCTGCCCTGTGCCACCGCCATTCCCACACATTTTCCCCTTCATTTCCCTCTATTCAGGCACTAATTGATTGACCAGATCAGGAGAGCCCAGATCTGTCCCCTGGGACCTCTGCTGCCTTCCCAGTGACAACTGCAACCGGGATTAGGGATGGGATGGGAGGGGGAAACCTCCGTGTCCCATCCCAGCCACACCCCTGTGCTCTCCCCTGCTCCCAGCCAGCTCTGATCCTCCTTCCCCTCCCCAAATCCCCTCCCCAGCCAGCCCCAAATGCAGCCCCCCACAGCTGGATGTGGTCCCTGCTCCATTTCCCAGGGAACAAAGTGTCCCTTGGTGCCTGTGCTGAGGGTGCAGCCCAGGACCTCGGTGTCCCTGCTGTCCCTGCACATCCCTCCCTCCTTGCTCAGGGGTGCTGCAGGATTTTTGGCCATTCCTACTCACCCATCAAAGGTCATAAGTCCCAGGATATCCCTCCCCCTAGAAAAAGTCTGGGGGAGCCTGGAGGAAGGAAAAGGTTCCCCCAATCCCAGAAAAGACAAGCAGCAGCCAAGCTGTTCCCTGTGCAGGACCTGCCTCCCCAAATCTCTCCAGTGGACAAATGAGAGCTCTGAGCAGCATCTCCCCGTTGGAATTCTGCTCCTCCCGCTCCTGCAAAGCAGCTTTATTCATCCCAAAACACCCAGGCTGCTCCTGAACCCAGGGATTTTTTGAACCCATATCTGATGGGATGAACAGGCGCCGTGGCTGAGGGGATGATCCAGCACCGTCCCCTCATGCAGGACAAAGCTCCCAGACACCCTGAAATTCCCTGCAGCCTCCATGTGCACACAGCAAAGGGAAGAGGGGGAAGAATTAATCAGGCAGCACTTTGGCTCTCGGCTGATCACTGTACAAAGCATGGACTTTGCCAAATCACCTCATCAGGGCTGTGGGCACAGAATTTCTCCTGCACCCGCTGCAGATGCAGCTGTGTTGTTTAACCATTCCCACTTGTCCTGACTTCCCAAAGCATTCCAGCCACTCCAGAGAGGTTCATTTCATTCAAAACCGGTCACCCAGGGCTGTCATTCCCTCTGGGCCTGGAGATCCTCCACACGACATCCCGGAGGAAGTGCTGAACGCTGGAACCTGGAGGTCTCTGCCCTCAGAAATGAGCTTGGCAAAGATACCCCAGCGTGGGCAGGGCTGGAGGGAAGCTGCCTGGATGGGAAAGAGGAAGGCACTTTCTGGATGCCCACATGGATTCTCTCTCCTGTGGGACTGATTTAAGAAGCTTTGGGGTGAGGTTTCACAGTGGCACTGCCCAGCCAGGCGTCCCTTTTGTGCCACCCTTGCCAGCACCGGGCACAGCCTCGTGGGCACCATTCCCTCCTTGAAACCCTTCCTCAGGAATGGCTGCAGGGATGAAGGGCTCTGCCAGCAACCCAGGCTCATCCCCCACCACTCACTTCCAGAAAATGTGGAAATTGCACGTTGAGGGGAACTGGGAAACACGGTTGTGCCCTGACTCCTAGAAAGGCTTGGTTTCCCATCAGGAATCCTGCTGGAGACAGTGCAGAGGCAGAAGTGCTCAGGGGTGAGGTGACTGATGGACTGGACAGAGCCCAGGAGCAATGGGCAAAGGGAACCTGGTCCCTGAATGGCACCTTGGGATTTTTTCCTTGCTTTTTCTTTAGGAAAAAGCAGCAAAGATGTTGCACTCCTACCCCAGAGGAAAAGCAACTGGAGCTCTTCAAGGGCTCAGAAATCCAGGGAAGGGCTGAGGAAAGAGGGGGTAAAGCCCACAACCCTGGTTTTCCAAGGCCCTGGAGCACTTGTGGAATTCAGTCAGAGCTTTGCTGCCAGCAGGAGCCCCGGGGCTGTCCCTGCCCACCCAGGGCCCCCTTTTCCCTGTCCCACCACAGCCAGGAGGCCACCAGGGACTCACCCCTGTGGAAGCTGAGCCCCAGAATCCTGCAGCTCTACATCCAGGCACAATCCTGCCCCCCTGCCCCATTCCAGGCATTTGCAGAGGTGGGAGGGTCACTAAAGGCAGTGGGTTAAACCGTGAGTGGAATTTTCAGGAAGGCTCCAGACTTCCTCTGCTTCCCATCCAAGAGCTCAGCTCACAAACTCGATTTTCCCACCGGGACTTTTGCTTCTTGAGCAGTTCCTGAGGGGCTGGAATTCTGGAAGGCTCAGTGGGATGGGATGGGGCTCCCTCCTGTCCCTCCCAGGCTGGGATGAGGCTCCCAAGGCGCAGTGGAGGCAATAAAACACCCCTGACTCCCAGTCCTGCCCCTCCTGGTGTCCTTTACTCCCCCTGGGTACCTCACAAACCACGGGGGCTTCGCCAGCACCAATCTCTTGCTTTGACAGCCAAATCCTGTAATCCAGAGCAGAATTTCCAGGGCTGTTCCTGTCCCATGCCAGGAGGCCAAGAACAAGTTTTTAAAAGCCTTTTAAAATACTCTTCCAAAGCTCCACCCAATTCAGTCCGGATGGGGCTGGAGGGTTGTAAAAGAAGGCAGAAATTCTCATTTCCAGGTTTGGCTCTTTGGGTTCATTAAACTCAGGAACAGCCAAAGTTTCTTAGCAGGCAAAGGCTGTGGGATGGGCAGTGAAAGGAGCTGGAATCCCACAGGAAGCCACACATTTGGTCTGTTGGCAGCAAACGTGCAGCTCTGTGTTTTGGGGGAATTTTAATCCTGCCATAACAGCCTGGGCTGCTTTTCCTGGAAGCTCCAATGCTGTTTAAAGTCTCACTGCAGGGCAGACAAAAAGCAGCTCCCAGTGCTGGATCTGTCTCCTTGCAGTGCCTGGGACCAGCAGGACCAAAGCACCCCAGGGCAGCACTGGGGAAAAAGTTTCTCTGCTTTTTCAACACAGTTATCCTGAGCTCATCCCTGAACTCAGCAGAAATCCCAGTGGGACGTGACCTGCCCAGCACATTCCCTCTGTGTGTCCCTGCCACAGCCAAGGGACACTGAGCAGGGACACATTTCTGGGAGCAGCCGGGCAGCTTCAAGGTTCCCAGCTCAAAAGACTCCTGGAGAAAAATGCTTTTCTGTTCCAAAAGTGAGTTCCAGGCTCCCAAAGGTGTTGCACAAGGATCTGGGTGCTTTGCTCTGTCCATCTGCATTCGTCCACAGGAACACAGGGTTGGCTGGACACAACTCCCTCCCCCAACGTGGGATGTTGTCCCACAGACCACGGCACGAGGGACCTCAACACCCTTTCCAAAACCATTCCCAACATCCTGTGCTCCTCAGCAAATCCCCTCTGGAAGCTGCTGGGAGCTGGCTGAAGTTGCAATTAAAGCAATGCTCACTCACCTGCCAGAATATGCTGTCTATTGTGTTCCCCAGGAAGCCGTCCCTGCCCTCCGACGACACCAGCTTCGGCCCCAGAATGGTCATAAATTCATCGAAATCCACCTGGCCATCCCCTGGAAGGAGAGGAGAACATCAGAGCCTCAAAAATCAGAGAGAAGGTTGGGTTGGAAGGGACTTGTAGAGGCCATGTAGTGCAACCCCCTGATGTGAACAGGGACACCTCCCACTGTCCCAGGCTGCTCCAAGCCCCGTCCAGCCTAGCCTGGGGCACTGCCAGGGATCCAGGGGCAGCCACAGCTGCTCTGGGCACCCTGTGCCAGGGCCTCCCCACCCTCATTATTATCAATTAATTACCCCTGAGAGCCCAACGTGCCCCTCTGGGCCTGCTGCACATCAGGGACCCCCCACACCCTGGGGCACCCCCACAGCAACTTCCCGGTGCCCACGGACCCAAATCCTTTGCTGTGCCAGTGAACGGCCCCTGCTGTGTCCCACCTGCCCCAAGGGCAGAACCAGGCCATGCCCTGAGGGGAACGGCTCCTTCCCCAGCCCCACAGAGTCCAGAGGCACTTCCCAAAAAGCCATTCTGGCAGGGGGACAGGAGCCAGCAGCACGGCCAGGGCTCTCCCTCTCAGGTCTCTGCACAAGTTTTACAGGGCCAGCCGTGGCCTCCAGAGGGAGGGAGCGCAGGCAGAGCAGGGCCAGAGCTATTGCAAATCCTGCAGGCAGAGCGGGGCCAGAGCTATTGCACATCCTGCAGGCAGAGCAGGGCCAGAGCTATTGCAAATCCTGCAGGCAGAGCAGGGCCAGGCCACTGCACATCCTGCAGGCATTTCATCCCAGCTGCCCAGCAGCATCCATCCGTGCGCCCGGCGTGCAGAGCAGGCGGTGCAGGCACAGCTTCGGTGCCACCAGCAGGGACAGGTGACACCTCCTGCTCCGAACGAGCCGAGCTGGCACAGTGCTGAGTGTGGCTCCTGCTCTGATCGAGGCACGGGGCTGTTTGGAGTGAGTTTTGCATCAAATGTCCCTTTTCCCTCGTCACAAAAAGGGATATTCGTGCCTGCTGAAGGGTCTTAAAAATCCCTGTCTGTCTGATCAGTTCAATACCCAGATCTCCTGTGAATGGTTAACCTAATCTTGTGGAAAATCTCCTTCATTGATCAGGCCGCGGACATCTCCTCCACGCTGTTAAACTGATAGGGGTGGATAACTCAGCCCTGCTTCGAGCCTGGCATCAGAATCAGCACCTGCAGGGTTTGGGGTTGTGTTTTACTGCGACTCAGCTGGAAGTGCCCGCGCCCAGCCCTCCCCGGAGCGGCTGCTGTTAAATCACCAGGTGTGGCGAGAGGCTCGGCCCATGAGACCAGAGCAGATCAATGCCAGGGCCGCGATTAAAATGCCAGCGGTGCCTGCAGCAGCGGCGGCAGCGCCGGGCGCCAGCCGTGCCCCGTGCGGCACACACCGCTGCTATCTGTCCTTCTTATCACATCCCCTGCGCTCCGGCCGTGCCACGTGCGGCACACACCGCTGCTATCTGTCCTTCTTATCACATCCCCTGCGCTCCGGCCATGCCACGTGCGGCACACACCGCTGCTATCTGTCCTTCTTATCACATCCCCTGCGCTCCGGCCCAGCAGATGCGCGGCTGATTGCGATTTGCCGTGTCCTTATCTCCGCACAAACGCCGTGGGAAAACCAGAACGGCCCGAGCACAGAACCAGCACAGAACCAGCAGGGCCCGCGCACAGAACCAGCAC